>CM076247.1:16979995-17204995 GCA_038380765.1 Odontothrips loti | reverse complement strand
GTCTCCAGCTGTCGGGTCGGGGGTCCTGGCCCCGGCCTGGCCCGCGCCTCTCTCCCCCTCTCTCTCTCTTACGCCGTCGCCCTGTCTCGCTCCCTCCGAGGCTGTGGAGAGTCCCCCCCCCCTCCCACTTGAAGAGCACGACAGACCACGGCCCTCGAGATTTCCTCCTTTACTTCCCGTCCCACTCGAGCAGCCGACCCCGAAATTTCATATGGGACGAAAGCAGACGAAATAAAGAGAGTGTAAATCGAAGGAACGGGAGAGGCGAGTGCGCGCTGCGCTGCGTTATGTGTGGGGCCCATTCCCATTCTTCACGGCTGGGGTGGGTGGTCGCGGAGCGTCGCGTCACGGCACTGCTGCGGTGGTGTTGTTGTTGTAGTGGCTGTCGGCCGCCCATCGCTCTTCTCCTCGTTTCGCTCGAAAATGAAAACGGCGCGTGTTTGTTATTCCTGTCGGCGCGGGCGGCCGCGTGCCGCGTGCGTGTGCGTGCGCGTGCCGCCGTGCGCCTCCCGCGAGGCCGTGAGGGACCGTGACAGTCCTGACAGGGGGCTCGTGCCGCCCGGGCGCCGGTGCGGCTGCGACCGAATCTGCTGTCAGGTGTCAGCGCCCTGCTGGCCCTGCTGCCGTCCCCGGCGGCCTCTCCCCCTCCCCCTCCCCCTCCCGTCTCCCACCCGGAGCCGGCGGCGGCCGGGGCAGGGCGCCTGCGAAGTGCAGGTAGGCAACCCGCTGGCCTCGGCTGCGCCCCGGCGGCCTATGCGCCGCCTGCACCTGGCCGGGCCCCGGCCCCGGGCCTCGCACACCGTTTTGTCGGACTTTGTGCCGGGCTGTGCGCCGGCCACGGCACCGGACCTGCACCGCTAAATAGGCGTCCCTTCACTTCACTCCGGCCCGGCCCTGGCCCGCACATGTCCCGCTCACACACTAAACCGCCATTAACATACAAGTCTCTTTTGCCGTGAGAACGTGCTGTTTTTCTTGCCTTTGAGGCCCGGCGCAGCCAACAAGGGGGCCGTACGGGGCAGGGGGAGGGGGCGTGCACTGCTAGTGTCCTCAGCTCGCCGCTTTACGACATTTGGAGAGGAGCTCCGAGAGCACTGGCCGATACTGCTGCCAGCAGGTTCCCGTCAGGTTCCCGTAAGGTTCCCGTTAGGTCCCGTAAGGTTCACGTAAGGTTCCCGTTAGGTCCTGTAAGGTTCACGTAAGGTTCCCGTAAGGTACCCGGAAGGTTCCCGTAAAGTTCCCGTAAGGTTCCCGTAAAGTTCCCGTCAGGTTCCCGTCAGGTTCCCGTCAGGTTCCCGTCAGGTTCCCTTCAGGTTCCCGTCAGGTTCCCGTAAGGTTGGCCGGCTGGCTGGGCCGATTGCCGCGCGCGAATGCGCTCATCGCCCGCTCGAATTTAGAAACATGCGCCGGCGATGCCAACGGCCGTGCCGGGCCGGTGCATGTACTTACGTCTCCCGGTGCTCTCACGGTGTGTGACGCGTGGAGACGAATGGGGCGAATGGCATTTTAAACAGCGCGCGCCGTGCGCTGTCAGTGAGCGCTGCGCCCGGCCCAGCACCCTGAGGTGTTCGGCCGTGTTCGGTGCGTGTTGCCCCGCAGAACGAAAATGATGACGTATCCGGCTGTTGGGAGGGCTGAGGGTGACGGGGCGGGGCGGGGCGGGCGGGCTGCGGCCCGGCGATGCCCGGCCCAGCGCTGCTGCGGTATTGCTGTGCACTTGCAGGGCTGCAGCCGTGGCTGCCGGCGCTGCTGGCGCTGCTGGCGCTCATGGGCTCGAGGGTCTTACACCACCCGCATTATTTTGCTCCCCATGCATAGTCACATTTTTTTTGCCGCGATCTGGCTTCACGGCGGACGGCCAGCGGACGGCCAGCGGACGGCCAGCGGACGGCCCTGCGCTCAGCAGACACGCAACTACTTTGCGGGTGCGATGCGGTTAATTTTTCGGGAGCGAGCGCGTAGTTTGTGGCAGCGGCTTTTTTGAATCGGGGCGCGTTTCCCGCCTTGGTTAGCGGCGCGGGGAGGGGCGGTGGGGGTGCTGCCCGCGCTCGGCCAGCCGTTGAGGAAGAGGACTTGGAGGGAGGGAGGGCAGACGTGAGAGGGGCTTTTGAAAGGGCAACACCCCCAAAGGGGAGGGAAAAATGAAATTTCGGGAAACAAAGAAACGTCATTAGAAAGAATAGTTTTAATGGAGGGAACGCGCGTTGGCCTCTTGTGTTTTGTTCCGAGGGTCACGGACGGACAGGCCCCCTCGACTGTCCGACGTCCTCTGTATCGAGTGCGAGGGAGAAGGGGCATTCAAAGTGAGAGAGACAGAGGCATGACGTGACCTTCTGCTGCTCAGATATTACTCGGTCCGAGTCGAGAGGGGCGTGTCTCTAGCCTTCGCAGTGCCACCACTGCTCGCTATTGTTTCATCGCGCCAACAGCGTGTGTGTGTGTGTGTGTGCGTGTGTTCCTGCGTGTCCATGTGTGTCAGTGTGGAGAGCTGTGGCGGTGAGACATTTCATTACCTGACCTCAAAAAAGGCATAAGCCTTTGAGGGAAACCTTCTCTGGAGTAATGATATTTTTTTATCCTTGTGACTTAATTCGGTGGTTGTATTCATGACCTTACAGTCCGCTACTTTTAGATACATATTATCAATATCTGGTAGATTTTTTTTCCTCTTTTTTTCTTCCCTTCATTATGAAGAAGTGCTCAGAAAGTCATGCAGGCTGCTTCGGCTGCGGTTGGTAACCCCGTCCGCTGGGGCCCGCAGGACTGTGCCTCGACGGGCTGCCATGGGCTGCCACTCCCTGGCTGAGGTGTGGCCATGAGGCACCATGAGGTGTGAGTGAACGGTGACAATGGCGATGGCAATACTCAATATAATGTGGTGTTGCTGATTGTCAACACAGCGGAATGCATTTCTCTTCTTACCTTCTCACTCGCACACGGGTATAACCACACGCATTCCTACTCTCTCTCACACACACGCGCACACTCATATTCACTCACTCTTTTTCTCCATCCTTTTGACTTGGCATCCTTCTCCATACCTCGCGCCTTTCTCGGACTTTTCTTTCTAAACGCGGAGTTATATTGTGTGCAAATGAAGCATAGAAGTGAATGTTGAACCACCCGGGGCGTGCGAGCGGTGAGGAGGAAGCTTCGACATAGCGATATTAGGCTTCGATACGACGATCGCGAGACCCTGTTTCTATCGGCAGCTGTTTTCTGACAATGTCTTATTTCCGCCGGGCGGTTTCATGAATTTCCACGACGACAGCAGGGCAGTGACAAGGTCATGCGGTGGGAGGGGGCGGCCGAGCCGGCAGTGCCGGCAGTGCCTGCAGGTGTCATGGGATATGACACATGCCCGTTTCATTTCGATTCTTTATTACTTCTTTTGTTTCCGTTTTCATTTCACTTTTTTTTAAAAACATTATTTTTTCTCACGCGCCCGATTCCGTGGAATGGGAAGGGAACAATGCCCCGCGTTTAGCATCTGTTCCAATCGATATGTACGGGGCGCTCGGTCTGTTATCAAGTGCGGCCGAGGACAATTATAATGCGGGCCGTGGCCACCTGACCTGCGGGGCCTGCGGGGCCTGCGGGGCCTGCGGGGCCTGCGGGGCCTGCGGGGCCTGCGGGGCCTGCGGGGCCTGCGGGACCTGCGGCAGGACCTGCCCTTCATGAAGAAAAACAAAAGTAACGAGTGGGCGGAACAGAGCGTCCAGAGGGAATAAATAAAAATCGGAAGAGGAGAAGAAAAAGAAGAAAAAAATTGTGCCGAGGGAATTGTTGGAGTGGGCGTCAAATCCCGTCGATACATCACCAAATCCTGCCGGTGACATGGAGGAGGGCGAGCGCTCCGCGTCGCGATTTATTGTGAATGGAGAGAGGACAAATGCATTATAAAGTTGGAAGTGGGTCTCGCGGTCGATGGCTGTTTACGCCCCGCTGGCCGGGTCGAGGCCGAGGCGCTCCACGCTCTTGATCACCGCCCTGTCGAAGCCAGCCGCGGCAGCAGCGGCGCCAGCAGGTAACTCTTTCGTAATTATACCGCGGATTACTTCCCAAAGTACGAGTATTGATCGTCGCCTCTATGCGGAGTGTCGCACCGGCGAGGTCGCGGGCTCGGGTCCCACTGCCGGCTGGCCGCGATAGAGCCGTGAGGCCGACGCGTTGTATTCCGGGGAAAAGCCCTTTGCCGAGCCCTTATCACTCTGATATCTAAACAGGTAAAAAACGGGCGACGCACGAAATGAAAAGCCATCAAGCAGACGTGAAAAATGACCGCACTGTGGGGAGGGCGGGCGGGGCGGGGGCCCTGATGCCCGGCAGGGTGTTGTGTTGGCATCGCGCTGCTGCCAGGGGAATAATTTACAAGTCTGAAAATTCTAATGCCACTCGTAGAGGGACCTCTTTCGGGCGCCACGTAAGTTTAATGGCAACCAATCCACCCCCTTTGCGCTAAAGATCGGGACATGCCATGGTGTCATTAGTGGGCTCGGCGACATGGGCCGTGCGGCGGGGCGGGCAGGGAGCATTGCTGGCCCTGATTTCGGGCCTTCGTTATGCATGACCCCCTCTTTCTCTGTCTCTTTCTCCACGAGCCACGGGCTCGGCCTGTCCAAATTTCAAGTTGATTATTCCTCTTCTTTTCTCGCTTTCTCGCGATTCTGATTAAAAAGTTGACGCTTTTAAGGGAAATTACTCGCGGCACGGCGGGGTAAAGAGGCGAAAAAGGCGGGCAAGTGGGCCGCTTTGCATCTCCGTACGGAGAGGTTACGGAATGGGGAGGGCCCTATTTTTTCCCTGGGAAACCAACCGGCGCAGAACACGAGTTTTGCATATCAGAGTGCGCCACCAAACAAGGCTTCATCTGCGTTTGTGTCGTCTGCATGAATCCCTTCCCGTCCGGTGCATATTTCTTTGTTTTGTCCTCGTAAAGGGACGTCGTGAAACCGACTTTGCCTGGCATAAACACGGTCGCAGGTCGCTCTGCCGACGCTCAAATCGCGCTCGGTTATTTCTCGTTTCGGAATTTTTTTCAGAACGAGTCGATTAATTTCTCCCGCGCGCGCGACTTGTATGAGTTTTAGAAAGGCGGCTGCCGTGACAGTGTCAAATGACAGTGCGGGTGACTTTGAGCGGCTCACACACACACACACGCATACACACACACACACACACTTGCGGCATTCACGCCCCTCTCACGAGCAGCAAAACGGAGAGGCGGAGAGGGGAGGGGGGGCACATTTGTTGAGGATGAAGGTGCATCTAATCCGGAAGGGATTGCGCGCTCCCCGGGCCCCGCCGAAGGGGAGAAAAGAAAAAGAGGAGAGAGACAGCGGGGGCATATCGGCGACCGAGCGGTCATATATTTCAGGGGAGAGACACAGGGGCACTGAGCTCCTGCTGCCCTGAAATTAGAGCCCGCGTACATGGCCGTGTGTTAATGCGCGCGCCACATGTCAGCTGCGGCACACCGTCCGCCCTGCTGCCGATGACGGAGGACGGAGCTCGTGCAGAGCGGTGACGAAACTCTGACGGCGGGAAAAAATACGCGGCGACGCGAATAATGGGAATGGAATCGGCGGGGCGCACGGCGGTACGCTGCGCTCTGCCGCAGCGGCCGCAGCGGCTGCAGGTGCGGCGGACCGGGCACGTCACCCCATCATTCAGATCCCAACTACTCGGGTCTCAAATACGCGAAATGTGTCCGTCAAGTTTTCCAAGTCCCTTATCGTCCGGCATTGGTCCCCATGATCGTGACTCATTCTCAGTAAAACCTCCCCGCTCATCAACCGCGCGGCTGCGGTGCTACCGTGCTACCGTGCCGTAGCCCGCCACGCCACGCCACGCCACGCAGCACCCGTCGACGTCCGCTACTCCACTCTTGCCAAGCGATCGGACGCAAAGTTCACATGCCAATCACACACACACACACACACACACACACACACACACACACACACACACACACACACACAAGGACGAAGCGGCACGGTATTTGTGAGCGCACAGATTCACCGTCACCGGATACTTCTAAGGGCGTATGTGCTGTGTGTGTGTGTGTGTGTGTGTGTGTCTGCTGGCACCATCTCCCTCTCCCTCTCTCTCTCTCTCCTTTCCTTCCGCGTCCTCTCGCGTCGTCCCGTCCTGGTGCTCCGAACGACGGCGCCGCTGGCGGCCAAGATTGTGTCCATTCCGCCAAACATTTCCGGGGGCCCGCAGGGGCGTGCGCGCCGCGGGGGCGTGGCACCGCGACGCTGGCGATCGCGACAAGCAGCAGCCCGGCCCATGTCCGCCGCGCTGTCGGGGCGTCCGTCTGTCCGCCTGTCCGTCCGTCCGTCCGCGCGCGCCACGGCAATTGATGACTCTTCTTCTTTCCTGCGCACTACTTTTCGTCTCGTTGGCTGGCGTTTTCTCGGAACGTTTTCATCAGTTTTCGCCCCGCCCCGCGGCGCCGTCGTCGGGAACAGAGAGAGGGGGAGTGAGGGAGTGAGGGAGAGAGATTGAGCAAGAGGGAGAGGAGACGTAGCGGATCTTGCGCGCCGTGATTGTAAATCGGCTTTCGTGTTCTAGAGCAAGCATATTGCTATGCGAAACCGATGGCGGACGCAAAAAGTAAAGAAGCGACCGCAAAGTTGAACCTCCTTTCACTGTGCTTCCTCTCCGAGCGGCCGGGCGGCTCTCGTGCGGTCAGGTCGGTCAGGTGCCTTGCCCCGTCGCCCGGCTGTCGCCCTTTCGGCCTGCAGCAGTCCCCGCCGGCCCCCGCCGGCCCCCGCCGGCCCCCACCGGCCCCCGCCGGCCCCCACCGGCCCCCACCGGCCGCCGCCGGCCCCCGCCGGCCCCCGGCAGCCACGCAGCGCCCCGTAGACCCTCTTGGCGTGCGCCGCGATCGCATGAAGCCGAAGGCACACCGCATGCGGGGGCCCAGCCCAGCCCAGCCCAGCCCGGCCCGTATACTCACTTACCGGGCCTCTCTCCTTATCCTATTTTGCGTCGGCGTGTCGTGCCGGCCATGTGTTCACTTGCCCCGTCTTGGCCTTTTTTCACGCCGGACAGGGTGCGCGAGCGACTCGGCGCAAGCGATGACAAAAGGGGAAAAGAAATACCAACGCTTAGCGATAGCACGAAAAGGCAGCAGCAGCACGCAAAATTTACTCTTAATTTTAATTACAATAATTGTTTGCTTTTACAAGCGTTAAGATTAAAAGGTTAGGTTAGGTTGGTAGGGTTAAGGTGTAAAGGTTTGGTTAGGTTGCTAAGGTTTTTTGTGGACTGGAATTTTTTTCAGAGTTTGGGCTCGGTTCGGCGGACAGCCGGAACCCGCGCGGGAGGATGAGATTGAGCCCCGGTCTATGCGGCGCACGGCGCACGGCGCACGGCGCACGGCGCACGCGGTGCTTCTCTCACGCTGTACGCCACTTCTTCCCCGCCATCTGTTTGACGGCGCTGCGTCCGCTGCGCGCTGGGCACGAGCCCTCTCCTCTCCTAGGCCCTGCTATGCCGGGCCAATCAGATATCGCCTGCCGGCCGGCAGACAACCGCAGCCCTAATGCTGCCGGCACGGTAATCAGGATGACCGGAAGCGCGGGCCGAGTCGCCGCTTTGCTGGCTTCGAAATGAGGAGAGACAGACAGACAGACACGGGGAAACAATTGTTTTGGGGGTTTCGGGAGGGGGCGGCGGGAATGAGAAGAACATATGGGGAATAGTGAGCCTTGACCTCGATCTCGGATACCATTTCGTTTTGTGTACTATTCATCGCTACATCTCTGAAACCGCCCGCTCCGCGACACATCCCTCCCTCGCTCCCGCGGGCTAAGCGTGAAAACACTGCCACGGAAATCATCATCATCAGCATGCACGTCGTATAATCATCGTCATCGAGTTTGAGAGCGTTTGTTGTTGATGAGAGCCGGCCCGCACCTGTCCCGCCCCCTCGTTACCCAAACGGGGGTCCGCTGGCCGCTCGCCTCGCAGGGCCATTCTGTAATCTAGAAAAGGAAAGGCTGCTGCCGTTTGTGATAATTGAGAAGCGAGTAAAAACGAGGCTGACCACAACAGCAGCAGCAGCAGCAGCGGCAGCATGACCCCGGGCGGGGCCCCGGGCCCTGGCCGGCAGGGTCACCACCTGGAAGCTCTTCCTCCCCCGCTAGCCCCGCTAGCCCCGCGGTGGCACAGCTAGCGCGCTTGTGCCGCATTAGCTGGCTTCAATTACTCGGCTATCATTAATCCCCTCCCCGGATGTTCCAGCAAAAGAAATGGCGTCCGCGTGGCGCGGCTGCGACCTCAAACCGCATACAGGGAGCTGTGCCGCTCTGCTCTGCAAACCGGAGCAGCAGCCAGCGTCAACGCTGCGCTCTCCGCATCTCTCTGGTGCTGCGCTCCGCGGGTCGCGGCCGCGTCCGAGAGTGAGCGGTGGCGGGGGCCGGGGAAGTCCCGGGGGAAGTCCGCGCCGCTCGGACGACGCCTCGGACGCAGCCCGACGCCGGCTGGGGTCGGGTGGGGTTAGGCCGGTGCCGGTGGCGCACAGACGTCTGATTCGCTCCGGGCTGAACTGACTGCCTGCTGCGGGCCGCTCCGCGCTGCGGAGGTGCCTGTGCATTATACAGTAGCGATCTCCTCCATTCAGAGTCGTCGATATGGACTCAGGGACCTCACAACGAGACTTCTCGGCTCGGGTCTCCCTCGGCATTGCCGGGCTGACCTCGCGCCGTGGGACTGGACTGGCAGCCCGATCATTTTCTCGAATGGGAAAAAGGATGCGGCGGTATCGGAGGGCTCCTGGCTTCTCCCGCTGGTACGGTTTTGTACCACGGAATAATAATTTTCGTCTCGAGTTTTGGAGCTCAAGCCCTGCGCTCGGCAGTGGCGTACAGGAAGCCCGCGTATTACTGGGATAAATGATTTCCGATGTCGGCTGGGTGTCCCGACGGCCCCGAGGTTCCTGAGGTGCAGCTCGCTCGCTTTCACGCCTATTTTCCCGCGCCCCGGCCGGGGGGGTCGGCAGCTCAGCGGTGCACAGCCTGGTAGAGCGCGGCAGCGCGCCGACAGTCGTCCTGGATCACCGTCCATCCCTCAAACCCCTCACAACGATTGCCACGAGACAGAGACAACACGTTCAGCCGCCGCCGCCGGAAGGTGTCATTAAAACCGAACCGTGTTGCAGGGCGGCGCCTTAAATATTGACGGCGCAATGCGGCCTCGTTACGCGCGTTTCAATCAACCTATGCCGTTATTATTTCGCCCTCTTCGCGTGGTCACTCCTCGCCGTGCCCTCGCGGTTCCTTCGGCTCCCTCCGTCCTTCCCTCCGCCGGCTCAAAAGTGAGAATGACGTAGACGTGTCGCCGGCGCCCTGCCAGGACCACAGTGTTACGCGCCGCGTTTTCTGTGTCCGAACACTTTTTGAGTGAAAGCCGCGCTGTTGTGCCGCGCCGCGAGGAGGAGAGGATATTTATGCAGACGCAGAAGATGCGCGATGATTTGTCCCCGCCGTCATCGCAGGCTGCCGCGGCGGCGTATGTGGGCACCCGCGGTATGGTCTCGGGTTCAAATACTCATCCGATTCTTCTTTTTTTGCCTTTTTTTCTTTTTTTTTGGGGGGGGGGGGGCACATTTTTACTGAGACAAAAGTCAGCAGTGGATATGATTTTTTCGTGATGGCGCTGCAGAGCGCGCGGGGTCATTACTGCCATGACAGTGACGCGCCGCGTTGACAGCGATTGTCGGGCTCTAATTTGTTTGATTCGGTTTCCTCGTTGTGGTTAGTTACCGAGTGTCAACTAGTTCACACAGGCAACAACCCGCCGCGCCGCGACATAACAGCAGCATACAATTTTTTTTGATTTTTTTTTCATACAATTATTTGTTTGTTTTTAAATTACACCGCTTCTGCAATTTGCTTTACTGCTGACTTATTATTGGCGTGTGTGGTGTGCGCCAACAGCAGCCGTGCTGGTCGTATCGGCATCGGCGCGGCTCTTTGACCGTCGCCCGCCAATCGCCACCTGCCGACTGCCGCAGTCTCTCTCTCTCTCTCTCTCTCGCACACACAGCGCAGCACGGTCGGTGGCATCCGTCACGGTGCGGACGACAATTAATTCCCGATTCCGTCTCGCAATTAAAAGGGCGTGTGCCACGTACACCATCCGCACCGCCTCTTGCAGTGTGTCCTCCTCTTTGCCCGCAGCGTTAAAATTTCAGCGCTAAATTAGGTGCCGAAAGCCGCTCGTCACGGGCTAGGAGAGGGAGACAGACAGACAGACAGACAGACAGAGACAGAGGGGCGTGCCGATCTGGAATCTTGAGCCGGGCCGTCATGGCCGCATCAATGTCTCATGCCATGCCTAATGCATCGAGGGCCGGTGGGGGCCGCTTACGGCGCCAACCCCTTCGTTTGTCCTCCAATCCCGTCTGTGTGCTCGCGGGGGGTCGGCGTCCTCTGTCTCTCTCACTCTCTCGGGCGGGGGGCGCTCGAGTGCGACAGAGAGGGCGGAGCTGAATCATTCACTCGCCAAACAACACACAGGTGCGGGGCGGGAAAACTTAAGTGATGAGGTTAGAGGGAAACCGGGGGAAAAGGGAAGGGAGGCACGAAAGAGTTGGATAGTAATTAGAGGAGGACAACTGCGCTCATTAATTTAGCCGCGTAAGCGGCATTAAGTGCGGGGCATGTCCGCTGTGCGGCGCTGCGGTCGCGGCCCGAAACTACTCCAACCTAATGGATAAATAAATATCGGCCCGTTGTGAATACTGAACAAGGCGGGGGCGGGGCCCGGGGGCGGCACGGGGAGGCCGGGGGGGGGGGGACTTTTCGGGTGATAACGACAGCGAGAATGATGGCCTGCGGAAAAATCGACGTCCAGTCCCGGGTTCACATACCGAGTGTGCATGGTGAAGTCTCTCTCTCTCTCTCTCTCTCCAAAAGCGCCTGCCGTTGGCTCTGCGCGTTTGTGCAGCACACGGCGGTGGAGCGGGTTGCCTACCCGGTACTCTGCAGGCGCCCGACGCCCCCCTACCGCCGCTGTTCCCGTGGGACCAGACGCGGCTCCCATATGGACTCGAGGTCAGCCCCCGCGGCCCCGAGTCGTCATGCTGCCATACTGATCCGTCTGTCTCTCCGCAGGTGATGCTGCCACAGAACCTCCAGACCATCCTGACGCTGGCGGCGCTGCAGGACCAGGGCGTGGCGGCCAAGGCCATCCGGACGCCGTCGCTGCCGCTCCTCGACCCCAAGAGTGGTGAGTTGCACTCCGAAGTCTTACAAACAGTGTCGGCGGGGCACAGGTGACGGAGCGGGCTGTGTGGGCCGTGGGGGCCGTGGGGGCCGTGGGGGCCGTGGGGGCCTGGCCCTGGTGTTGACAGTCGCCTGCTCCGTACGTGCCCGGCCCGGCCCGGCCCGGCTGTACTCCTCCTCCTCTCCGTCATTTTTTCCCCGCGGCGCGTTATTTCGAAAAAGAATGGAGAGCGGAATCCCCGCTCGCATCCGAAAGCAGCACAGGTCCTGAGCTCGGTGCGGCCGAAGGGGCCGAAGGGGACGAAGGCTGTGATTACCGACGGAGCGACGCGACCCAAAAAATGGGAGGCGGTTGTGTCAGGCGGACAATGACAGTTGGGTCCCTCGTGCCGCGCGCCTGTGGAGTCGGCGTACGGTGTCGTACATAGGAATCTTCGGAAATTTTCTTGCTCGTTTTCCTTCCTTGTTCTCGGTTTTCATGTCGTTGCGGGCCGCGCCAGGACCCCCCGGGGCCCCAGCGACAAGGCAGGCGGCTCAATTCCCTCAAGCTCCACTTGCGTTACACACGGCTGCCGGCGTTCGCCGTCCGCCTGCTGCTTCTCCGCAGGAAATCCTCGATCATTTGCGCCTCTAGTTGCCACTCCACCTCCTTGCGGACGCCTCGTCCTTCCTCTCATGGCGCGTCGTCGTCGTTTGCATAATAATGAAATTGGCTCGGCACTGGAATTCCGCCTTTACTTCTGGTCTTGATGTGCATCGCCTCTCGCACCTGCCCGGTGCCCTGCGGAGCCTTGCGGAGGGCATTACGGGGGACACCACCATGAGAGCAGCGCAGTGCCCCGGCGGGAGTAGGGGCCGCCGGGCCGCCCGCTGACACCGCCGCCATACCACCGGCAGCGTGTTAATGCGCACCAACAAAGTACGGCCGTGGGATGTCCTGCATGTCTTATTCATCCACTCTGGCGACTTCTTCTCCTCGCCTCGTCCAGCCATCTTTGTCGTCCTCATATGGGCGAAAATTCTGTCCGGACAAAGTGTTTGTCTTCGGCTGTCCGGGAACAGATTGGGCGGACAGGACGTGAGACATCATCGATCTGTTGCCACGTGATCGGGTGGGGGCCGGCGAGAGGGGCTCTAAACTTGTTACATGACGTGACAACATTAAGTCCCACAGGATAGATCACCGAGAAGAAGAGCAGAGACCGGCGGGAGTGGGGCCTCTGGGCTGCCTCTGGGCTGCACATGATTAGAGGAGACCATTTGGACGGCAAACGACTGAAACGTAAATAAGTAAATAGGAGAATAAACGAGACGAGAATGACGGGACGTGGAGTGCTCTTCTGAGGGGGAGAGGGGGGCGCAGCGGCGGAACAGAGATTGAGGAACAAACGGCCGGGTGACGGGCATGAATTCAGTTTTATTGAAAGCAGTTAAAGGGAATCCTTGAAGTGGTTCCGAAGGAGAGCGCGTACACAGAGCACACCAGCAGCGCATGCGCAGTGCGCACAGCCCGGCGGCCGGCGCAGCGTGTCATCTAGAATGCATGGCAGCGCGGCGGTGGGACCAACGACTTCAATCATTTTGTTGTCAACTGTAATCAAAAAGTTTAGGTGTATGGCCGTGTCGGAAATAGAGCAGAATAATTTTGTGTGTGTGTGTGTGTTCTCGGTTTGTCACGGGGGCCGGTCTGCACAGCAGGGGGTCTGGACGGACGGCCTGGATGGTGGTGGGGGGTTAGAGGGGGCTCCTACCCTGTCTGCGCCTACAGCTCAGCTGGGCTGGGCTGGGCTGGGGGTCACGCCGGCCGGCTGCGTCTCCCATTGTTGTTTGGCGCATGCAGAACCAGAACCTCGCGCGCTTTGAGCCCCGGGCGCGGGGCCGGTGAAGGGAAGGGGCGCGCCCGTACATCATGTAACAGTAACAACATCTCTGCCGCGGCGGCGGTCTCTGTGTTTCCAACGGAGCGTCCTGAAAAACTTGATCTTACACACGAGAGCGATTGTGCCCTGCGACGTCTCGGCATAAAGGCAGCACCACCAGCTTCCTTTACTTGCTGCATTCCCCATCCTGCGGTGCGACAAGTGAGTCGGGGAGGTAGGGGGGGGGGGCGGGGTACGCGTGTTCATTTTAAGGCGCATTAGACGCGTCGTGAGTCCCCGTGTGTCGTCAGTCCGAAGGCGCGTCCAAAGCCGTCCGAAGCGAAGGGGCGCCCGTTGTGTTTCTCCCGAGAGAAATTTCCCTCCGTCAGTCGGTGGTTCGGGATGGTCGGGACGCTTGCCGCATTGGCATGGCGCCGGCGGACACCCCGGTCTAGTACACCGGCCCGGCCCAGCCCGGCCCAGCCCGGCCAGGGTCTTTCATTTCCCGCACTGTTGCAGTCGACGGCAGCTGCTTCGGTCGTCGCGGCTGCGACTTTGACTGACAATACTTACTTGCATTACACGCACACACACATGCGTACAAGTGTGGCCTCAGAGAGAGAGAGAGAGAGAGAGAGAGAGGCCAGGTGTCCTGTTGGATCCCGTACTTCACTGACATTTTTTTTTTGTCGTTGAAAAAAATGCATTTGTGTCCTCTTCAAAAACGGAGCGCTGCATCCGAAAATGTTGACGTTCGATTTGATTTTATCTGCCTGAGAGAGCGTGTCGTAATCTCGCAATGTGAGGTGACTTACCACCTCCCCTCGATGCCGCGGCAGGTGCCGGGACTTTGTGGTGCCGGGCGCCGGCTTTTCACCCCGTTTTCTTGAAAGCGACAGAACTGCCCCCAGTGTGTGTGTGTGTCAGTGTTTGTCTGCCGCTCGCCCTCCCCTGCCGTAATTGCTATTAACATGCACGCGGGTCACACAGCGGCTGCTGCTGCTACTGCGGCTGCTGCTGCTACTGCGGCTGCTGCTGCTACTGCGGCTGCTGCTGCTACTGCGGCTGCTGCTGCTACTGCGGCTGCTGCTGCTACTGCGGCTGCTGCTGCTACTGCGGCTGCTGCTGCTACTGCGGTTGCTGCTGCGGCTGCTGCTCTATCGCGCCTCGGATCTCGAACGCCGTCGCGGGGGCCGCGGGGCAACCTCCCACAGAAAACGTCGTTTTTCACCACAAACCCCCCGGCCCCGGCCCTGTGTCCCGGGTCCCCGTCTCGGTCCCCGGCCGCGTTTTGTTGGCGCAGAGGCGTTGCCGCGTGGGGGGGGGGGGGGGCTCTCGCCGATGATTGTGATTCGTGAGTCCCCCGCGACGTCGCCGCCGCGCCGCTCTCAAAGCGGTCTCTCTCTCTCTCTCTCTCTCTCTCTCTCTCTCTCTCTCTCTCTCTCTCTCTCTCTCTCTCTCTCTCTCTCTCTCTCTCTCTCTCTCTCTCTCTCTCTCTCTCTCTCTCTCTCTCTCTCTCTCTCTCTCTCTCTCTCTCTCTCTCTCTCTCACGGCAGCGGCGGCAGGTCGGCGCGGCGGTGGTTGCCTTTGTGCGTTTTCACATATGAACTATGGCCCCGCGCTGCACGCTCGGCCGGATTGGGCAAAGTCGGCGATGAGGCTCGACGGGCATTTCCTTTAATTATCTGTGTCATTTGCGAGCCTGTGCGTCCGTCTCTCTCGCTCCCTCTGCCGCCCCGCGTCGCCCTCGGTTAAGGATGAGATGACTATTGTTGGCAAACGCCGCAGGCTGGGGGGGGGGGGGGGGGGGGGGAGGAAGGGAGGGAGGGAGGGAGGGAGTCCGAGCGCGAGATGTGAGATAAAGACCTCAGTCTCCCAAAATATGATGAAGGCGAGGTGATGGGGCAGACAGTGGCGGGGGCCGCGGCGAAGTGAGACAGACTGCTTTGATGTCTCCTCAGTGGTCAACCAGCCGTCGCGCGCGGCCCCTGCCTCCTCCTTCGCTCTCCCTCCCTCCCGCCCTCCTCCTCGCGGCTCGCGGTTCGCCCTCTCAATTCAAAGACGGCCTCTGGGCGACTTTTAGTTCCAAGTCGTGGCGTTTAACAGAGCACGTGTAAAACGGGCCGCGGCCGGCGTACAGTGGCTTAGGACTAGGCTGCTCACGGCATCGTCCCTGCTCCTGCTCCACCTGCTGTCTGTGCTGCGGGCCCTTTGAGGGCGTCGGGGGCCGTAGGGGGCCGTAGGGGGCCGTAGGGGGCCGTAGGGGGCCGTAGCGCCCCGGCGTCGTGGGGATCTATTGTGTGGACGGAGCGCACGGCGCGTGCCTCGGCCCTCGGCCTGCCCGCTCACCGCACCTCCCCGTGCCCGTGTCACTCTGCGGGCGCGCCTGGGAGGTAGGCAGGCACTGGACCGCTGTGCGCAGCCCTGCGCTGGCGTTGCCTACCCACCAGGCGCTTGGCTCACTGCTGCTGCTGCTGCTGCTGCTGCTGCTTATCTAGCTGCACGCCACGACGCCTGAGTCATCTGCGCCCGTCTTCGCTCAGATTCACATGCCGTTCCGTCCTCAGCGTGTGTGCGTGTGTCGCTGCTGTACGGCAAAAACAAAGAGGCGGATGGTTTTCTGGCGCGCGTCCTTCGGGCCTGGTCCTGTGGAATTTCATCCGTGTGCAGAAAGAGGGGCGGTGGCAGGCGACGCGGCGACGGACCCAGCGAACGGAGGAGCGTGGCGCGGCCAGGCGCGGCCCCACCAACGCGCGTGTCACGAATCCATTTTCACTGGTTTCGGAGGACAGCTTGCCCCCCCCCCCCCCCCCCCGCCCTGTGCCGCGGCGCACGTACAGTAATAATGGTCACAGGGGGGCGCCTCCTAGAGGACGAGGCGAGGACTTTCGCGCCGCCACTTCTGTCTGCGTTTCGTCTCTGCTTACTTTTCGCGCGCGTGCGCACTTTCGCACGGCGGTTTGCGGAGTGTGAAGTGGGTGAACGGTTCCCGCTCTTGCGGCGCCAACGCCTGCGAGAGAGAGAGAGAGAGAGAGAGAGAGAGAGAGAGAGAGAGAGAGAGAGAGAGAGAGAGAGAGAGAGAGAGAGAGAGAGAGAGAGAGAGAGAGAGAGAGAGAGAGAGAGAGAGAGAGAGAGAGAGTCATGTCGTAGGCAAAGTTGTTCTGCCTAGCGGTCACAGGTCCGCGGATGAGTGAGGGGAAAAATACCGGCGAGCCGACCGGTCCTGCGTGGCCGCCGCGCCAACAGTTGGCCATCGGGAGTCCCTCCCTCTCCTCTCCCTCCCCCCTCCCTCCCTCCCAGTGGCCCGTATCTACACCGTGCAGTAGATAGATTGGCCTCTGTTTTCGCCCCCGAGCGGGGGTCGAACCCGATCCCCTCACATGCTACGAGCCGCATGTGCCGCAGTATTCAAATTAGCCGCGGAAAGCAGGAGCGGGCGTTTGGGAGCAGCTGCATGGCAGCGCCGGCGTGCCGGGGTAGCAGCAGCAACAGCAGCAGCAGCAGCAGTAGCAGCAGCAGCGCCGGCGACAGCCTCTGCTCTGACATTATTCTGGTGATCTGTGACCCCGATCCCATACTCTCGGCAGTCCGCCCCGGTTTTTCACCTCGCCGCCAGTGCATCGCCGTAAAACAATTTTCTTGTTCGCGCGGCGCCGCAATGCGCTGCCGCTGCCGCGGTGTCGCGCGCACTCTGTCGTGTGCACCTGATTTCCTTACAGTAGTGGAAGTTCCCCGCCTCTTTGCATAGGCGAATCCCCCGGACGTGCATTCTGTTTCGGAGAGCTTTCGCGTTCGCGAAAACACTACCTTCGGCTCGGCGCGTGGGCGCGTTCTCGAAGGCGGCTTCGAACCGATCGTGCACTGTTTCGCTCACCGAGGGCCCCGCATGACATTTCTTAGTTTCCTGCTTGGCGCGAGAGCAGAGCGAAGGGGGGACTGGTGGGAACCCCGTGTGGGAGAAAGGGGAGGGGGGCTGATTGAGGTATTATGTCTGGCGGGGCGACCGTCACTCAACTTGTAATCCCATGTCGTCTGCTACGTCGTCGTCTGCCGGTCTCCTGTTTCTGCCAGGAGCCTTCCCTGGGCCCTCTCTTACTCCCCCCTCTCTCTCTCTCTCTCTCTCTCTCTCTCTCTCTCTCTCTCTCTCTCTCTCTCTCTCTCTCTCTCTCTCTCTCTCTCTCTCTCTCTCTCTCTATCCCTCTCCCTTCGTATATTCCTCCTGATTTGCTCGTGGCTGTTCGCGTCACTCGCGTGCGCTCTCTCGCTGTCTTCCCCTTGCCCCGCTTTCGTTCACTTACTCACACAGCAGAAGCGCCCATGTGTCGCCGGTGATATACATCACGCTTGACAAATATGACCTTCCTCGATACGTCTTTTGTATGTGTCTGTGTGTGTGCGTGTGCGTGCGTGCGTGTGTGTGTGTGTGAGGGTATTTCTCGCGAGAGAGTGAGTGACTTTCATGAATCGCCCCAGGCGCTCGCCACGGCGCGCGGACTTGGCCATTTTAAGCCTAAAATCACGGGGCGGGAGGAACCGTGCCGCGAGCGAATGAAGAGTGATGCGTCCCAAGATGGATCTGGTCGTCTCCATTGCGGGACTGGCGGCGGAGGTATGATGAGGGGCCCAAGGCCCCCGCCGAGGGCCCCAGAGGGTCCCAGAGGGCCCCAGAGGGCCCCAGAGGGTCCCAGAGGGCCCCAGAGGGCCCCAGAGGGCCCCAGAGGGCCGGTGCCCGGCGGTGCCGGTGGCCTGTTGGGTCGGTCTATTCACGGCCTCACAAGGGCCCAAAGGGCCGAGCGGGCCGATCCCAACTGGACCCTCTTCTAAGCAGAGGCTCATGCGGGCGTGGCGTGGCGTGGCGTGGCGTGGCGTGGCGTGGCGTGGCGTGGCGTGGCGTGGCGTGGCGTGGCGTGGCGTGGCGGGTGGACTTCCCTCCGCGGCGGAGCCACGCAGCGACTCGGATCCCGCTCCGCTCCGCGCACGGCGGTTTAGAAAAGATTGTGGAAATGGCGACGTAGAGGCGGGCCGAGGAAGGAGAGAGGGGAGGGGGGCGGACGCAGTTTCCTCGGCGGGGTCCGCGGGTATTCGCTAGGCGGCGTGGGGACGCGAGGCGGCGGCGGGCTGTTCCAGAGAGGCTGTGTGGGGGCCCCCCGGAGCCCCCGCCCCCCGGGCCCCCGCAGCCCCACTGCCGGCTCGCTCCTCCCACTGGCGGTGCCGGCCAGACCGTGATTGGCGAGCCGAGGCGGGCGCAGCAGCGGCACGCAGAGAGGCGCCTCGCCACTTCCTACACCCGCGGGGGCGGCGGGGGCCGCGGGGGCCGCGGGGCCCCGCCCCGGGACAGTTCATTGACGGCGCGCTGCGGCCGCGTCGACGCGAGTCCTGCGGCGGCGCGGAGAAATTAATAGAAACGGTGGCTAATTTGTCATCGCTCTCTCTCTCTCTCTCTCTCTCTCTCTCTCTCTCTCTCTCTCTCTCTCTCTCTCTCTCTCTCTCTCTCTCTCTCTCTCTCTCTCTCTCTCTCTCTCGCTCTCTCTCTCTCTCTTTGATGTTCGTCCTGAGTGGGCTGGAGGTGTAAGGACGACGCCGTGCTCGATTTCATACGCTCAGGCCGGCCGCACGGCGCGGCGTGGCGCGGCGCCGATTTGAAAGGTCGCCGTTGTTGGTCCGCGGGGCTTTGACTTTTCCGCGAGGGGCGCCCCGCGGCGGACACTGCACTCTCGTGCACCGGCACAACGGACAGGTGCTACGACGGCGGCCTCTGTTGTTTCGGGCTGACGGCCAGCACCCCTCCGCCGGCCCCCGCCGGCCCCCAGCAGCCCCTCGCCTTGCTGGTGTGCTCGTAGTACGGTAGCCGCGTCCGCGTACTCCCGACCCGCGCGGCCGGGGATTGGAAACAAATTGCCGGAAGGGAGAAGTCGAGCCCCCGGCCGGGCCAGTGCCGCAGTGCCCCGACTATAAACTGGCCCAAGTGGCCGGCTGTGTCGCATCGGACGTAACACCGAACGGCTCGGCACGCCACGGGACGGGGCTCTGCGCGATGCGACGCGATGCGGCGCGCTGGGATTTATTCGATGCGCGCGAACACCTGATCGCCCGGGTGAGAAACGGCGAGTGCATTGTGTTCGGGCTGGGTCAGCACGGCGGTGACTACTTCCCTATGCGCCCAGGAGGCCCGCGCTGCCGCCGCTGCCGCCGCTGCCGCCGCTGCCGCCGTGTACCCACGAAATACAAACAGCTGCTTAACCCGCCCGAGCCGAGGGTTAAGCAAGTTTTGTGCCGTATGGTGGCCGATATGCCGGGCGCACCTGCGGGCCGTGCCCCGAGCTCCGTGCGCCGTGCGGCCCAGGGCGCCTCACCGGCGCGGCGTAGGCAACCCCAACGCAGCCGCGACGGCGGGCATGCCTGCCTGCACGGCGGTCCCCCGGCTGAGCCTGAGCTTCACTGTGCCTGTGACGGTGGGTAGGTGAGGTGAACCATAACACTACCCCCTCCCCCGCACCCCCTTTACCTCTGCTGCTGCTGCTGTAGCTGCTGCTGCAAAGCCAAACTAGGCTGTAAAACGTATCGAGACTGTCCCAAACGGCAATAAAAGCATCATCTCCGGTACGCCCCGCCTAAATGAGCGAGTCGGAGGTTATTAAACCCGTCATTGCGTCCGCGCGAGTGTGTGTGTGTGTGTGTGTGCAATCTGACCCCCCGGGCCTCGCCCAGCACATATCCGGCACGAGACCTTTCTCGTTTGAGCGCGCAGAGCGAGCGATGCACACACACACACACACACACAACGCACGCAAACGAATCGAACACCAGGCCCCGGTTTTAAATCGCTGTAGAAAATTCAGCATTCAAGACGGAGCGGGGAGCGGTTCGCCAGTCCGGTCCCGGCCTCGGCCACCTCGGCGTGCTCCGATGTGCCGCCATGCGGCGCGACGCCACGAGATGGCTGGGACGGGACGGCCGCCTCGCCTGCACTTGCGCAACGCCGCTTCCGACAAATAGCGAGTAACGTCGTGTGGACTCATTGCCCGCGAACAACGCCGCCGCGCTGCGCCGCGCCACGCGAGCTATACTTGTGGGGCGCTGCTAACATTCCTCGTGAGCGCCAGCAGGTAGTCCTCCCCCTCTTCCCGGCCCCTCCTCTTCCCCCTCCCGCCTTCCCCTCTCGCCACGGGCACACTTTTCACCTCCCCAGATTCCGTATAAAGGGCACGCATTTTCTGGCGGGCATACAGAAAGTGGCCTCGGCCGGCGCCGGCCCCGTGCCGCCCCCTTGGCGAGGTCCACTCGCCGTCCGAATGTCCCCGATGGTCCCCGGTGGTCCCCGAGGTATTTGGACACCGCCGTTTCGTCGTACTTTGCGAGTGGACGTTGGCGGACGACTTGTGCTGCCGGTAAAACAGAACAGAGGGAATGTCTGGCCGCTGCCCGGTCCACCACGCGTGCGCTCGCCGCCCGCCGCCCGCGGGAGCTGCAGGAGCAGGGCGTGGGGGCGCTAGCAGCCCTGGACCTGGGGTCCTGGTCCTGGCCCCGGCCCGAGCCTTATTACCTCTCCGCCCGCTGTTTCGGGAATGCCCTTCGCATATGCATACGCAGCGCATGGGATAGGCAGAGCCCTCGTGTATGATCGTGCAGATGCACAGGGCCCTGCCTGCCAAAGCCCTCTGGCCCGCGGCCCCGGCCCGCCCTGCAGCGTGGCGTACGCCCGCATGGTATTTGGGTGAACCACCCCATCCCCGCCCCCGGCCCGCCCCCGGCCCGCCCCCTCCCCACCCCTCCACGCCACGCCGCATCGCTGCAAGGTGACTCCTCTCCGCCTCCTCCTCCTGCGAGGTGCAAGCCAGTCTGTGCACCTCATGCATGGAATTGCAAATTGCTCCCTCGTTTTGCGCTCTGCGAGTGTTTGTGTGTGTGTGTGTGTGTGTGTGTGTGTATGTGACGCTTGTGTCGCGCGCTGGCAGTTTTATATGCATTTCTGTGAGAGACGCGCGGCGGTCGCGGTTGGAGGACTTCGAGCAAAGAGAAGAAGAGGAAGGAAGAAAAGAGTCGGAACGACGTCGGAAGGGATTCGAACCCGCGACCGCCGGAAAGGATTACGACGCGCGGCGGTCGTGCGGGGCGTGGGAGTCGCCTTCCCATCTCTCTCTCTCTCTCTCTCTCTCTCTCTCTCTCTCTCTCTCTCTCTCTCTCTCTCTCTCTCTCTCTCTCTTCATCTCATTCCGTTGCATTCAATGAGAGATGGTCGCACTGTGACTTGCAGTTCAGTTCAGTCCTCTGGTCTCGCAGCGGACAGGGGAGGACTCGGAGCGAGCGTGTGTGTGTGTGTGTGTGTGTGTGCGTGTGTGTCGTGTGACGCTTTGCCCGCGGACAACGCAACGCGGGGCCCCGCCGTCCAGGCAAGCAGAGAGCTGGCAGCCAGGCAACAGCCAGGCCAGCGCCTCTCACTCCTTTGGCCGTTCGGCCGTAATGGTCCCAAAATGACATACGTATGTCGCGGCCGGGCTGCCCCGGGCCCCGCCACGGGGACCTCTGCTGCCTCTGCGGGTGTTCCCAACACAATGAGAGGCTGGAAGGACGTCGCCGTCGTCGCGGCCGGCTCGTGAACCACATCCGCCCTGGTGCTGCCGTGGACGGCGAGGCGGACTCCAGGGCGGCCGGCGACGGCGACGTCTAGTTAGGCCGCGGGTAACGTCTCAGTCCACGCTCCGCGCCGCCGCCGACTCCCTCCGACTCCCTCCGGCTCCCTCCGGCTCCCTCCGGTGCTCCATCTCACAGAGGAGCAGTGATCTCCCGCCTCCGTCTCGCTAATCTGCGGGCCGCTCGCCCGGACACGGACAAGACAGGGCCGGGCCGGGCCGGGCCGGGCCCCTCCCGCGGCCATCAGCACCCAGCACCAGTTGAGTCGGTGTCACCCTCCGTCACCCACCAGCCGTCCCCTTTCTGGCCGGCCGGCGACGGCCCCCGCCGCGCCACATTCGTTTATATTATTCACTTGAAGACCCTATCTTCCAATCTGGAGGACCCCGTCCTCTCCTCCACCACCCAACGAGGCGGGCGCGGCGCGGGGGCCGCGGGGGCCGCGGGGGCTCTGCGAATCCAAGAATATCAGAAGGACAGGAGGGGGTGGAGCCCGAGAGGAGAGAAGCAGAGGGGAGAAGAAGACAACTATGCACTCAATACTTCGCCATCTGTCTCAATCAAGTCTATCCTCTCGGCGGACGCATTCAATTGGTTAATTTTCCACTTTGACGATACACTCACACAGACTTGCACGTTTCACACTGCCCCCCCCCCCTCCTCTCCCTTGCCCCCTTCACAAAGCAGACACGTCAGTGGACGGAATATTTTCCCGTTCCAATTTACAAATTTATGCCGGGGCTCCTTTTCG
This sequence comes from Odontothrips loti, assembly GCA_038380765.1. NCBI lineage: Eukaryota > Metazoa > Arthropoda > Insecta > Thysanoptera > Thripidae > Odontothrips > Odontothrips loti. The sequence continues at coordinate 17,182,517 of CM076247.1, read as the reverse complement.
TCCTCTGGCCGTCGGCGGTGAGACCCACTTTATAGCGGCGGCGGAGATTTCCTAGAGTGGAGCCTCTGGCGGGGGTGGAGTCCCGGGGCGGGCGGCGTCGGGGGAGGCGCGGGAGGGGGGAGGGGGTTGGTGCGGAAGCACCTGTTGCTCAGCGCCTGGCCACGCCCCGCCCGTCGCCACGCCCCTTTCCGTTGCGAAATCCACGACGATTTACCTCGAAAACGACTAGCGCCCTTAAAGCTAGCCTATGGGTAATAATGCCCCCGCGACACGGACGCCTTCCTGGAGCGTTTGCTCTACGTGCGCGCGTCCGTAAAACTGACACATGTCAGCCACGTGATCCGTCCTGTACTTACGCAAGCGCATGGGGCTCATGGCGAGGCCCGGCACGTCGTGGCGGAGCAGGCGGAGGCCCCTCGCCAGATGTCGATGCAATTATCATAAAGACAGGAAATGGTACCGTATAATCCGAGGCGCGATCGCCGTTCGTGTGTCGATATCGGGAAGGAAGAGGGCGGGGCGGGGACGACAGGGAAGCTGTTTTTATTTTCACTCACCCCCGCCCCCGCCCCCGCCCCCGCCCCCGCCCCCGCCCCCGCCCGCCTGCCTCGCCTCCGACGCTTGCCAGACGAGATGGATTCATCAGTGCAGCAGCGCTCAGCGCACTCCTCGATGCCTTAACAGCGCTCTCTGCTCTGTGTGCACCCCGGGACCGGGAGCTGGACAACAGCAGACGATTCTCGTTCTTGGCGTCTTTTTAAAATCCAGAAAGCCATCTCCCCTCGAGAAGTGTGTGGTCTGGTGGGTGGGCTTGAAGGGCTGAGAGGGAGCGGGGTGGGGGGGGGGAGGGGTCCCTTCCCTCTTCGTCCTCTAATTAGGTTGTCCCTTTGGCTACTCCCTCCCCAAAGAGAGCAGAAAACGCGCTGGACGGGCGACAAGGCGAAAGCAAAAGACAAGCCGAGACCGTCCAGCATTCTGCTGTCCGTCTGCAGCAACAAACACACACACACACACACGCACACACACACGCGCGCGCACACACACACACACACACACACACAAACATGCGCAAACCCTCTCGGTGCTCGACATGCGCATCCCGAAGCATTCGTCTCGTTGGCCGCTGCACTGCACACTTAGCGAGGCACTAACAGACGGAGCAGAGCGGAGCAGAGAGCGTTCAGCAGCTTCCCGCCCCTCCCGTGTGTTTCGTCCCATCCCTTTTCCTCGCGAGCACAAGCAGACACATCAAGGCGAATCAGACAACACCAAAAAGTACCGGAACATGCGTGACCGGCCCGGAACATGAAATGCGGACCAGCATGGGGGTGGACGAGGACGACCGATTCGGTGTCTCGTACTTTGGTGGGCTCATCACCCGAAAGTGATGTTGTTGCCTCTCTCTCTCTCTCTCTCTCTCTCTCTCTCTCTCTCTCTCTCTCTCTCTCTCTCTCTCTCTCTCTCTCTCTCTCTCTCTCTTTTCTCTCTCTCTCTGTCCCTCTCCCACTATGCACGCACGCGGTCCCCGCCCGTCCGTATGCCATTCTGGTTCCCGGGCGGGCTGCAGGCGTGTTGTATCTTCATCAGTCGGCCATCGCCACCTGCAGTCCTTCCTCCCACTCTCCCTCCCCTCCCTCTCTCTCTCTCGCTGTTTCGTAACAACAAAATGTCTGATGTTCCTGACAGTTGGCATCAAGGGCCCGTCCGCGCTGCACCCGCTGCGCTGCCCCCCCCCCAATCCCCCGACAGGGGGGCCCTAGTGGGCTGCCTGTGTGTGTGTGTGTGTGTGTGTGCGCGCACTATTTCTGACCCGCAAGTGTTCCATGGCGACGCTAGATTGTCATCTGGAATTGTAATAGTAAACGCCGAATGCGATCGCGCTGCTGCTGCTGCTGCTGCTGCTGCTGCCGCCTCATCATCGGCCGCAACCCCAAAAAGACCTGATATATTCCTTTTCTCTTGCGCGGAGATTCGAGATTCGTCTTTTGTCGATACTGCCGCGGAAAAAAAAAAAAAAAAAAAAAAATTGGTGTTTGCGCGCGCGTTGGCCGGGCGGGGTAGATGAGATGTCTGAGGGGTGAAGGCTGCCCTAGGCTGCCCTAGGCTGCCCTAGGCTGCCCGGGCCGGGCCGGGCCGCCCTCTGATGTTTGTATCGGCCGCGCGGATCGCGGCTGCGGCGCGGCCTAACCCTTTTGTGTCGCCGCGGGCGATCTTTTCGCTCGCTGGGGTGAAACCTTGTGCTTGTGTGAACGGCAGCCGTGTGCGTAGCGTTATGAGAGGGAATATGGGAAAATGTACACACGTGAGTGTGCGCGGTGTAAAGGGATAAAAAAAATGTGAAAAGACAGACGGAAAAGAAGAGAGGGAATTGGCAGAATCCCTTTTTCTCTCCTCTCCGCAGCACAGTGACAAGGCACAGTGTCTCATCCTGACCAGCAACTTTTGTTCGAATCGCGGTTAATAGCCCCCGCGGTAAAAGAGGAAAGGATTCACGGGGTGAAATGTGAGCTCGCGCCACCGCCTCCGGGCCCCGCGCCTTCCGCGACTTCCGCGAGCTCCCTTGCTGCCTCTATCAGTTCCGTCTTCCTAGTCTTTGTTTGCCTCTGACGGTTACTTTTGCAAATTCCTGGGCGTTGCAGTCCGAGGCTTCCGCCGGCTTCCGCCGGCTTCCGCACCCCTTTGGTGGTGGTGAGTGACGGGTGTCGATGTGTATCAGATGTCACCCCCGGCTTCAGCCCGCGATAGAGCCTCTCCCGCCCAAATATAATCATCTTTTCCGCTCTCGGCAGACCGTCGAATTGAAAAGCCATAAAATACACACACGAGGTCGTCCTCTGCATGCCACCACCTCTCGTACCGCGCCGGGAGCACATATCCCGTTCGGAAAATGGATTTGGAGCACTCTGTGGCCCCGCGCGACGCGACGCCATGTGCAATCGGCCGTTGCCATTTTTCAAACACACGAGAGAGAGAGAGAGAGAGAGAGAGAGAGAGAGAGAGAGAGAGAGAGAGAGAGAGAGAGAGAGAGAGAGAGAGAGAGAGAGAGAGAGAGATCCGGACGGAGATAATTCAGCTTTATTCAAATGCGGTGGCCATTGGTCGTCGCCGGCGTCCTCTGTGTGATGAGCAGCAGCGGCAGCAGCGGCGGTGGTTATATAGCCTCTCGCCTCCGGTCCTCCGGTCCAACCCTTGGACAACGCCAACCCCTAAGCACCCCGACCCGACCGGTCGGACGGGCGCGTTCCCCATGGTTTTGGGGGACTGCTGTTCTCGCTGATGCATTTAGCCCGGGCCAAACCGTCTCTTGTCCTCTCTCTCGCCTTCTTTTTATTTTGTATTTTAAATATTTGCTTCGAGTTTGATTGCACAGTAACCGTAAGTGCTGATCCCGCATTGCTCGGCGGGGCAGGTGGGCCGCGTACAGTGGCTCTAACTCGGTAACTCAGACCCCGAGTGACGTCACTTCCGGGAAGCGCCGCCACGTCGCGCCAAACGCCCAAAAGTCCCCGCGCTAACGCCCGTCTTTCTTTTCTTTTTGTCCGCAGGTAAGCAAGCGAGCGCTAGCGAGCCATAATCGGATGGTGATTTCCGGCGGCCCCAAACGAACATGGTCGTGAGTTGGCAGTATATCGTATGACTAAATACGCATACTATGCCGGGGTACTCTTCGCATATAATGCTCGGCACACACACGCACACAACGGCCCGACGACAAGCGGTTTATCGTGAGGAATAAAGCACACATCGAGTGATTTCTTTCGCCGGCCCAAGCTGTGTCAACACGCCCTGCCTGCATGACAACGGGGATCGTGTCCAGCGGGGGGCGCTTTTTATTGTAATTTCCTGAAACAACTCCTTCGTGCACAGCCGTGCACAGCCCTTCTTTGTACAATATCACGCTGATTCGGCAACATTTGCCCCGTCACACAATAGAGGGGGGGGGGGGGGCAGAGAGAAAGAGAGAGGTGGGGAAGGGGGTGGGCGAAGCAGCCAACGCCGAGCCAAACACCGCACCACCCATGGCAAGGGTAGGGGGAGGAGAGGGGAGCAGGCAGAGGTAGGGGTGGGGGAAGGTCCGAGAAAGGGGTAAACTAACCGTTGGCTACCTCGTTAAGCTGCTGGACGCGATAAGGTCATGATTCTCTTTTTGTTTAATGTTCCAGCGGGGAGGTGAAGGGGGTAACACATAAGTACTGCGCTGCCTGCCAGCTGCGCTGCGCGGCCCGGCGGCCAGCCCTGCCTGCCCCGGCCAACCCCCGAGGGGATGACTAGTGTGTCATCGCATATGTCCGGCTCGTCTTTTCATTTATGAGTGATACTTTGTTGTTTTTTCTCTCTCTCTCTCTCTCTCTCTCTCTCTCTCGCTCGCTCTCTCTTCGCCCCGTAGGCAGAGCGGTCCCGGTGTGACGAGTGCGTATAACACGTCATTCTGGTCGTTCCTTTTAACACGCGGGGAGGGATTTCTGATTATATGCAGACAGGAGGTTTGTGTTTCTCGCGCGATTCTCAGTTTTACAAGCGAATTTTTCCGTTTTAATGCCGTCCGGCGCCCGCACCGTCGTGACATGACGGGAAGGGTCAGGGAAAGGCGGCAGGGGGGGGGGGGGGAGAGTAGCACGGCAGGGGACGATTTACGTGCCGCTTTAGGGTCGGAGGGGGTAACCCAACACGATCTTATAGGCTTCAGTTGCATTTTGTGTGCGCGCAAGACGGAGAAGGCGATATTTTTCGCAACGTGGGTCCGAAACGGAGTAAAAAGACGGGAGGGAGCAGCCCGCGAATGTTCGTGTGCATGTGTGTGTGAGAAAGAGAGACCGGTGTTGTCCGTTTTGTCCCTAAATATATATTAAAGAAAAAAGGAAAACCCTTTCCGTCGCGCTCTGTGCCGTTTCTCAACCCTTTTTCTCCGTCGCCGTATGCGACACGGAGGTCCCCCCTCCTCGCCTCATCCGCATCTTCTCTCGTGTTGTACCCTTTCCTTTTTTGCCAAATCGTTTGTCTTGGGCTTTTACCCCTTTCCGAAAAATCCTGTTTCCTCGGCAACAAAAGGCGCGCTATTTTTGTGGGTCGAGGTGTCTGAAACCTTATACTTTTTTAAGATTCGTGTGAAAAGAAAGAGTTGAGAAAACAAGGCGAGCTAGGTGTCCCCGCATCCCTTGTCCCTCCGATTTAATCGATTCCGCTGTCGGTATCCGTGTGGCCGGCTTACAGCAGCACAGAGCAAAATTTATATATATATTTTTCAAGTTTTCATTATGTATTGCGTTGAATTTAGAGTAGAGTTTGTGCTCAAAATTCCTGTAGAATTCTGTAAAACGGTCCAGTCCAGTCCCGGGAAAAGAACTATGGTGCTGAGAGTGTATATACTTTAACTCATCAATACACAGCCTATCGTTCCGATTTGGATTCCCGCGGGGCCTTTTTATGTGCACTTTTTTTGTCCATCCGTACTGAGCGCGCATTGCATACGTACGTAGCATAATTATATGGTCGCAAATGTCGCGTCTTGTAACCCCTTCTGCGGTGCTGCTTTCCCACGGTGCGCGCACGGAGTAACCCTTTTGCAGCGACGTCTCCAGGATAATGAAAAGGACCGCGGAGAAGGACGCGCGGAAGAAAAAACCGTAAACCGTAAGAAAAAAAATATAAATATATAAACGCGAGCCGCGCACGGCTGAATCGGGGAAGGAAAGGGGTGAAACGTGTTAAAAGGGCCACGGATCATTTCGGGAATCTCACTGCCGCTGCTGCCGCTGCTGCTGCTGCTGCTGCTGCTGCTGCTGCTGCTGCTGCTGCTGCTGCTGCTGCTGCTGCTGCTGCTGCTGCTCTGCGAAGGGGTTTTAATGATAAATCGGACGGCGGGTCCGCGACGCGTCGGTAACCGAATCCCCGGCCGCTGCCCTGCACAGCGGCACTGCATGCAGACAGGTAGTAGCTGTAGCAACCGTGGGCCAAACCTTGGCTCGCCTCGCTGCTGGCATCCTTGTCTCGAGGGCATTCGGATCGATATATTGGGATACTTGGCTTTGTTCTCGCACATCGAAGCAACCGTATATCACAAGGCAGGGGGGGGGGGGGTGTTATAGCGGTACGGTGGTGCAGCAGACGCGCATTCCAGACTGAGCCCCTATGAGCCGAGCACTTGCGTTCGCACGAAGAGTGCGCGGCGCCATCTTCGAGTTCTGTGGGAGTGCGACGACTGTAGGAATATCATTCGGTGGGCGACTCGGTTGTAGGTGTGGTTTGGAGGGGAGGCGTGTGCCCGGCTCGTGTCCCACTGTCCCTCCCCCTTCTCACATCCGCTGGACGGGCCTGCTTCTCCTCCCCCCTCACCGCATTAGTATTCAATGCACCCCAACCAACGCATCATCCCCCTTGGCCTTCTGCATACACTCACACGCACACACACACACACACACACACACGCACACACACTCGCTCAGGTGCACAGCTGCTACTCCTGTCCGACTTTGATAGGACGTCAGGTGTGTGCTGATGATGAAGACGGCCTCCTCCATAAGGACATAAACCGAAGGCTCGGGGAAGTGCGTGGAGTACGCTGCCGAACCCAACCGAATATAACATTACTTAATTGCTTTCAAAATCGGTATTTTCAAAACATTCTCTTAGTACTACAGAACCATCCGAAAAAAAAGTTTCTATTCCAACGGCGTGAGAGCCACACTTGATTTAATTTATTTGGCCGGCATGATGTGTTGCCCCTCCATATGTTGGGGGTCGTCGTCCTCTGCAGGTGACCTCAGATGCTATGCATATATGGCTGCCGCTCCTAGCTTCTCGCGTCCCGTCCCCTCTTTTGTGCGGCGCGGGGGCACGCGTGCAAACCTATCCCCCTGCCTCCCTCATTTGCCTACACGTCGAGAGAGTGCAAATATATGTCGCGTGAGCAGTCAGGGGATCATTTGGCCCACTTGTGCAATAAGTCGGGTTCTCATTGTCAGCACAACGCATCTTTTCGCGGCGCGCGAGTGTCATGAATTCGACCATTACCGTTAGTCTTTGCGGGAAGATGAGACAGCGCATTGCGCGTATAGTATTGGTGGATTGGACTTTCTCTCGTACCTATGTACATACTTGTCTTCACACTTGACGTCATGCTTCTGTGTGTGTCAGAGCGCTCTCTCTCTCTCTCTCTCTCTCTCTCTCTCTCTCTCTCTCTCTCTCTCTCTCTCTCTCTCTCTCTCTCTCTCTCTCTCCGTTTGATTTCGTATTCCATCTCGTTCCAGCGTTTCATTCTCGTCTTCTTTCATTCTCTCGCAATCCCTCGCTGGCCGACCACTATGAGATCAATCGGGTCAATCAATCATTAATCAACGTCAACCGAGGCCGCTATCGCAGTTCTCCTTCCCCACCGCCCCTCCTCCTCTTATTTCTTCTGTCGCTTCGCTCTCCTCTTCCTCACCCCTTCCCTCTCATCATTCCTGCATATACAGTACGCACTGGTACGTCGTCGACCACACCTGAGAGAACAACTCCACATTCCAATGTCTCCGCTCGTTTTATTAGTTTTTCACACTCGTGTTATTTTTTGAGGGTATTGTGGGAGGAAGGATTGGGCCCAGACCGGGGAGGGTTCTTCAGCTCATCAGTCAGAGCGAGGTCCGCTCCTTACACAATACAGGCCTTCCCGCGTTTTTGGATATTTCTTTTTCCGATCGATGATGGCATTCGTGTATGTATTCCTCGGCTTGGGTACTTGGTGGCCCCGGTGCCCTGCGCGTGATCTGAGCGGCCAGCAAAGACCTTTTTGCTGGCAATAAATGGCCCCGCGATCAAGATAAAACGCTGCGAAAATAAAACTCGTTAATTCTTTTGGCCGCGTCGTCGCTGCAGCCGCTGCTGTTGTTGATCGTTAGCCTGCCTCCTGCCTCCCCCGCCCGCCAACTTTATTCCACAATCCATAAAGTCCGAGGGTTTCGATTTCCGCCGCTTGTCGTCTGCGCGGCCTCGACGGCGGCCTCGACGGCCTCCAGCCCCGTCCCACCGCACCATCCCTGCGGGCGTTTTCGCGTCCATCGTCTTAATGCTCGTAATAACCAACGCAAATAAAACGTATTCCCTCCGCTGGCCGACTGCCTGCCGCTGCTGCTGCTGCCGCTGCTGCTGCTGCCGCTGCTGCTGCTGCCGCTGCTGCTGCTGCCGCTGCTGCTGCTGCCGCTGCTGCTGCTGCTGCTGCTGCTGCCGCTCCAGCCGCTGCTGCTGCCGCTGCCGCTCCAGCCGCTGCTGCTGCTGCCGCTGCTGCCGCTGCTGCCGCTGCCGCTCCAGCCGCTGCTGCTGCTGCTGCCGCTGCTGCCTCTGCTGCCGCTGCTGCCGCTGCTGCCGCTGCTGCCCCGGCAGGCGGAATTCCATGCGCCTCTGATTCGGCCGAACCTGAGGCTCCCGGAGGCCCCCGACGACGACGCCCGCCAGGCACACGACGCGGCGGGGGCCGGCGGGGCCAGGCCGGCGTGCGACCTCGGAGGGAGGGCGATGTCCATGCCGCATAGCGTCCTCCGGGGTCCTCCGCCTCAGTGGCGGGTTAAGGGGGGGGGGGGGGGGGGGGGCGATCGCCCCCCCTGTGAGATCAGCAGCCGGCCGGCGCTCTGCCTGAAAGGTAGGCAAACACCTGAAATTTTTCAGGATTGCCCCCCCCCCCCTGTGATGGAGCAGTTAAACCGCCACTGCTCCGCCTGGGGTCCTCGTCGTCAATCATGGCATCCCGCGTAGGGTAATGAGGCCGTAAACACGCAGCTGCCCGACGTCATTCCGCCTCGGAGACGCGCGCATCCCGGATGACAACGACTTCGCGCAGCCCTCGGCCCGGAGGAGATGAGCCGATTTGGCCGCGCTGTCGCCGCTGCTGCTGCCGCTGCTGCTGCCGCTGCTGCTGCTGCTGCTGCCGCTGCTGCTGCCGCCGCTGCTGCTGCCGCTGCTGCTGCCGCCGCTGCTGCCGCCGCTGCTGCTGCCGCCGCTGCTGCCGCCGCTGCTGCCGCCGCCCCGAGGCCGCCGCCGTCACGCCGCCGATGTCATCCCCCCAAACAACACCACCCGCGGCCGCGCCGATACTGATAGGCTTACGGCCGACCGGGAAACGTGCTTTTATGCCGAAAAAGTAGACTGCTCTCCTTTACAGCAGCCCGGCCCCACAACAGACTGTGAGGGGGTGGCGCGAGACCCCCCCCCCCCTCTCCCCCTCACCTGTTCAAACAGCGAGACGACCTTAACCCTCATTGTCCCCCCAGCCTGTGTTCAGGGTTACATAATGCGAAAAGGACCGCACACACAAGCTATCCGGCCCGGGAGATCACTGCGGGGTAGACGGCACCCACCTCCCCCCCCTTCCCCTCGTCCCTTTTTTCTGTTCACTGATCTTTATTTTTTATGCAGGATGGTTTCTTCTCTTTTGCGTCATAAAAAATATTCCTCGAGTACAAGCGCGCAGCGCTGTTATGCCCGCTGCGCTCAGCATGTAACCTTCGCACCCCGTGCAGTCCGATTTCTCGTAGCGTAAAGCGTCAGTATGTTCTCACATAAGCATCTGGCGGCGTGGCCGCCTAGATTTTCCCTAGATGGTCGTGTTGGAGTGACGTGGGCAGCGAATGCCTGCTGGGTGCGCTTATCGCTTTGATCTTGGACTTTAAAAGGCGCAAGTGCTGTGCTACCCCTGTACGGGGGTGCATCTACCCCATCCATCTGTATGGCTGTGCGGCAGCCGGCCCCGGCCGGCGCAGCTGTCATGAGCCGCCGCTGCTGACGGCACCGAGGCGCGCTCTGTCGGCGGCGCGGGGAAGCTCGGCGCGAACAGTGTTCCGCACGCGCCCGTCAGCGTGCAGCTAGTTGGCTCCCCAACCCCCCTCCACCCCCTCCAGCCGGGCGCCCATTGGTGCTACCCCCAGCCAGGCACGCCTACCCCCTCGACTGCGCCCCCCTCCCCAGCCAGCTTTGGGGGTGATATTGCACTTTTTGAAGGAATCGCACCTCCCCGCTGCGTTTTTTCCCCCGTTTTTCTTCTTTTTTTTTTCGAGAGGAGGGGGAAGGATTTTTATAACAAAAAAGCTGTAACCGTCTCGGCGGCGCGGCCGGGCCGAGCCGGGCCGGGACGAGGGGTCTCGAGGCGGCCTCCAGCTGATCAGCTCCTCAGTCGCCCGCAAGGGCTGCTACTGCGTGTCATGTAGCCCGCTCACGCGCGCTCTCTCAAACATACACCAAAATTTACGAAAATCGACCAAAAAAAATCCAAGGAAACGTAACGTCGTCTGTGATCGTCTGTGATATAAGTGTTAAAGTGAAATCATCTACAATGGATATGGATACCTCATCGATCGAATACCTTCTGCTACTGAGTGCGTTTTCGTGCCAATTGTTTATGTGTTGCCTCCACTGGGACGGAAGTTGTGTGCGGCCCGGAAGCGCAAGGCGCTCCCCTCCTCTGCCTCTCTCTCTCACCTCCATGGGGACTACCTCTCCTGCGGCGTCGCGTCGCGTGTCTTCGTTTTGTGTACCAACTTTGTCGTTGTATATATCTCACCTGGGTACAACACACCGGCCGGCGGCGGCGGCTGCGGCCTGGCCAGCATACCTCGCGTGTGTTTATGTGCGGAGGTTGGTACTCGTGTGTGTGTGTGTGTGTGTGTGGACCGTGTGCGGTACCCTTGTCGGTTGGCATCACTGGACGCCTGCCAGCAAGGTGCATGAGGCCCTGCGCAGGCCGGCCAGCGACACGGCCACGACGGCGGCAGCGGGGACCGATGGGGACCGACGGGGACCTGTGCGGAAGAGTGTCAATACGCACGCACCGAATCACTGTTTCGCCCCGCGACACGCCAGGCTGGCCAACCTATGGAGTGGCGCGCGGCTCCGGACCCCGGAGTGTGTGTGTGTGCGTGCGTGCGCTAAGTGCATTCCGATCGCAATCTGTGGCCGTGAACTTGCTCCTGATGGATCGGAACTGTTCTTATGGGATTCCTTAAGTGAGAGGGGAGAGTGGGGCCGCGGCCGGGCCGCCGGGTCACACTCGGTGCATTGTGCACCACGGACTCCGCTCCGCTGCTGCCGGAGGCCCGGAGGCTGCTATCCAGCGCATGCCACAGCGGCGGTACATGACCCGCTGTGTTATCACATTCGCCGCGGAGGCCGTGCAGACGTGATTTCTGACTGTTCGTGTGTTTGTGTTGCAGGCGGGCTGCTGCAGGGCATGCCTTCCCTCGCGGCCGGACTGGCCAGCGGTGCCGCGGGTGGCGCCGCCGGCCCCGTCGGCGGGGGTGGCGCCGGCGGCGTCCCCGGCGGCGTCCCCGGCGGCGTCAACGTCGGCAAGGCGGCGGCCGCTCCCATCGACTACTCGCGCTACGTGAAGCGCTTCAGCTCGGCGCTCGAGTGCGGGCGCGCCTTCTGCAAGGACCTCAACTACAGGTGAGCAGACTCTCTGGGCTGGGCAGGGCTGGGACCGCCGTATGGGTAGGCAACCCCGACCTCTGCATGCGCCCGTGCCGTGCGGGCTGGCCTACCCGGACACTGGCAGGCGTGGGCGGCGTTGGCTCCAATCTCGGCTCGCACCTTCCCGTCGTCTATCCGTCTGATGATGGCCCCCTCATCAGCTCGTAAAACCACACCGGCATCAACACCACGTGTGTGCGTGTGTGTGTGCGTGTGTGTGTGCGCGCGCGTGTTGACCCAAATTAGGGAAGCGACAAGCCGTGTATCAATTCACGAATATGAAAATGACGGGGACGGGAGCACCGCCGGGCCGGGCCGGGCTGCGGCGGTGACGTCGCCCCTATTGTCGCGCTGTCGCCGACGCGGTGGTGGTGGTGGTGGTGGCCGCGGTGGCCCCCATACGCGATGAGCCATCCCGTACGTATCGCATTTCCCTGCGGCCGTGATGCAAAAGAAGGGGGATGGCCCGGAATAGATCAGGCCCATTATCATTGATCGCTGGACCGAAACCATAAACAGAACGCTCTCTGCGTCTGTATTGACATGTTGCATTCCAGCGCCGGCCCCGGCCCCGGCCCCGGCCCCGTTGCACATGCAATATATTTTATTTCGCGTCGGGAAGTCGATTGCCCCCCCGGCGGTCGGGCCGGGCCGGGCCGGGCCGGCGGGACCACGGGACCTCACCACTAGCCGACGGCAGCCGACGCCTTACCCGCCTGGCCCGGGCCCGGGCCCGGCACTAGCGCATCGCGGCAGCATTTTCTCACACCTATATAACCTCCCGCTTCCCTCAGTATGAAGTTGTTGCCATTCGTTTAGATAAGGCTCGTCGGCAGAGGGGAAGAGACGGGTGCAAAAAAAAAATGGTACTTGGCGTGCCTCGCAAAAAAAAATTAAAATATAAAAAATGCTTCTTCGGCGCGACGTTTCTTCTCGGGTCGGGGGGGTCGCCTTCTCGGCCGCGGGGTGCGCGCATCGCGTGGAGCAGGTTGGAGGGGACGGGGAGGGGACGGGGAGGCTAATGTGACTCATGGAATCCCGGCGGGAAAGTAATGTGCGCGTGGAGCGCGCGTGGAGGCTGGAGGCCGGGGTGGGACGGGACGGCGACGGCTACGGCGCTCAGGAATGTCTACATACAGTGGTCAGCGGCCGTCTGGCCCGGTACGGCGTCCCTCCTTCTCTCTCTTCTCACCTTTCGTCGCCTTTGCCGTGTCCTGTTTCAGGGAGCACTTCCACTGCATCGAGTGCAACTCGCGCGTGTTCGTCAAGAAGGAGGAGATGATCCGGCACTTCAAGTGGCACAAGAAGCGCGCCGAGAGCCTGGCGCACGGCTTCATGCGCTACTCGCCCAACGACGACTGCTCGGACCGGTACCGCGACTGCTCGCACAACCGCAAGCAGACGCACTACCACTGCATCAAGGAGAACTGCGACAAGGTGTACATCAGCACGTCCGACGTCCAGATGCACGCCAACTACCACCGCAAGGACTCGGCCATCATCCAGGAGGGCTTCCAGCGCTACCGCGCCACGGAGGAGTGCCGCACCGAGTACTGCGTGTTCTTCGGCCAGCGCACCACGCACTTCCACTGCCGGCGCGACGGCTGCAAGTACACGTTCAAGAACAAGGCCGACATGGGTAAGGAGGGCTGGCGTCGCGTCGCATACTTTTTCAGAGACTCTGGCAGAGGCTAAAACGTACTTGTCTCTTTGCGTTACAGAGAAGCACAAGACGTACCACATCAAGGACGAGCAGCTGACCCGCGACGGCTTCAAGAAGTTCATGAAGCAGGACCCCTGCCCGTTCGAGGGCTGCCGCTTCTCCGGCAACTGCAACCACATCCACTGCATCCGCTCCGGTTGTTCGTACGTGCTGCACTCGAGCGGCCAGCTGTTCTCGCACAAGCGCAAGCACGAGCGGAAGGACTCGGAGCTCGCGTACCGCAAGTACAAGCTGGCGCAGTCCATGATGAAGTCCCTGGTGGACGGACAGACCATGGGCAACGCCATGGGCTCCGCCATGGGCCAGGCGTTCGCGGACCAGTTCGGCGCCGGCCTGGGTACGGACGAGGCCGCAGTGGCCATGCAGACGCTCATGGCGGGGCTGGGCGGGCAGTCGGCCGCGCCGCAGCCACCGCCGCAGCACGGCGTCGACCCCACGGACGGCGCCGGCGGCCGGTCCGAGGGCCAGAGCCAGGGACAGGGTGGGCCGTCGCACGCCGCGCCGCCGCCGCACCCGCTCCTCGCCCTGCAGCAGCACATGCCCGCCTTCAGGCTGCACGGCCTGGACATGATGCCGCCGCCGTACATGCTGCCCCAGGAGGGCGCCACCCCCGGCGGTGACAAGGCTGGCGCAGCAGACGGCCCCGCCGACCTCACGAGGCCCTCGTCGTCGCCTACCCTGTCGTCCCTGTCGGCGGACCACCCCGCGTCCTGGCACACGCCGCAGCCCGCCCCGCAGGCACCCACCCCTCCGCAGCCCCAAACACAGAACACACCGGTAAGTCACCACAAATTCGCATTTTAAAACAATTATTTCAAACTATTTTTCCTGTTGAAACATTCCAATTGCTGACGCTGCTGTTGTCTTGTGCTTGTGCAGGACGAGGCGCTGTGGCAGCGCGTGTCGTGGAGGTTTGCGGGCGCGGAGCGCTGCCCCCAGGTGGCACCAGGAGGCTGCGAGCTGGCGGGCCGCGAGCACTGGCACTGCCGCGCCGAGGGCTGCGCCACGGTGCTGCGCGTGCGCGAGCAGGTGCTGGAGCACGCCCGCAACCACGACGCCCAGGACCAGGTCAGCGAGACGTACTACGTGACGGTGGGGCCGGGCGCGAGCTTACCGGGGGCGACGGGCGCAGACGGCAAGTGCCACTGCGACCATGACTGCCCGTACCAGGACAAGGAGAAGCACTACCACTGCACCTGGGTGAGTCCCTCTCAAGTACCGAGCGGTGTTTTAAAGTGCCGCTGGACAGGCCAGGCCAGGCTAACGCCGCCGTGCCCATGCCATTCCAGGACAACTGCCGGGAGATCATCCTGCCGTCCGACAAGCCCTTCCGCCGCCTGGACCACAACAAGATGCACGAGTACTCGCGGAAGCTGTCGCAGAGCCGCGACCCGCTGACCACCATGCACCTCGCCTCCTCCATAGACGCCATGTTCCGCCGCAAGCGAGGTCGTCCCCCCAAGAACAGGGTCATCGAGGTGTGGAACGATTATGTAAGTTTAGCGGACAGCGAACGCTGGCGTGTCCCTCTGCCCTCGCCCCGCCCCGCCCTGCCCCGCCCCCACCGCGCTGCTGACTCGCATCTCCGCCCGCCCCCGCCCCCACCCCGCCCCCTCCTTACCCACAAAGCGACGATGCATCACTCATTGAGCGTCTAGTGCCTACGTGACGGACAAGCACTTGCAACCTCGACCCAATGCGCATTATGTCTGTCTTTATATAGCGAGGCGAGGAGAGGAGAGGAGGCGAGTTAGAGGTGGGGAGGGGAGGGGGAGAGCAGTGGTGGAGAGGAGAGGTGTCTTCACCTTGTCCTGGACGTGATTCTAGGTGTCCGGCCCGCCGGGCTCGTCCATGCCGGACACCCCGCAGGCCATCTTCACCAGCTTCAAGCTGCCCAAGCCCTCGGCCCCGGCCCAGATGGCCTCGGCCGTGTCCACACCCCACGGCCTCAGCCACGGCCTCGGCCCCCGGCAGACTCCCCTGCAGCAGCAGCTGCAGCAGCACCAGACGCCTCCTCCGCAGGCGTTGTTCGGGTCGGCGGCCTCCCCCACGGCCCCGGACGACGACGCCGTCAACAGATCCTCGCCGGTAAGGTCCGGGTGGCTGGTGGCTGGGCTGAGCTGGGCTGGGCTGGGCGAGTCGAATGGGTGGCCTACCTCCCAGGCGCGCTCTCAACGGGTCGGGGTCGGGCCCGGACTAACAAACAACCCTCTGCTACCTCCTCTCCTCTCCTCACTAACCCCGCTACCGCCGCACCCCTCCCGATCACTGACCTAGCTCACGGTTGCCTCCCGCAGAACACGCTGGAGCTGCTGCAGGAGGGGTTCATGCTGTTCGACGGCGAGGGCGTGCGCTGCGGAGACACGCTCTGCTCGCTGTCCGGCCGGCGCCACTTCCACTGCAAGCAGCCGCGCTGCTTCTACGCCACGGACCGCGAGGACGTGCTGCTGATGCACGCCCGCGACTTCCACGACAACATCGATATCCTGCCTGGCTTCGTCTTCTTCGACCGCAGCATCGACTGCCGGCTGCCGGGCTGCCCAAGGTGAGCCAAACCGAGAGCTGAACTGTCCAACGATCTGTGGAGAGAAAAAAAAATCGTTTGATTTTCGAAACTAACCGCGGTGTCCCCTCTGCTGAACAGCAACCGCGCCAACCGGCACTTCCACTGCGCGCGGCCCGCGTGCGGGTTCTCGTTCGTGCGCTACTCGCAGATGGCGCAGCACGAGGCCAAGCACCGCGGCGAGGCCAACAACAACAACCAGGACGGCGACATGAAGCCCGACATCCTGAACACACCGCTCCGGGAGAGTGAGTAGTACCCTGAGTCTAAGTGCTGTCTTAGTGGTCAGCCCGCGGAGTCCTGACGTGACCGTCGGTGCCTGTTGCAGTGTCTCCGGTGGGGGTGGGCAGCGCGCCGGGCGCCATGTCCCCCGTGATGGGGCCCGCGGGGACTCCCCCCATGCCCAGCACTCCAGGGACGCCGTCGTCCACGCCGGGCACCCCGAGGTCCAGGCCGCCCAGCACCCCGCAGCAACAGCAGCAGCAGCAGCAGCAACAGCAACAGCAGCAGCAGCAGCAGCAGCAGCAGCAGCAGCAGCAGATGGGCATCGGCAGCGACCAGGCCCGCACCACAGGTAGGCGAACATCTCAACCCTCTCAACCCCTCTAGCACCACGCTTTCCTGTGCACTCGCTACCCTGGCACTGACGGCGTTCTCTGCGGACGGGACGCCGACGCCGTGCCCGTCTCCTTAGAGGCGCCGCTTTTTATTTTGCACTTGTTCGCTCTCGCCCACCTACAAACGGAAACTTGATTCTCTTAGTTGGATTATCGATGTTGAACAAGGGGGCACGGATGTCACTGTGTTATAGTTGTTCAATGATTCTAAACAGATCCTAGTCTTTAATTCGTAATTTGTACACGAAATTGGTGATGGGAATAGAAAAGAAATGGTATTGCACATATCAGGGCTTGAAGGTCTAGTACAAGTTGTACATGCATGGTAATTTGATCTTAAGTGTAGTTACATGAGTGAAATTTAGTTCTACTGACACAATGGTTTTGATTTTGGAAAAAAAAATATAGCAAGGGATTGATTTGCCACAAGCTGTAGTTTTGTTGAATTTTGTACCGCACGTGTTTGTGGGACGGGATTGAATGCGGAGGGGCGTGTGCGTGTGCGTGCCCCGCCCTGCCACGAGCTGTCAGAAGAGACGAACGTCATCGCTGTTCAGTTCTTAGTTGTTCTTCTAGTTTTTCACTCACAACTGTTCGCTGCGCGATTCCTTTTTTTTTTTATCGCAGATGAGAGAGTTTAGCTTGCACACAGCTGGGTGCGCAGAGTGGGCAGACAGCGCGGATTCGCACGTGGCCTTGGCGTCGCTCTCGCTCCCACTCACACACGCAAACACACGCCCTTTCCGATATCCTCCCTCGCTCACTTACGCTCTTTTTTTCTCTCTCTTCTTGTTTCAAGTGGTGAGGGCATCCGGCACTTTCTACCCCCTATCTGCGTTCTCGTGCAGTAGCGGCGCTATCGGTGGTGGCGGTGGTTCTGGGTCCAAGCCCCCGGCAGTTCCCCCGGCACTCTCCGTAGCCCCCGGGGCCTCTGGGACCCCCGGGGGGCACTGCGCGACGCCCCCCGCCCCCCCGGCCCCCAAGTCCTCTCTCTCCCCGTCCCCCTCCCAGCCCTTTCCCTACCCCCTGACCCCCGCCCTGCCCCTGCCGGCCCTGTCGGCCCTGCCGGAGCGACGGCACCACTTCGTCGCAGGTGGGTCCTGTCTCCTAGACTTGATGTCGGCGGCCGCGGCCCGCGCCTGTGGCCTGCGCCTGCGGCCCCCACAGCTAGGGGTGGCTAGGGGTGTGCTAAGCCGAGCTGAGCTGAGTTGTGCTGTGCTAGCAGTCCGAAGCCGAAACCAACGCGACCGCAAAACTTTTGGCATTTCCCTGGACTCAAGTCTGCAAATTTTGAGAAAAGCCGGTACTGTCGTCCGTGCCTTCCGGCTGCTAGCGCCAGCAGGTTCCAAAGCAACGCAAAATTCGAGTCCCGAAACACTCGCGAGTTAGGCCTGTCTGTTGTCTCGGGAGCACGGTGCAGTTTTGGCATATTCCCTACAGCGTTGCATGGCGTGCGAACTCCGCGGCTCCGTTAGACGTGCAGTAGCTCATGTCCAGCGTGTTCGGGGTGGGGGCCTTTGCATGCGGGCCGTATGGAGATGCGGACGCCACACGCTCCGGCCTACGGCTCCACTGTGTCTAATCCGTGGCCCTCGTCTTCTTTTGCAGATATCGTCAAGACTGAACCCGACGCGGCCGCGGGCGCCGGCAGCCACTCGCTTGCCCGACTACTGCAGCAGCATGCGGAGGCCGGCGGCGGTGGGGCCATGGCGCCCGTGCCCTCCCCCACGGCCACCACGCCCCTGCAGCAGCCGGCCTCGCTGCCCGAGTGGATGTCCCCCGACCGGCACGTCCGCTACGGCCCGGAGCAGAGTTGTTCGCGGCCCTTCTGCAAGCTCAAACGCAAGGAGCACTACCACTGTAACGCCTGCAACCAGGCCTTCTCCGAGCTGGACAGACTGCGGCCGCACATCGCCAAGCACTCGACGGGCGCGCTGTCGCCAGGCACGCCGATCAAGCGCGAGGGCGACGGCGCGGCCACCCCCGAGGACAACAACAACGACGACAGCAGTGACCAGCTTTCCGCCGAGCACCCTGCCGCTGCTGCCGCCGCTGCTGCCGCCGCGGCCGCGGCTGCTGCTGCTGCCGGGGGCATGCCGTCGCAGGCCGCGGCGCTGGGCGGGGTGGCGCTGGGCATGCCGCCGCACGCAGGCATCCACGGCTCGCCCTTCCCTCCGCACCACTTCAACGCGGCCATGGCAGCCATGGCGAACCAGCAGCTGGCGCTCATGACGTCGCAGGGACTCCCCTACCTGCAGCACGGCATGCCCGCCATCTACTCGTCGCCATCGGGGCTCATGTTCGCCTGTTCGCCGTCCGGCTTCGGCGCCCCGCACCCGCTGTCCGCCAACGGGCTGCTGGACCACTCCGGCATGGGCGTCGCCGGCGTGCCCGGCCTGCACCAGCAGCTCGCCCTCAAGCGCGCCATGTCCCCACACATCATGGCCGGCCACCAGGACATGAGCCCCGAGGCCAAAAAGGCCCGCATCCAGAACAGTATGCGCATCCTCAAGGACGAGCCCGTGCCGGACGGCTACATCAGGTTCAGGTAGGTGTTCGTGTCCGTAGGTCTCAGGTGTCCCCGACACACAGAGTCTCGGGTCTCCCCCCAACGAGAGCACTCGTCTAACGCCTCTGTCCTTGTGCAGGTTCAACGAGGACTGCAAGTACCCGCACTGCGGTTACCGCGAGCACCAGACGCACTTCCACTGCATGCGCAAGGACTGCGGCTACTCGTTCTGCGACAAGACCCGCTTCGTGCAGCACACGGCGCGCCACGAGCGCCTCGACACGCTCATGGGCGGCGACTTCCAGCAGTTCCGTGCCAACGTCTCGTGCAACCGACCCGACTGCGTCTACACGTCCACCCTGGGCGCCATGCAGAACAAGGCGTCCCACTTCCACTGCCTCAAGTGCGAGTTCGTGTGCACGGACACCAACAAGGTGGTGGCGCACCGGCGGCAGCACCAGAAGCTGGACTCCATCATGGCGGCGGGCTTCGAGAAATTCACGCCGTCGCAGCCCTGCCACTCCGAGTCGTGCGCGCACTCAGGCAAGCAGACGCACTACCACTGCCTCAGCTGCCAATACGCCGTGCTCGGCCTGTCGCAGATGTCCGCCCACAAGTTCCGGCACATGGAGTGAGGGAGGCAGGGAGGGAATGCCCCCCCCCCCTTTTCCCCGGACCCTGGACGAGGGCGTCGATCCCATCCGGGCGGCTTCTGTCTGTCGCTGACCAGGACAGAAACCCTCCGGATGGCGTAAGACTCATGCTTTATGGCCCATGGTATGGCCGCATTGCCCGCAGTTTCGTTCCTATGACGCCCCTCCGCGTTCAAGAAGTGCCATCTTGATCTTACATCTCGTCTCTGTGTAAAGAGACCAGACCGGTGATATTCGATTAGGTACATGGAGACCAAGTCTGTGTGTATAGTTCTCCCCCAGCTTACTGTGAACAATGTGAAATGTGCTTAGTGATTTTTTCCCCCTGTACAAATGAAAGAGGATTACTTAAATTAGTGAATTGTGCATAGTTTCATATCATATTTATTCCTTTTTACTTTTGTTTGTACATATATTTGAATATGATTGTTGCCATTGCAGCAATATTGTAGTCATCTTTACATTGTATGTCATGTATGTTTTGAGGCACTGTATCACATTATTTATAGCACTAATACTCAACACGAATGTACATAACTTTAGTTTCATAAATTTAATTAATTGTATTTGTAAAGATATATGTAAACAAAATATAGAATTTATTGAATGTTATTGAAAGTCGTTTGACTATGTTGGTCTGTAGTCAAGAAAACACCAGGCATTGAAGGCCTTACAAATATAAATATTTGCCTATGCCACTTTCTGGCATACCCATCCAAAGAAAATCTGCTTATGCAGAAAATGATATGTAATCAGCAAAATAGTTTTTGTGGGTGATTGACAAAACTAGAATTTTAAGAAAAGTTATTGCCTAGCAAATTATTATGGTCATGTTTTACTTGTTTTTTTTTTTTTTTTTTTTTTTTTTTTTTTTTTTTTTTGAAGAGCGCTTGGCGCTCTGTGAGTGCACACATGTATACAGGAGGCGTAAGGATCAGCCCTCAACCCACCCGTTAAATTATTTTGTTTCCCCTTTCCTCTTGTCGCATATCTTATGGCTTTTCATCTAAGATTTTTCGTTTTACTTCAAAACCAAAGGTAGCCTGTTCTGAAAGTTCCTTCCAGAGGATTTTACATTCATAAAGCTGCTTAGCAAAATTTTTAAGGGAGGCCTGCTTACCTTATGTCGCCAAGATGTGTGAAGTTTACTGAAAGAATTTACTCTGACTGATATTGAATGTGAGAAGTATCATCTCACATGACCAACACATTTTCACCCAAAGAGTGCTGCAATATTTTTAGCAAGGGATGAATGTAATGAAAATACAACCATGAAAAAAACTATTTAAATGTTCATATTTCATATAGTTGCATTCCATTTTCAATAAATTGCAGTTGTGTGTCAGTGTGTGAATGTGTGTACATAATACTGTAAGTTGCCAAATGTTACATTTGACTTGTCGGTGCATTGAGAGTATTCAACTTTTTCCTCTTCACAATGCTTTGTTCTTGGGTAGAGTGAAACAACCAAGTTCTTGGCAGAAGCTTGACACTCAAACTACCTAGTCTGTTTTTGAACTCACGCCTCTAACCAGGCCCATTCCAATGACAGGGAGAACACGGGAGTCCATAAAAAGTATGTCTATCTCAAAAAAGGAAATTGCTTGTCATGAGGCCTTGTGTGTTCTCCTTGTGCATGTTTCAACTTTTACTTTTAACTTCTCTAGCAGCTGAAACTGTAGCAAAAATACACAAGGATAGAGAATGGTCATTGTGTCCTATTTTTAAAGATAAAGGGAGTTGTTTGTTTTAATTATATTGCAAATGTGAATACACATAATGATGTACAATGCTCTTGCTATGAGTACATTATTGTATTGTTTGTAATGAGACGTTCGTGCGTCTTGAGTTGTTAGAGTTCATGTAGCTGTGATTCTGGAATGAAAATATGAATACAAGTATTCTATTTATACATACATTTACTTCTTGAAGCGACCGTGTCCACTTGTAACCCCGGCAACCCCTAGCACACCTAGCCCGCGCCAGGCCAGAGCCAGAGGCCCCTTCCGCATAACGGCCTTCCTTGTCTTGTTGTAGCATAGCCCTCTCAGACCGTTCGGCTTCCCGGGACTTCATAATGCTGTAGTTCTCTTCAACCCCGCAGTCTGGTTTGGATTGACCCCATTATTAATAAGGGTCCGCCCCTGCGAAGATTTCGGGGGACATAGGTTCAGGCCGAAGCCGCTGTTACTCGAGTCTATAAAGTTGGGCACGATCTGCGAGACATGGGGCGTAGTTTGGGCTGCCTACCTTCTGGGCGTTGCCATGTTTCTCGTCTTTTCTGGGGTCGCAGATGTCAGGAGGCACCAATATCATGACGAAACTATGTCTGGGAGTCGGTCCAAACACACAGCGCTCCAAAAAAAATGAATTTCATTCTTTGTCAAAATTCTTAAAAATGGCAACGTTTTAGCCGGGGGAAAAAATTGTGTTCCAGATTTTGATCAAATTGATATAGGCGATAGGGGAGGTCTAAAAAAGTAGAGGAGCACCCTTAGTTGCTCAGAAACGACTGTGGTTTGGTCTATGAGGCGCCGGCAGTGACATGCCGTTTGGGCCGCATACCTCCCCAGGTGTATAAACGCGAACCGGGCCTTTCTTTCTGATTTGCTGAGGTCATGAGTGTCATTAGACAATAATTTCATGTAAAAATATTAAAAATACTTGTCTAGGGGTCGTTCCAAACACACCGCGTTCAAAAAAATGAATTTCTTTTTTTCTCAAATTTCTTAAAAATGGTAAGCCTTACCATATTTTAGCTGAAAATATTTTTGTGTTGTGGATTTTGATTACATTTCTATAGGTCGGTAGGGGACGTCCAAAAATGTACAGGAACGCCCTCAGCTGTCCTTGTATTTGGTGTTCTGCCCTGTAAGACGACAGCGGCTAGAGCACCGGGAGCGAGCTGCGGTCCATCGTGGCCCAGTAGCTGCATCCACTTATCAGTTTTAAAACCAAAAATTGCGGTTTGGAAATAGCCAACTCCTTGGCCAGTTTCCCACTCGCACGCACGCTCGCAGATACGCACGTTGCTAACTTTACAGACCCTCTACTCGAAACACTGGAGTAGCGGCATGTCACGATGCGCACTTAGTTAGTAAATGAATGGGAGGTCATTCCCTTGCTTGTAAAATTACACGTGTACAGTCCTGTCCACTCCCGCCGCTGGAAAATCGTGGACAACCCTCTGCGAATCTGGACTTTGGCCGCAACATTGGCATTTCAAAATTAGAAATCCTGTCGTTGGTATTTTTGGGGGTTTGGTGGTCATGGGTTTTCCCTTGGGGGAATAATTGACAAAAGGAAATTAAGAGGCAGCAAAAATACAATTTTATTGAACAAATTCATTTCAATCAGCATAATGAAGGCAAAGCGGACAATGAATCAAGGTGTATTCTTTGTATTTTCTGAGAATACATACAAAATTCCAATACACAGCAAATTATTTCTTATGACACACAAGTGGGCAGTGTAGACCATGATGAAATACTGTCCATAACTTTCAGGCCTGCTTTCAAATGCTCTTTTCAGTAAGACAAAAACATTAGACCATCAGGAAAGTGCCTATCTGGCAAATATTGATGGACACTAAAATAAATAACACACAGCATGGAGATGTGACAGAAAATTTAAATTAGTTTTAAGAACAAACTGTATATTGGAGACCTTTGGTGGAAATGAAATATATAAGGCCTACGGAACCTTATGATGAACAAAATGTACTTAATGGTAAAAATGAAACACATGCAGAATTCTTGGTGCAAATTAGGTCTTAATATCATTCACTGATAACAGTTTAAGCTATCAGCTGAACTGATAGTCTAGCCACAGCCTGGTACATTCAATTCTGCAGGAATCTATACAGCTATCCATAATCAGTAAACATAAGACTATTTACAATAAATCTGCAACAACTTAATATTAAATTTAACCAGGGAAACATAATTGTTTTCAAAGATGTTCCATAAATAATGCAAAATCAAAACAATTCAGTACACACTTTTGTTTGACTTTGCATTTCGACAACAAAGCAAACATCAAGTGAAACACAATTGACCACAAACAACTCTCATAGATCAATAGGAGACCTAAGTAACATCTTTTTCTTCTTAAGAGGAAATGAGGCAATTACTTCATTATCTATTATTTGACCTAACTTTACTACAGTACCTTGACAAGACAATTAGAATAAATAATGATAATAATAAAGTAATGGCACATTGCTAGGCTTAACTAACTAAAATTGGACACAACCAGCTTTACTCCAGTAATGCAAAAAGGACTGCTAAAGGAATTTAAATTGGACTAGTCAGTAACCACCAACTTACACATGGAGCATAACACATTAAGGTTGAGTTGGTGCATGGAGATTTCGGTGTTTTCTCATATCACTTCGCTGTCGGAAGCATTTACCACATATATCACACACATTAGGTTTTTCACCAGTATGAATACGCTTGTGGACAACTAATGTATGAGATCGTTTGAAAGCTTTTCCACACACATCACAAGGGAATCTTCTCTCTCCTGTGTGAATCATCCGATGCTGATAATAAACCTGCAACATAGAGGAGATAGTGAATAAAAGCACACACACATTAATTTTGATTTCTATTCTGAGGAAATTTCCTTACCTGTCCTGTCCTAAATTGTTGACCACACCATTCACACTTATAGGGTTTTTCCCCAGTGTGGGTGCGGCGATGATTATCCCTATCTGCTTTAATCCTGAAGCCTCGACCACACAAATCGCATGAATGTGGTTTCTCTCCAGTGTGTATCAACGCATGAGTGTACATAGAACTTGTTTGAGAGAACCTACGTCCACACACAGAACATTCATAAGGCTTGATACCAGTATGGATTTGCATATGTTCCAAAAGTCGCTGCTTTTCTGCAAACTTTTTGTGGCAAACTTCACACATTAAATTCTTTTCCTGACGAGCTTGATGTGAGCGTAAATGTTTTTGGTAAGGCCTTTCGGACATAAACCTAATGGAAAACAAGAAAAAATAAATTAAGTAAGTCATATTACTCAATTAACCAGGATACTAGCAGCGGTAGAGGAAACACCATTACCCTTTTCCACATTCATCGCAGAAATATAGCTTTGGAACAAGAGAATGTTTCCGACGCCTTTTCTTTCCAACTTCTGGCTCTGAAATATCCTCTTGATTTGTGTGAGTCCTTCGATGTTCCCTAGCTTCATAAAGAGTGCCAGCAGTGGAGCCGCAAATACTGCACACATATGGCTGTTCATCTGGATGAACTTCTCGTCGGTGCTTGCCCAGAGAGTTTCCATGGGAGAATACATCACCACAATATTCACAAATATGGACCTGTAATGTATTTTCCAGATAAACCCCAAACTAGGCAAGTTTTCCACTGCACAATAGCTACAAGTAGAAGTGCTGCAGTAAGAACCATGACAAATTTCAGTTCCATGAACTGTACCTTGCTTGGATCAACGGACTGTCCTTCCTGAACAACCCAATGTCTAGTGCGGTGCAAAACTACTTCTGATGACGTGGTAAAGGTTTCTTGGCAGATTTTGCACTCATAGTGAATGAGAGATGGAGTGCGCTTTTTGCTCATTTGTTCTCCATGGAATAGTGCCAAATGCTTCTTCAACAAATGTTTCCGCCCACAATACAAACCACAATGCTCACACTGATATGGCTTCACATTCATATGAACCACCATGTGGCTCATCAAAGAGTCTCTGTCAGTGAATTTCTTTTCGCACATTCTGAAAGAAAAGAACAACCAACATATCAGTGCATTACAACAAGCCTAGAAACAGAAGAAACGTTGTTCTGATTGACATGCTTGGTACGCAGTTGCAAAAGACACCAGCAACTTACTTGCAAGGGAATGGGCGATCTCCTGTATGTATATTCATGTGGGTCTTGAGCCTCGCAGCAGAATGGAACTTTTTGCCACAGGTCTCACAAGCAAATGGTTTCTCTCTTTGGTGAACAGTTCGAGCATGATGATAAACAGCACTTTCAGATTCAAACACTTTTCCACATGGAATGCAGAAATTGGCTGGGGCACCTTCATGGAATTGTTGATGGAAAAGAAGTCTGTCTTCACTAGTGTAAGCTTTCTTACACTGTAAACATCTGAAAGCTCGTTTCTCCTGAAAGAACGTAGAAAACAAAAGCTTTGAAAATAAGTTCAAAACAAACTGACAACTTCACAAAATAATAGCCATTTTCTACTTATTTAAAGTGGATGTTTTAAACGTTATTATACCATACCTTGCTCTTCGCGACTACAGCACACTGGTGTTTTTCCATGGTGCTTTCCTTATTGAAACGCCTACCACATGTTTCACATTGAAGGCGGTTAAGTGCCCTTCTTCTCCTATTAAGTTCCTCCTCACGATGTTCTTTGAAGTGTTCAAGAAGATCATCCACATTTTCATACGCCAGGTCACAAAGGGCACACGGATTGCTGTTCACATCAGCATGCACCTAAAATTAAGAAATGATATAGTACAGGGTTTGCCCTTGGGCTTCCTTGTAAGCAAAAACTTAAAATAAAGCTTCAAAAACTATTCAAAATACATACCACGACTGTATTCATTCCACAACCTAAAGAGAAGCAAAGGTAGGGTAAAAAAGCTCACCTTAGAATGCTCCAATGCAGGTTCCAGAGCAGGAAAAGGTTCACCACAGTGACGGCATGTGGTATCACGTTCAATTTGAATGACTTCATGTCTACCATCCTCAAGCTGCATTTGAATTTCCATTTCTTCAGGAATTGACGCCAGGTTCTCAGAATCACTCATTGGATAGCTGCACTCTGTCCCCAGATCGGATCTGCAGCAAAAATAAATTTAAAAAGTACATTCATAACATTAAGAAACTGATAGCAGTTTCAATTTAACAACAAAATGCCTTACTTGTCATCATCATCATTCCACAGCTCATCTGTATTTCCAACAAATGTGGCATAAACTCCAGCCGTTGAATTTAATTCAGAGAGTATTCCATCAGCTTCTTGGCTTTCGTCACAATCTCCCTCAGCTTCTGAGGTTTCAGAGGAGTCATCCTCATCTTCAAAATCATCATCTGATGCTGAATCGTCACCTTCCATTTTAATGCCTGGAAGAAGACCCGGCGCATTTCTAAGATGACGTGCTTTTCTCCTGAATGCTCTAACCAATTCTCTCTTCTGATGCCTACACAGGAGGAAGATGAGACAAGATGTTAATAGGACAACAACCAATCACTAATGGGTATCAACAAGCAATTTAAAAACTTACGTTCCATCATACTGCACATCTGGATCGGAATCAACATCTTGTGTCATGCAGCCTTCCACACACAACGGACAACAGTAGTCAGAACCAACAAGTTTAAGATTATTTGGACATTTGAAAGCAACATGATTCAAGCTTTCTGCAGTCTCACTGTCAGTATTAGAATCTTTAGGAACAAGGCCAGTTGCTTCATCAGTACCACGCTTCAACACCTTAAAGTTCTTTTTTTTGGTGAGAAGCCTAAGTTTTTCTTCAGCCTGAACACAAACTTCAGCAAATTCATGGTATCCATCAAGTTTAGTCTTGCATTCTATACACAATTGTTTAGGCAATGGGTCAGTTCTTTTCACCTGTTCAATAAGAATATGTAAACAACTGTAGTAAAGTAAGTACCACAGATACAGAAGAGTATGAATTGTTTAGAGAAAACTTACTGTAATTGGAAGACAAATGTTAATTTTAGCAGCAAGCTCTAAGTCCTTGGCATTTTCACTAAAGATGTAGACAGGATCACTAACAGGGTTAGCACACAACCGGCACAAAAGACCAGGATGTAATGATTCAGGGTCATCTTCTTCTTCAAACTCATCTTCGGCATCCATTCCTTCATCCTCATCATCACTCACAATATCATCCATAATATTTTCTGCATTTGAGACACTGGTGTCATCCATACTGACAATTGGCATATCATCAGCTGACAGCAATGTAATGGGAGTGGTTGCACTTACATCCACAGGTTCAATTTTTACCATCACTGGTGTTGATTCATTAACTAATTACAGAAAAAAAAAATGGATGAGAATGAGTTAAGGAATAAAGACATAAAACATTACAATAAATATTGAAATCCAATACAGAAGAGATAATTCTAGGGTACAACTGAACTTACTTTGTATGGAATCTGAACTAAGAACATCACCAGATATGAATTCATGGCTTTCTTCACTTTGCCAACTAAAAATATTTGGAACAGCCTTACGCTTCAACACCTTTCTTGAGGAATTGGAAAATTGATCCAATGTAAAGTGATCAGAACAAATAGCATAATGGTTGCTTACAAAAGCAGGAGCTTTGTCAATGAGATCTGTTCTTCTACATGCTACAACCCACTGCTGGCATCTGTTGGCAAAACATTATGAAATTTTTCACTGAGAGTATGGAACTAGTGTGGAATAGTTAAAATAGGGCACATACCTATTTGCAGTGTGAATAGGGAAACGGAAAAATGATCGATCTGGATTGGTTGCTTTGGAATTTCCACAACCTGGTACAGCACATTCAGGTGTTGGAACATCCCATCTCTCCAGCTGATTTTCCTTTGGTTTTCGGTCAGCAGCTGAACCAAGCAATAAGTCAATCAAGAAGTTTGAGTACAGGAATATGAACAATTAATTACTAATTCTCATAATTGATCACAATTATTACTCACCTAAAGAGAAATACTCAACAACTAATGTGTCATCAGTCAATGGCTTTCCTTGAATTTTCAGTTGATTGAAGTCAAATGGTATACCCATTTGTGTTTGAATACGATTCTTTAGGTCGCCTATTGTATCTTCCGAATGTACTTGAACAGTTATAGACTCCCCAGACACACTTTTTAAAACAACCTTCATGGTGACTGCTGAAACAAATATTAAAATCCGGTTGAAAAGTTGAAGAACAGCCAAAGCTATAATCAAATGCTCATCAGAAAAGAATAAGTTTAAGCAGAAAAGGATGGCCATAACCAACACCAGAGGAAATTTAGGGGAAGAATATCGGTATCTTCTAACAGTATACAGAGTAAATTCAAAACCAACGAATTACAAGAGTACAGATTCGGAAACGACTAGAACTGCAGAGAATTCCCTCCCTGACCCATGATTGCAAATCAGGTAATAAGGAAGTAACACTCTAGATAACAGTCCTTGTGCACATTGACGCAGCCTACCTCATCCAGAATCAAAAGCTGACGGGTGTTATAGAAGCAGACAACTCCGTTCGATAGAAATTTGCTAACAAACAGAGGCTACAGAAAATAAACATGAGTACTAACACCCGCCGACAAAATATTTCAATCTGGTGAGCCTTCTTGAAAAACTACAAAAACCCTCGCTAGACGGCAAAGGTGGCGTCTCCTAGCTCGCCCCACGGAAAACGTAACGGTTGCATGAAGATGGCGTTGCTTGCGGGTGCGTTCGATCGCACTGGTTGTGTTATGGCCCGTTTCACGCTAATTCGCTAACCAGCAAAACTTTCGTATTCATCCTTGTCTTTATCGCATGAAGAAAACAACTCAGTAGTAATCCAGACGTTTATCTATGGGTGCCGTAGCGCATTAAGAGACTTTTACCAGGTAGTACTGACCGTTTCTGACCGCAAAGTTTAGGCGGGCAACTGTGTTCTTCATTTGCTGTACGATCCTCCGCCTCACTGCTTGGTGTTCTTCTCACGTGAATGTTAGTGAATTTGGTGCTTTATTGTGTGTAAATTATGTTATGTTGCTTGTGGTAAAAGTATTTGATGTCAAACATCACCTAAGCTCATCATGCTGAGGTCTCAGAAAGACGTAGATAAACATGTTCAGGAGGCATTCCGGAATATCACCAACGAGAAAGAGGTAAGGATTCTCCGCAGCAAGTCGACACTCCATTTTGCAGGTTGGGGGTCCAATGCCGGGCATCCGTCATTTTAATTGAAGTCTCATTTATTGCCAGACATAATTTTCCTTCTAAGACGCACACTTATGTTCTAACTATCTTTAACTAAAAGGGCCCAAAACTTGATAGTAATAAACTATTTCTTGCAAGTTTTCAGTTTTACTAACTTGTGAAATAGCATGGTTTTAATAGACCTCCCCAGCTCTGCAAGCATTCATTTTGCTTCGCTCGCTGGTACTTGATCCTATTTATTACCTGTTATTTGTTTAGTATTTTTTAAATGTACATTTTCATGTTTGCAAGCCCACAATAATTTAAAAAAAAACTTTCATTTTTTGGCTGTCATTGTATCTATAATTAGTATGTTTGTTTGTAGTCCAACTTCATTTTTCCTTTTTTGTTTTAGAGAAATTTAAGATGCTACAATGTAGCCAAGCTGTACCACAAAGTGGGAGACTTTCAATCCACCAAACAGTATGTGGAATTATACCTTAAGGAGCAGCCCAAAGCAGCAGGTGCTCACAAGCTTCTAGGCCAAGCTTTGGAAGCTTTGAAAGACTACCCAAAGGCCTTACAGGAATATAAATGTTCCTTAAGTCTAGAGAGCAGGCAACCAGACTTGGTTCTGAAAGGTCTGTTCAATGGAATTTTATATCAGAGCCTGTTAAACATATCATAATATCTTATTTATGCAACTTTAAATTCATTTTACAGTGTGTGAGCTACTTGTGGAAACTAAGACCCAGCTCAATACTGGGGAAGCCAAGTACTGGATGGAGAGGGCTGAAGAGGTGTCTGGAAATCATCAGGCTGTCTTTCGCTTGAAGGAGTATCTAATCAAAATGGAGGATGGCTCAGGAGATCAAGCTCAGTTGGCCCATTTAATTGAGAGTAAGGCCAACATAGTTATTGCAATGGATCTTGTTTAACTTGCACGGATCTTGTGTAATTTTTCTTATATATTCTTTGTCACTTTACTTTTTCAGAAGAAATTGAGGCAAGACCACAAGACCATGTTCCAAGAATAAGACTGCTTAACTTATATTTGGATTCCAGGAGAGTGCTAGATGCCTATAAGTATGTCATTGATTTGGAATCTAGATGTTTGTTCCGTGACAACCTGCAATGGTACTCTTATATTGTTGAAGTGCTGAAGGTATTCCCAAACCTATAAATGTTATTACACTTTTACCTATTTTACTCTTTCCCTTGGGAAGAGGAGGATACCATGATCTAATTTTGAATGTGTACTCTTTTATTTGCAAAGGCCTACCAACGAGAAGTGAAGAATTTAGATGCTGAATTTTATGTCAACAATCTGTGTGTGCTTGAGCGCTATGCTGCTCTATGTGCTCGAGAGCAACTGAAAGGTTACTCATCCGTGTACGCTCTTGATCAAGCTTGTTTTGAAGCCGCAAAGTATTGTCAAAAAGGAGGGGAGCAGCTTCTCCAAGAATGTGTTCGCCACATGGGGGGCCAGCTTTGTTTCCATTTAGGAACTGCTCTGCTACGAGAGGGAAAACAGAGTCGAAGTGGCTGGAAGGAATGGACACCCTTCGCATGGGCTCTTATGACTCTTGCTTATACAATCCCTGGAACAGTTGACTTTGCATCTCATTGTTCAACTACAAATGGTAGAGAAAAACACCGAAAGCTTACGAAGTTATGGAAAGAAGATTGCGCTTTTCGCTGCAGCCAAGCTGGTAATTAATCCTCTTATAGTCTTATCATATTTTTTCCTTTTCAAAATCAACTAGGCCTTAAATGGGACAAAAACCTTTACTTCTGGAACTGTAGGTCACATTATACTGAGCTTGGCACATGAGAAGAAACGTTTTGTGCAAATCAGTGGAGGTAACTGGAGGGAGAGAATTTACAAACTCCTGTTTCCATCTCAGGTTAAAAGTAAACCTGAGTCTGAAAAAGACTCTTATTTTATGACTAATGGTCAGTTTGTTGATGTTCAAGAAATATCGCCATCTTTAAGGGACATTGCTCTGCATGATGATGGTAAGTGTCAATCAGTATAATCAGAACTGGTAAATGTTACCATCACTCACCTTTTCGAATATTTTTCTGTATCATAGTGAGTCAACATCAGAGACCAGACTCTCTTCATGCCCTAGTGTGGTTGGGCTTGCGGTACGTGGAGCCTGCCACAAAACAAGTTACATCAATAGGCAACCCCTATGTACTTCCTCACAGATTGTCACCTAACTTTGCTTGCCATGTATTTGATGAGCTAAAGTTGTCAACAGGGGATTTAGAAAAGGGAGGTATTGAGACATTGAGCAGATTAGATGTGGACACCTTCCTTTGTGCTTCAGGTTGGTTATATTTCTGTTTCCTACTCATTTCAACTGGTTTTCAAATATTCATTTTAAGTGTGAAGTTCTTGACATCTACCTTTCCTGATACCTACACAACATTTGATGTGTCACTTTTTACTTATCAAGTATTAATTTTCCTACAGTTTTCTGTGCTGCTGCTTCTCAAGATGAGCGATGTGCAAGTTTAGTCTTAGGTGAGGCAGGAAGGCCATCAGTCTTGCCAGTTGATCTAATGGAGTCATTGTGCACAGAGGCTCAGAACAAATGGTGGTCTTGTGCATACCGTCTGCACTCTAACAAGTCTCGTAGTGATATTGGTGAAGTTCGCATGACTGTTGTCAGGGGCCTTGAAGTGGTTCGACTTCTTGGTAGTCATGGTATGGACGTCAGACTTATTGTTCTTCTTGCCAAACTTTTTACTGAAAAGGTATGTTGTATAGGTCACCAGCTGCACAATGTTTGAGAAGTTTATGGTACGTAACTTGCCTCTAGTTTATCACATGACAATGGAAATATTTTTGCTCAGGCCTCTTCTATGTCAACACCAAAAGACAACATTCCTGCGGTCACCAAACGAGCCCAACTGTTCTGGCAACGTGCCATATATCTACTGGAACGTATGGAAAAAAATCAGCCTCTTCGGATGCCCGAAAACCCGTTATTTTCCTATGGTGGAAAAGAACTGACTAGTTCAGATGTTAGACTGCTGCTAGAAGAAGGCAGGTTCTTCATGGCGTGCCATCTAATGAAAGAAGAAAAATATGAAGAGGCCATAGAAGCTTTCCAGGGTCTGAAAAATCCATATGCATCATTCTATGAAGGCTTAGTGAGTCCTAAAACACACTTTCAAATTTAATAATTAATCTTCACCTTTTTTTTTTCCATCTTCTCTGACTCATAACGTGATTGTCTTTCAGATGTATAAAAAACTTGCTGATGCTGAACGTGAATCGCTTGTTAGTGACAAATTAACTATGGACATGAAATCAAATTATGTGATCTTGCTTCAAAAAAGTCGAGCAGCACTTCATCTCACTTTAGACCGCTTGCGCTCTCCCCAGAATGCCGGCAATCACCCCTTGAATGTTGAACTGGAACAACATATTGAGGAAGTTGAGAATTGTCTAGCAAGGGAAGAAAGTGACATTGTGTTCTCTGGTATGTCCAACAGTTTTTTTGCTCGTAATATTTTACCTCAGCTGCTTTGATGTCTTTTACATTATCTGTTTTTTGCAGGAGCAAGTCGAAATGCTCATGAGGGTCTCTTGGACGACAGTTTTACTTCCAATAGATTTGAAGACTCCTTACAATGTGCTTCTCGCATTGTCAACACATCCATGCACCATACCTTGCTCTCTACTCTTGGGTATGCCAATGGTCAGTCTCTAACACAGGGATTGACTAGCACCCCATTCAAAAGCAGGCGTAACATTGAATCTTCAATGAATGTTGATGCTTCTAGCAGGAGAGTGGTGAGTGGATTAGAGCAAACACATTTTGGTCTTTGAGTAAACTACTAACTTTATAAACTCAATTTTTCATTTTCCAGGAGGCGCGTCCTAGTCCTGAACGACTAGATGCTCAGTTAAAGCGCATGTCCATTACTACAGACACTGTTATGCAGATTGTTGTTGATCAGAATAGACAAATGTTGGATTCTAATAAGACAATGATGGAAGCTCTTGAGAAAACCAGAGTAGCTGTTGAAGAACTTCAAAAACAAATGGCTGACTTGAAGGTGGAAGTAGGAAAACTGAAACATAGTGACACCCGTCCTCAGCCGTCAAGGAATGTAGATTATATGGTGCATCCAGAGGAGGATTATGAGTATGATGTAGCTGCATCACAGCTTCGCTCTCTGCAAGCCTACCCGTCTGCAGCTTCCTATGGTTCCTTCCCTGCTCAGGCATACAATTATGACAATCGTTCATCTAGCTCTGTTCCATTGCAATCTATGCTACCTCAGGCTTTATATCCTCAAGCCCAAGTGCCCATGGCAAGAAATGTGGATCCTAATCTTTTGCTTGCGTCATACTACCCACAAACTGCACTGGGATTGACCTATGATAGACAAGGAACCCCAGGAGTTGCTCTGCCAGGAACCATGTCAGGAGTATTACCAGGGTCTGCACCCAGTTCTATTCCTGTTCCAAGTAATGTGATGCCTGCTGTGGCAGCAGACAATTCTTCTGATTCATTCAGGAAGTCAACGAGTCTTATGGGAACACCCATCATATCCCGTGCAAATGTAGCTGCTCCTGCAATAGATCTCTCATCTTCTGGATCAGTACCATCAGTGTCTCAGTCACAGTTTCATTCAGCTCATGAGTCAGCTGCCCAGCGATTCTCAAGTTCATCGGTGCAGCAAGTACTATCTGGCAAGACCTCTTTACAATCTGGAATTTCAGGAGACACTTTGCCTCACAACTTCCAAATATCCATGCCACCACAAGCAACTATTCCTACCACGGAATCTCTGGAAAAATCTTTGTCACCTCTGAAGCCTATCGCGATAGAAGCTATTTTGCCCAATGTTCCAATGCCAGCTTACTCGGCTGTTTCATCACGCCAACCAGATGTGAAACCTAGTCGGCTATCTACTGGATCTGCAGGGGGGAATGAGACTTTTACTGAAGATGCAGATTACAACCCATGTGCTGACTTCAAGCCAATCATTCCTTTACCTGATGAAGTCACAGTCACAACAGGGGAAGAAGATGAAACACCACTGTTTGTGAGACGTGCTAAGTTGTTCCGATTTGTTGAAAGGGAATGGAAGGAAAGGGGTGTAGGCGATATGAAGATTCTCAAACATAATGTGACTGGTAAACTTCGAATTCTAATGAGACGTGAACAAATTCACAAGATTTGTGCGAACCATTTCATTTTGCCGGAAATGGAATTGGCCCCTCAAACTGGCAGTGATCGTGCTTGGTCTTGGGGTGCTAATGATTTCTCTGATGGAGAGGCTCATATTGAGAAGCTTTGTGTACGTTTTAAAACCAAGGAAGATGCCCAGGACTTCAAGGAAGCATTTGATCAGGCCCGGAAACTTGCAAAAGATGCAACCCCTGTCAAACAGCCTGTACCAACAGTTTCAACCTCCAAGTCTGATGTGAAGACATCAGTGTCCCAAGCTTCAGCTTCACCTGGTAAAGTTGAGCTGGGAGGTTTCTCATTCATTCAACCACCAGTTTTGAAACCAGTTGAACGCCAAGCAAAGACTACACCTGGGAAGGACAAAGAAAGTGTAAATGCTGTATCCAAGCCAAGTCCATTTGCTGGGTTTTCATTCACTCCACCTTCATCCAGTATTTTTGGATCCTCAGTCCAATCATCAGTTTCGAGCACTGTAGCTCAACCCACTTCTGTTTCAACAACAACTGTTTTTGGGCCAGTTGCTGCATCACCCTCAGGTTCAACTCTATTTGGATCTAAAACTTCAAGTGTGACAACAGTGTCATCATCCAGCAGTGGTCCAGTATTTAGCAGCAGTGGTAACCTTCCTGATTTTGCAGCACTAGCAGCTCAGAATAAGGACAAAGATGTTGGGAAGAAAGATACAAGCTTTAAAGGATTTGAAGGAGCGGGCTCTAAAGTTTTTGGCGGTGCTGTTTCATCTTCAAGTGATGTTGCAAAGAAGAGTTCTGCTGAAGCTGAGTCTGGTGAAACAGAGGAGTTTGAGCCAACAGCAGTTTTTAACCCAGTTATACCACTGCCTAGTCTGGTTGAAGTTCGTACTGGAGAGGAAGGGGAAGATGTCTTGTTTGAAGACCGTGCCAAATTACTCAGATTTGATTCCAAGGAATGGAAGGAACGAGGTATCGGAAAGATGAAGGTTCTGAAAAACAGAGAAACAGGCAAAGTGAGGTTGTTGATGCGTCGTGAACAGGTGCTGAAGGTCTGTTGCAATCATTTTATTACATCTGATATCCATTTCCAGAAACTCACTACAAGTGACAGGGCATTAACATGGTCCGCCCAGGATTATGCTGAAGGAGAAGTTCGTATGGAGGTGTTTGCCCTCAAGTTTAAAACTCCAGACCTAATGCTGGCATTCAAAGATGTGGTTGAAGATGTACAGAAAGACATCAGCAGTTCTGCTCAAAGCAGTCCTGCCACAGCTCCTAAACCATCTGGAAAGAAAGATGAAAGACCATTATCTGAATTATTCAAACCCAAATCAGGTTCTTGGGAGTGCTCTGGCTGCTTCACTCGAAATAATGCTGATGTGCTGAGTTGCCCATGCTGCTCACAACCAAAACCTGGTTGTGAAAATAAACCTGCGGAGAACAAGCCTGCTGCTGCATCCCAATTTACTTTTGGAATTAAACCAGCCTCAAATACTACTGGCAGTGACAAACCATTATCTGAATTATTCAAACCCAAGGCAGGTTCTTGGGAGTGTTCTGGTTGCTTCACCCGAAATGAAGCTGATGTGCTGAGTTGCCCCTGCTGCTCACAACCTAAACCTGGTTGTGAAAGTAAGGCTGCAGAGAGCAAACCTGCATCCCAATTTACTTTTGGAATCAAACCAACCTCTGCTACCCCTGCTGAAGAGAACAAATCAGTGTCGGGCTTCAAATTTGGTGACATTTCCACAGCTTCAAAGGAGAAGCAGCCATCACTTGCTGAAATGTTTAAACCCAAAGAAGGCTCTTGGGTGTGCCAAGCATGCTACACAAGATCTGATGCTGATAAAGTGATGTGCCTTGCCTGCGAAACTCCTAAACCAGGACATGAAAATGATGTGAAGCCAGCCCAGAATAATTTCTCCTTTGGCATAAGTAGCACTCCATCTACCAACTTTGCATTTGGTACTGCAAGCAATAGCACAGCAGTTCCAAAGGCTGACAGCAAGGCTTTTTCATTTGGTATATCTGCCCCTCAAGGTGAACCTAAATCCACCTTTTTGTTTGGAGTGCCTAGTGCAACATCCAGTGATGCTAACAAAGGATTTAGCTTTGGCTCTAGCTCTGGACAAAATAGTTCAGCAACCACAACTTCTGGATTTGTGTTTGGTGCATCTGTGAACTCCAGCCAGCCTTCATTTGAGTCTCTTGCTTCAAGCCAGCCTAACCAGGAAAGCCAGCCTTCATTTGGTTCTCCTCACAAATTTGAATTCCAAATGAGACCAGCATCACCAGCAAAGTCTCCAGGCAAATCTGGAGGTGCACCATCTGGTGAAGAAGATTCTGAAGATGAGGAGGATGAGGAGGAAAATACTGATGTAGGAGATTTCAAGGTAAAATATTTTAAGCCTTGTGTTTGTGTGTGTGTTTTTTTTTTTTTTTTGTGTGTTCTCTTTGTGATCATATCTACTTTTCCTCTGAAGCCTGTGGTACCACTCCCGGACAAAGTTCCTGTGTTGACTGGAGAGGAAGATGAAACTGTTCTATACTGTCATCGGGCCAAACTATTTCGGTTTGTAGCTGGAAACCCAGGTGAATGGAAGGAACGTGGTCTAGGAGAAATCAAAGTTCTTTCTCACAATGTTACCAACAAACCCAGGTAAGATTACTTTGATTGTTTCCCATTAATTTGTGTTGTACCAACTTGTCTATTTTTTAATTATTTTAAAATTATGTTTTTAGGCTGCTTATGCGGAGAGAGCAGGTATTGAAGATTTGCTTAAATCATTACATTTCCTCTGACCTTGAGATGATGCTGAAGGATGAAAAGACATGGATGTGGGGTGCTCAAGATTTCAGTGAAGGTGTTGTTGCTACTGAAAAATTTGCCTGTCGCTTCAAAACCGCTGAGATTGCTGCAGACTTCAAGGCAGCTATTGATAAGGCTAAGGTAAAGAACTTTAGTTTTCCGTACGTTAATGCTGTAGATGTTTGTCTTTCTGATCAAAATTATTTACTATATCCAAACTCTGTTTCCAGACTTTGACAGTGCTACCATCACCTACCCCATTAGCAGCAGAATCAAGTGTGGCAGCAAATGATGGTATTTATCTATATTCAATTAGTAACCTTCCAGTACTCAAAGCTTCAGATGCAGCCCCCTGCTTTAGTTCACCCACTAATGCTACTAAAATCTCAGTGGATTGGAGAGAATACAAGTTTGTTTCTTACATGTTAAATCTGTGCTCCCCTCAAACTAACATTTATGTGTCCAGTGTGCACTCCTTGCAAACATCACTGTTTGTCTTCTATCCATTTTGCAACTGCATTGCTTTGCATTGTTTATTGGTAGAGCTTCACCTCACACCCTTAATATCACATGCTGCTCGATGTCTGTTTCGACCATTTCACCTTGTACATTCACTGCCAAAGATTCGGTCAACCTCTCATTACATAGGGCCAAGGATTCAGAAAATGATTTTGTGCTCTGTGTGTCTTGCCCACACTAGGAAACATTCCCTTACATTTTGTTAACAGCTTTCTCTTGTAGGAACTGCCACTCGTGGCAATGTTTGTTTAAGAAACCTTTGACAATTCTGTGATATTTAAAAAAAAAAAAATATCTTAG
Organism: Odontothrips loti; assembly: GCA_038380765.1. Lineage (NCBI taxonomy): Eukaryota > Metazoa > Arthropoda > Insecta > Thysanoptera > Thripidae > Odontothrips > Odontothrips loti. The sequence goes on along the minus strand of CM076247.1, from coordinate 17,144,294 downwards.
AGCTTGGATTGGAAATTTTGTACATTGTACATGAAGATAGACATAACATTCTGAATTGTTTTTGTTTGTAAATCTTTTATTTGTGTAGCTTTTGACTTAGTTTGTTGCCTTTCAGACAATTTAAATAAATGATTATCATTTTTTGTTTTGAATTTGATGCCATGTGTTTTATTTACATTGCAAGCCAACATGGTGTTATTTGTTCAGATCTTTTTCTTCTTTTTTTTTCTTTTTTCCTTTCTTTAATAACCGGTGATTTGTTTTTAACCACATTAAATGGGTGATCCTTGTTTTTAATATTGATATGGAGGCTAGGAAAAGTCCAAGTGTTTTTATTAGATTTTTTATGAAACCAAAATCAATGTCTTTTAGAGTTCAACCCTAGAATGCAAATTTTATTCTAAGGCTCATGTCACAACATGCAATCAAACCAGTTTCATTGTTGTAGTCAATGTTGCGACAGCCTAATATCATGAAACTTCAATGGGATGTGTTACAGATTCCAGGGAAGATACACCTGCTATGAAAGGTTTCTCTTTCGTGCTCCCTGCCATCCAGAAACAGAGTACGTGACCATTTTGTTTATTATGTATTATCTTATTATTTCACATTATGAGCACCATTCCTGGGAGGGTTTCAAATGTAATTTGTGTGTACTTGTTCTTTCTAGATGCAGCTAGAAATTTGTTTGGATCAAACAATGTAACATCTTCAGCATCTGGTGAGTTGTTCTCTCCCACTAGGAAGGAAGACAATATTGTTTAATAATTTCCCAGTTCTTCTGCATGCATGTAGTCTGTAAAGTTCTGTAAAATATTACTTTAATGACATTTCCAGATGATGTGGAGGTTGTTTATGAAGCTAAAGTTACTCCTGAGGAGAAGTCAGCCGCTTTAAAACTTAAACTGCCAGAAAACTTTTATCGATACAAACAAGCTCCACCTTGTGCTGGCTGCCCTGGCTGTGAAAAGGATTCTGACTCTGATCAGGTTTGTTTCTCTTAATAATGTCCTAATTCATTGGTTAGCATTTATATAGCATGCTGAATATTTTTCTCATACTTTCAGGGTGAGAACTTATCTGCAGTTTCTATCAAAGCCAAAGCTGATAGCTCCTCTACTACTACAACTTTCAATGCTTCTGCAGCAGTCTTTGGTAGTGGATCATCTTTATTCAGTGCCACATCCTTCACTACACCCTCTTCACCTCTCATATTTGGAGGAGCTACCAGTCAAGCTTCTGCTACTCCAGCATTTGGTAGTTTGTTTGGCACTGCGACTGGCAGCACTGCTGTGAATTCTCATAGCACTGCATTCCCAATGCTTGGCTCAAAGCCCACAGGTGACACTAAAGAGGAGAAGAGCATTTCTTTCCTTCCAGTGAGTAATAGTCCATCCTTTGCAAGCCTGGCTGCAACAACCCAAAGTGCTAATGTCTTTAAAGTCCAAGATCCAAGCAAACCTTTCTCCTTTGCTGGGGCTGGAGCTAAAGTATTTGGCAAGGCTAGCTCAGATAGCATATCACCCAAGAAAAGTACAAATGAAAATGATGACGATTCTGGTGGTGAGAATGAAGTGGCTGGTGAAGTTGATACTCATGATCCTCACTTTGAGCCAATAATAGCTATGCCAGATATGGTTGAAGTAAGAACTGGTGAAGAAGATGAAGAGAAACTGTTCTGCCAACGTTCAAAGCTGTTCAGATATGATACTAAATCAAAGGAATGGAAAGAAAGAGGTGTGGGAGAAATGAAGATTCTAAAACATCCTATTAATGGAACATTTAGATTGCTGTTACGACGAGAACAAGTACATAAAGTTGTGCTAAACCAACGGTTGGATGCTGATATGAAGCTGAATCCTATGAAGACCTCTGATAAGGCATGGTGCTGGGGAGGTATGAACCATGCTGAGGACCAAGCAGGTGCTCTAGAGGAACTTGCTGTTCGATTTAAAAATGCAGAGCAAGCTGAAGAGTTCCGTGCAAAATTGGTAGAATGTCAGAAACTGCTCGCTGAAAGTATGTATAACTATTTCCAGTACTTTTTTTCGTGTTTTTTTTTTCTTTTCTTTTTTCTGAGCAAATATTGTTTTCTATTATTGGAATTCTAATTTTTTGAATATGATTTTGCAGGTGGAGTTGACCTTCAAACAACAGGAGTAGTGAAAGAAGCAAATGAGGACAGAGAAGAAGATGAAGAAGAAGATGATGAGGAGGATGAGGATGATGATGATGAGTATGAAGACGATGAAGATGGGGATTATGAGGGAGATATTGAAATTCTCTTTGAGGAACCTGTCACTCTTGTTGCTGAGGGTGAAGGCCCTGACAAATCCACTGTTGAAGGGAAAGGCAACATTAGAATTATTATTTCAGCACCCACCGGCGTGTACTATGTGGAAATGGAAGATGATTCAGGCAGAGTTCTTTGCAAAGCCCCAATTGTGGGTGATGCTGAAGTTCAGGTAACAGTAATTCCTATCAATCTGCTTTTCCCTCCCCCCCTTAAACGGTTCAGTCTCAACCACATCATTATGTTTACTTTTATTTGTGTTTATTTCTTTATCTTACAGAGGGATGCAAATGTTTGCACCTGGAGAAGTCTTGACCTTGCTGAAAATGAAGAGAATGGGATAGAAAAGAAGTTTATATCCACATTTGAGTCAGAAAATGAGGCTGATGCTTTCCAAGAGTTGTACTCCAAAATTACCATTGAGGTAAAAAGTGGTTTTTGGATTGATGGTATAATTTGGAAAGGCCATTCAAAAACTTAACTTCCATTAAAGACATCTTTATCTGTTTCAGATTGTTGAGCAAACCTATGATTATGTGGATAGACAAGAAGACTGAGGTTGCGCGTGGCCTTTAAGATGTCAACAGAGAGAGCTTATGTCTGTGATTGAATATTGAATGAAAGGCACCTATTTTGGTTTTAATTAATGAAGTGTTAAATAAATATCTCTCAAATTTTGGCATTACCATCAGCTCATGGGATTGCCTCCACCATTTTATTGATTTTATTTTTATTTGTTTCTGTAGTTTTTCTAGCCTTTATGAAACACATCTTGAGCAATGAATGCCCAATGTTACCCTCTGATTGTAGAATAATAAATACTGTATGCAAAGTAATGTTTTCTTGTCCTTTTAAGTTTCTCCTTTTTTCTGCCTATTACAACTTATTGTTGTAAAAACTAATTTTGTTGTCAGAGTTGAATAAACTGGATAGACCTGCAGTTCCCTTTCTAAATGGTTCAATGTATAGGTGAGGTTCTGTAAAACGAAGGGAATGGTCATATATTGGTAAATGTCTTTTAATTTTGATCTCCAGTTCCACCATGAGTATTTAGTCTCTCTCGAGATATGTTAGTCGATTTGGAAGACACATTTTCAAAATCTACAACTCGCCCTGTGGACTCCAACAGAGCTCTTCTGGATAATCGAATTTGCCCGCTGACTGGATCACGGCCAAAATATTTAACAGATATCTTCTGTCCAACTAACAGGCCCAATACACTCGAATGTGCCACCTGGGGACAAATAGATTGATGCACAAAGTTTATTTTTTCATAAACCTACAGGATCTCTCAGCATTCAGAAAAACTCAGAATTGTACTTTACCTTTCTGATATCTAGATGAGTGTTACTGACAAATACTGGCATGAGTTTTGGGTGGAGTGAGACCATGGCTCCTGCTTCTTTGAGTTCTAAAATTTTGACAGAATATATGCCCCCAAACTCAAATTCCGGTTCAGGATCAGTATTCATCAATTTCTGAACAGCTTCATATGCTTCTTGCATAGCTGCATCATTCGGTGCAAAAGCAGAAAATTTTGTTTCTTCTAGGTGAGTTATCTGAAAACAAGTTAGACATGTTGAGCAATGTGACAACTCAGTTTTTCAAATATGACAATATGCAACCATTTATTTTGCACACCTGAACCCCAGTCTCAAGGAACAGTTTCTTGATATTTATCCATGCAGGTCCCAATAGTTTGTTGCGCTTGTGCAGTGGTACATCGAAGGTTTCAAGAATAGGCGTGTTACCTTCTTTAACACTGTTGGGAAAACATTTCACCATCATTTAGAGTTAAAAATCGTCAATGGAACCTATTCTTAATCTGTTCCAAACATTAGTACTGTGTTATCCAGGAATCATTCATAAACAATCATACCTGGGAGTTGAAATTGTCTCTTTCATAATAGAAATAATTTTTTTCTTGGCTACATGGCCTTCTGCGAGTGCCTTATTTAGCAGCTCCAATGTAATTCCTGGAATTTTGAAATCTACTTGCAGTGCAGTTATTCCCGTTTTAGTTCCTGCAATTTTTAAGTCCATGTCTCCAATATAGTCTTCTATTCCCTGTGGGAGTGAAAGTATAACAGTCAATACCAACACTGAACATTAACGAAACACACCACATTTGTGGCAAACCAATTAAAATATTGGTTTGATCAAGGAATTCAATAATTTAATACTACACGGTGAACAAAATGAAGTCAGCTAAAAACTTGCCAAAATATCAGTGAGAATCCGGTAGTCTAAAATTTCACCATCTGAGTTGGAGTGAGAGACAAGACCCATGGCTACACCACCTGCCATTGCCGATAAAGGCACACCTGCATCTAACAATGCTAATGTACCACCACAGACTGTCGCCATTGATGATGAACCTGGAAAATATTGACACAGAAGAGATCAGATCCCATGATTCACTTGCCTTAAGAGTAGGCAGATTTATCTTACACATCTCACTACCATTTGACTCCAGAACCTCTGATGTCAGTCGAATACAGAAAGGATAATCTGAAGGTACAATAGGTCTTAAACCTTTCTCTGCAAGGGCTCCATGTCCAATCTCACGCCGACTTGCACTACGTCCCTGTTTAACTTCATTGGTAGCATAGCCTGGGAATTCATAATTGAGGAAGAAACTTTTTTCTTTCAGACCACTGTAATAGTACAAGAAATATGAAAATTATTTAAAAGTGGAAACCACCACATCTTCTAATTAAAAACAAATAGATTTGTAAGCATAAATACATTAAATTTGTCTAATTGTACCTTGTGAGAATTGTGTACGAGTCAGTTTTTACAGCTGATTCAGGAGAGTCCAATGCTACTGTACACAAAACTTGAGTCTGTCCTCGTTGAAACAATGCAGAGCCATGAAGTGGTTTGTACAAATTGACTTCACAAGATATATCACGAATGTCTGTAAGGCCTCTCCCATCACATCTACATAAAATTGAAAGAAACGAAGAAACAATTAAACTTTTTACATGAAACAAAAAATGTCACAAGTAGAAAATATTTAAATCATCCTAAGAACACAAACCTTTGATTTGTTTCAAATATTAAATTGCGAAATACATCTCTCATAAAATGACTGAAGGCTTCTTTGATGTCTTCCACACAACTCTTCACCCCATCATTTTTAATGTTATCAATGACAGTATTTCGGAGAGTGGAAACAGCCTTATCTCTTGCCTGCTTATCTAAAGTAAAATCTCTAAATATTTCCTTAATATGTGACAAATAATGTGACCTTAAGTAGTCCAGCAATTCTTGTTTAGGTCCATGGTCACTGACAGTTTGTTTTTCTTTGCCACATTCCTTAGCGATATCTTGAATGACATCAACTATCTTTTTAATTTCTACCATACCAGCTTTCACACCATGCATAACAGTATTTAAATTGAGATCATTAAAGCTTCCTTCAACCATAACAATTTTTGATTTCTGTGCAGATACAACTAAATTCATTAGGCTGTTTTGTAACTCTTTTCTAGTTGGGTTTATGACTACATCATCACCAATTAGTCCAACACGAACTGCTCCGATTGGCCCTTGCCATGGTATATCAGACAAAGAAAGGGCCAGTGATGCAGCATTAATACACAAGACCTCCGGATCATTGACACCATCAGCAGACAACAAATTAGACATAATTTGAACTTCAGAGGTGAAATTTTTGGGAAACAGTGGACGAATTGAGCGATCAGTTAATCTTGCAGTTAAAATTTCTCGTTCCGACAGTCCAAGTTCTCTTCGGAGGTAGTTGGTTGGAATCCTTCCAGCAGCTGCCGACTTCATCCTGAACTCGACATTGAGAGGCATAAATGAACCCTGCGAAGAGGGTGCATCTTGGCAGACAGCAGTAACCATCACTGCTGTGTCGCCTGACTGCACAACAGCTGCACCATTTGCCATTTTGGCATACTTCCCACAAGAAAATGTTAGATTTTTCCTGGAACCAAAGCACATTCAAACTCTGGTATTGCATGACTATAAACAATAGGATAACGTGTCAAAGGTAAATAAAAGTTAATATTACTCGTTACGAAGTGTCGCTGTTCTTTGGACTTCGATAGGGAACCTACATAATGCTGAGCTTTTGCTCAGAGAACGAGATGTGAGGTTATTCCAATGCTCCAGCTTTGAGCTGGGAGAGGTTCTTCTTAAAAAAAACGCCATTATAAATTTCAGTATAAAATATTAATTTAAAGTGAAATGGCTAATATGACGCCTTTTCATTGGCTTTACAAGGGTCATTTGATGTGATCATCACAATATTAACAACATTTTATCCATGCGATCACGCATGAGCGTGGTCTTCTGCTGCAACCGGCTGATTCAAATGCGCAATTTTTCATTGAACGGTTTGGTAGTGCTACCTCACCAGCCCCCGCCACCATGATCTCGTGTCTCCCCCCCCCCCCCGCGCACGGTGAGCAGATTTAAACTGGTTGAAATACTTAGAAAAATAAGTTTTATTGCAAACGTTATCCCTTTCATACTAGCCAGAGACCATGGTGGAAAAGTGTAGAAAGCCCGGAGACTCAACCTGAACTGAGAATGGATACTTTCAATTATGAAAGGTAAGGTTATGGGACGGACAAAGCGTCTGCTTCTAGCCTCGCACAGGCAGCTGCTTAGTCTCGCAAAGGGTCTGTACCCGTTGCTCCCCGTGCGGGGGGGGGGGGGGGGAAGGTAGTCGTTGAGGGTGGGTGGGGATCAAGGTGGGGGTAGCCAACGACGGGCGTCTATGGTGCGGTTCCCTGAACCCGAACTGCGTAAAAGCCAAATCAAATGCCATCTTCGAAGATATAGTTATCCACTTGGCAAGAAACAGTCTTTCGAGAACTATAAACTGTCACAATAAGTGATTCACCGCACTCGTTTACTAATGTCTTTCAAACGCGAGACTTTAGTGTCATGCTGTTGAACCAGGGCTACTGGCGTCAACAAAGGGGATCCTATTGTTTCTTTGGATAATCTCTGATTAATTACGTAAGATCTGTGTTTGATTTCGAATGTTCCGCTAGAAATTTTAATGCTCTGCAATGATGCCGTCGCTTAAAGATCCGTCTTGGAGCTTGTCATTGACCTGCATAATACTTATGCTAGCTGTTGTTCAGCCTCCGGTAACCTCTTTGAAACACAAGCACATGATGTGTGATCAAATATCACAGTGTGTCTGTCAGTTTCCCACAGGTGAAGGTCTAAATCTGACTGTTCTTGGATCAGAAACTTTAAAGTAAGTCAGTTTGATTTTTTTTCTCTGTTGTATTCAATGCAAGAGGCATTATTGTTTGGTGCTCATGTGTTATGTAACAGTCCAATGATGGTGTATTAAAATTCTCTCTATGTATTTTATTTTATAGGTTTAATGATTCAAAACATGGTGTAACTTTCTATTTCAACCCTTGTATGGATGCCCAAGGATGCCCCTCAGGATCTCAGGTAAGTTTTGAAGTTTTTAATTTTGTGTGTTTCCGTAAGATAAATTTTAACACTGGTTTACCTTCTCTCTTTCCTAGCTGTGTGTTTTGGAAGATAACAATCAAACTACCGATTTGAGTGGAATTAATCATCAAGTCACATTTAGTTCTCAAGGAACTGACAATCCCGTGTTTTTGAACTATGATAGTGGATCAGTGTGTGTATTTTTTATCTGACTTGCTGTGGTGTAACAATTTAGCTTATTATTTTATCTGCTACTGCACTCATCTTTTTCTACAATATTCCAGAATGACAAAAATTCAGTTGGAATGTTGGGGGAAAAATGAAACAAGTTTTCTTCGGAATGATACCAATGATGAATCTGAGCCCAGTGGTGAAGTTGAATTTGTAAGTTCATCATTTGAATCATGTGATTTTCTCCCTGGTTTGTTAATTGGTTTGTACACAGAACTTCCTTCTCATATCAGTTTTCTTGCTATGTAGCAATTTCTCATCCAGTCTCCAGAGGCTTGTCTGAAGCCAATTGATTACATAAGATCCAATGTTGTCAGTGAAGGACTCTCAAATGGAGCTTTGTTCTTCGTAGTTTTACTGATCTTATGGTGTGCATATATACTGGTGGGAGCAGCAGCAAACCATTTTATAAGGGGTGCTACTGGGTGGGAGATGATCCCAAATTATGAGTTTTGGAGAACTGTGCCAACTTCATTCATGGTAAGTTGAAAAAAAGAAAAATGGTTTTGTACAATCTTGATGATTTTTTCTCTATTACGTTCGTGGTTTGATAACTTTCAATTTTTTTTTCAGAGTGGGGTTAAATTTGTTGCAAATGGCTGCCGCTCACCACCAAGCTACGAGCAGATTTAAATAAGGAAATGTCAGTTGGAGATCATTTGGCTGTTTAATGTTAAGACAGAAAGTCTCCGGTGTGTGGCCATCATTTTAATAGGAAGCAGTGTGGGGTTTCAGCCTGGGTGATTTTTTCCTGTCATATCTGTCTTCTTTGCAATTTTAAGGGCAGGTCTTAAGTATTGCAAGTCATTTCTGAAAGGAGAGGTTGAAGAGAGTTGTTTTCTATCACTTTTCATTGATATTTTCTCTAAAAATCTACTAGTGAATGGGATGATATTTTTCTAGTCAGGCTTTATTAATTTTGCCTATGAATCTGAAACTACTTAAACTCTTCTATCCCCCAACTGGTCTTATCTGAGTAAAAAAAATTAAAAATCCTCCTAGTGACTGAGAAACACATTTTCATTTTAGCAATGTCATTGAGAATTTTAGCTAATGTCACTGCAAAAGGCTATTTCCTCTAAAGTTTGTTATATATTTTGGTGGGATTCAATTTTAGTGTTAAGCATATTGTTGGTATATTAATTGGTTCATTAGCTGATTGTGAATTGAATGGTTTTATAAGTACATAACTATTTTGAGTTGAACTAGTAGCTTTTAAGGACATGGAAAATGTGATATAAATTTTAATCCTGTCTAGTAGAATAGTGTTTTCACATTTTTATAAGTGTGTAAATCTGTCTTACATTGCCATATTTTTTCTATATAATCAGTGTTTTGTTGTGTGAAGGATATGTATTTCAATAAGACTGTTTAAATGTGATCTGATTTCTCCTTTTTTTTTCTTGATGAGAACTGAACAGCCAAAATTGTGGTGTGGTACATTTTAAATAAATGTATACTTGTCCATGCAGAACTTCTATTAAAAGTTTATGATCCGTCGAAAAGCTTTTTCAAACACAGCTCTGTTTATCTATCACAAATTGCAATTTGAATCGTGCGCCTTTTACTAAGATCGACTGAGCCGCCGAGGCCCGGTCGGTGCCGCTTGGTGCCGCCGTTCTACGTCGAGGTTTTCCGTTCCGTCAATAGAGGGCGCCAGGCGTGGCAAGTGATTCGGAGATTCATTCATTCTGGTCTGGCTGCAGATGGCGCCACAGAGACCTGAAGAGATGCCGTACGGCCTGGCTCCACTCTCCATAGTGTAATACACCCTTGACTCGTTGCAAAGAGCGAAAGAGCCTCTTTTGGTTCTCTTGTGCTGGAGGGCCATTCTTGACCGGGCCCTCGTTCTGAGTGATTTAAAAAACACTGTCGGCGAATCCACCGGTTTGGTGCAACCGGTACACGGATCTTGAATGTGGACTGTATCAGCCCGCGCATCTCGTACTCTCTCTTTGTGGCTTCGAACAAAGAGGGAATTTCCGGCGTCTTTCCTTTGATTTCAATCTTCGCTCGCTAGCGCTCGCAGATGATTGTTCGACATTGTTTTATACCTTTGTCGCTGCGTGCTGCTGAAGTCGATGGGGACCGTCGTATCATAAAACCAGTACCCAGCACCAAAAACGTTTTCACAATAAAAACAAAAAAAAGGGGGGGGGGGGGAGAGAGAGAGAGAGAGAGAGAGAGAGAGAGAGAGAGAGAGAGAGAGCAAACATCAGAGCCGGACGAGGTCGGGCAAGGGAGAAGGGAAAGAGGGTAGGATAGGGGCGGGGCGGGGGGTGAAAGGGGGACAGAGAGAGAGGGACGAGGGAGAGGGAGAGACAGGGTGAAGAGAGCGAACGTGACATGAAACAATGGCGGATTCGTGCCGTGGCCATAGCAACGCAACAAACACGCCGACCTGTGCGCACCGTCTTTTTTCGTGCACCTCTATTTTTTTCCTGTTATACACAATTTTCTCTTATTGTTTCTCCCTCTTCTCTGTGAGCGGGGCACGCGGAGCCGCCGCGCGGCAGAATCTTGTTATATTTCCCTTTTCCTTTCTGAAGGCTTAAAAATAAGAGTATACGCGGCAGCGTGAGTCCGACTCCGAGCAGTTTTGTCGACAAATTGTAGTCGAGGCTGGTCGTTGGCTTGTTTCGCACGACGACCGGATGTGGCCGCAGCTAAAGCAGCCAATGGTAGCCTCATATGAACGAACCCTTTCCCTAATTCGCTCTCCTCTCGAGCTGCACGGGCGGCACGAAAACTGCTTCTCCCGCGGAGTCGTGTGCGAGAAGAGATCACTCCACTATTATGGGGGGGCGGTATAATACGGATGCGATGGATCGCCACGCCCCCTTCCTCTCTACTCCCTTCCAGGATAATTAGCGCTGACTCCGGAGCACGGCGCGCTGGCGCGGCGCTGGTGGCGTCCTGAGATGAGCTCGAGTGCCCCCCCCCCTTCCCCCGGCCCGCCCCTCTCGGCGCCGCCCCCGCGCCGCCGCTTCGCGCGCTGACGCGCGCTGTGCGCTAAGGGCTCGACTGCCAAACAAGGGTTCTAATGAGGACGGAAATATTTAAAAGCGGCCAGGGCTCCGCAGGCTCCCCATGCCACGTCCGCGGCTGCCAGCTCAGCAGCGTGCCTGCTGCTTGCACTGCTTGTCGTCGAGCGCGGCGGCCTCGTCGGAGAGACCCGGGTACCTCAGGGCACCCCAGGGTCTCCAGCACGGCACCAACACTTCCGCTCGTCTGGGGAGGCCGAGGAGCAGGATATTTCGGGTCGTCCAGCGTCCTTCGGTGTTCCCTTGAGGAAACGAGACATTCTCATTCTGGTTCCGGGTCGAGCGCGAGTCAACGACAAACTTTGCCGGAAACGAGCGCAGCTTATGTCTTCCAGAAGCCTTGCCTTGTTTTTCTGCTTCTTTCTTGTGCGCGCTGCTGGAGGTGTTGAGAATTAAGGCCACCTCTAAACTCCCAGCAGTCGGGCCGGCGGGCGGATCTTTTCTTGAATTGCTCGTTTCCAGCAAAAGGGTGGAAAAGACTTGTGGCGCGTGGAGACCATCATCCAATTACAGCCCGCAGCCCCGCAGCCCCGCAGCCCGCAGGGAGTGGCTGGGGCGCGGGGAGTACGCGAAAACAACTTCCCCGCCGCCCAGTTTCGCCAAGGGCCTTTTACAAGACCAAGAGATTCTCGATAGGGTGCTTTTCGACTTTTCTGGGAACTCGGAACTCGGTGGTAAGACCAGCTGCCCGTTCTTTGACCACAGCCGCTGCAGCGGGGACAGCAACACCTCCATTTTGTCGACCGAATTATGCTCTCTTCCCATCTTTTTTTTTCGTCAGGAGGTGCAGCAGCGACAGTGAAGACGACGACGACGAAAACATTTCCAAAGCAGGCTTGCGCGATTTTTTTTTTTTTTTTATCCGTCCTCAGGATCGCGTACAATATTTTTGCCGATTTGAGATCGGAGCAAAGGAGGCTCATCTCGGTGAGCCGGGAGACAGAGAGAGATATATCCCCGCGAGTAGTGGAGTGACTGGGACAGATGGGGCACCGGCACCGGGTGGGGCTGGGGGATCCGCTACGTTTTCTGCCGATGCCGATCAATGGTGGCGGCTATGTCAGCCGGCGCCTCTCTAAGCAGAGCTAGCAGCGCTAGCGGAGCCGAGCAGAGCAGAGCTTTCAGGCCGTGATTACGGCACCGCTTCCGATGCCGCCCCGTGTTCGCGTCCGGCTCATTTTCAATGCGAGATAATGAGAGACGTGAAAGCCTTGTGGAAAGCAGAGGCTCCTGCGGGAGACAGACAGGCAGAGGGAAGATTGTACGTATTCACATAATAACGCCCGTCCATCAATTCGCGGTCCGCGCCTCGCTGCCGGATCTTCCCCTGCGCGGCGCCAGGCGGCGCTGCCGGCGCTCGTTAGCCCCTGCGGCGGTAGGCCAGGCCGGCCCGCAGCAAGGCACGCAGGGCGAGCGGGACTGCCTACCTCCCGGGCGTCAAGGCAAGACTCGACTCGGGGCGCGCGTTATTCATACAATATTTTTCCGCTTTTTTTTTTCTTAAACATTTTAATTTTTGATGAGGTGACATCGTAGGTGGTATTTGAACCCGCAGATGCCGCGTGTGACGGCACGGTGCTCGCTAGACCTGCGCGGCCTGTGAGGGCTACCTTGTGTCGCAGCAGGGGGCCCCCTCTGGGGGCGGGCCGGGGCGTGCCGGGGCGTGCCGGGGCGCGCGGTGGTGTGGTGCGTCAATGGGGCTTAGCTGGAGAGGAGCGGAGGAGAGGCTTTTGTGCGGCAAGCAGCAGCACGACAGCCCTGCCTGCACGCCCTGCCCGTACGCCCTGCCCGCCTGCACGGCCCTACGGTGTCGCGGTGAGGTTTCGCTTTCAGGGAGCGCGCCGTGCTATACCCGATCTCCCCCCCCCCCCCTCAAACCCACCCTCCTGCTCTCACGAGCACTTTGTCTTCCAGAGGGCGAACTGAACTACGCGGACACGCCCCGCGTTTGGGTCTCCGACCGCAGCGGCAACATATCGGACCTGCAGCGAGAGAGACATACAGACAGACAGACAGACAGAGAGCAACATACACGTGACACAGTCCGGACTCCTCGTATTGAGCCCGCGGAGGGAGAGTGCTGGGAGCAAACTGTTACTGGTACGCACGGGCCGGAGTCTCCCGACTATCCGGACCCCGCGGCGGTGGGTTCGATTCCCACAGGCGGTTCCCGGTGCACTTTTCCCTACCCGGAGCCTCGGAGGTGGAGTGCGGGCTACGCCTGACAAAGCAGTCTCACAAACATATAGTCACTTCGAAATTTGCCAAAAAAAATTCCGAAAAATTGCAATGTGACACAGACCAACCCACCAAAGAATCTACGTCCCTAAAGCAGAGCAGAAAGAAGGTGCGGGTTTTGGAGAGAAATTCCTAGCTCTCGGCCTTGGGAATCCCATGTAAGTATGACTCCCACTTTCCTTCCGCGCCCCTGGCCCCGTGGCCCCTGTGCCCTGGCGCAGCCCCAGCGTTGCCATGGCAACCGGCGGCGGGGGGAGGGCCCCCTTCCGCCTCCATCGCGCGATAAGGGCGAGGGGGATGCGCGCACAAGCCGGAGAGGAGAGAGAGAGAGAGAGAGAGAGAGAGAGAGAGAGAGAGAGAGAGAGAGAGAGAGAGAGAGAGAGAGAGAGAGAGAGAGAGAGAGAGAGAGAGAGAGACAGGCAGACAGAGAGAGGCCTTGCGCCCCGCATGTCGGGCCGCGACGTTGGGGGTGCGCTCCGCTACTCGCCTCTGGGAGCACGACCGTGTCTCTCTCTCTCTCTCTCTCTCTCTCTCTCTCTCTCTCTCTCTCTCTCTCTCTCTCTCTCTCTCTCTCTCTCTCTCTCTCTCTCTCTCTCTCTCTCTCTCTCTCTCTCTCTCTCTCTCTCTCTCTCTCTCAGCACCGGAGGGTCAAGTGCTCTCCGGTCACGGGGAAAGGAGGCCGGGGGAGGTCGGGGGAGGTAGGGGGAGGGTGAGCCCAGTGTAATCCCTTGATGACACGGCCGACGCGGCATCACCTGTGTTGGTGATCTGCCGGCCTGCCCCGGCCTGCCTATGCTGATGTCACGGTCCCCGACTATCGGGTTACGCTCGCTGATACAGTCTCGTCACGTCACGGCTGCCCGTCAGACTGCGCTTCATCTCATCTCCGCGGCCCAGGCCGAATCCGAATAATTATGGGCTACACCCGGGGCACGGGGCACGGGCACATGTGATTGAGTTTGAGATGACGCAGTCGCGAGCCTAGTGAGTGATTACCAACCGTATTTTCATCCTTGATTTTTGCGAACTCGGTCATGTTTTACGATGGTCCTCTGATTTCGATAAGATCTACCTATTGCCCTCTGGGTGGACTCATCTCAGTTTCACGACTAGTTCGCGAATTTAAAATAAATAAATTAAGAAATAATAATATCTAACTTGCAGTGATTTTACTTGTTAGCGAGAGACGCTGCCAGGTGGAACCGGCAGCTCATTTGCGCCTGGAGCGTGACGGCAGCGTACGGTTGGGGTTGTGGGGTGGGGGTGGGGGAGGGGGAGGGGAGGTGCGGCGGCCGGCGCGAGCTTTGAAAGGGATAATCTCTTTCACCCGCCGACGCGATCAGCCGCAGTTCCCCGCTGCTCTGGCTGGCGTCTTCCAAACAAACTTCCCCTGCCGAGCCGAGCCGTCTTGTTTTCTTCCCTTTCCGCACTGAAAACTGGGAAGCCTTACCTTACATGAAGAGTTCTGCGGCGTACGAAAACTTATCACGACTTTCTGCACGCTTATTCTCCCCGCCCGAAGACGCGGGTGGTCCTTGCCTTCGCAAAGCGCGTGGAACCGGAAGCCTCGGCAGGTTTCGGCCCCGTGATTAGAGCGCCCTTCCAAGGGCGAGGAACATCACTCTAAGATTTACAGTGGAACCTTCACTGGTTTGACTCCCCACCCCGGGAAGTGTGTCTGGCGAGACTCGGCTGGGGCGAATGGTTAAGGGTTCAGCCATTCGTCGTCGAAAGGTTCGGCCTTTCGTTAACCGTAAGTCCTATGAATGTGGGACGTAGGAGTGCACCTCTAGCATATACGAGTTCTCTCGCTTGCCAAGAGAGTACCCCTCGAGGAGGGGTACGACGGGGCCTACGGACGGCACGACTGGTATCTCCCGGATGGCACAACCTTGGAGAGCCCTTGCGGGAATACCCAGGGCCGGGAGCCGTAGGTCCACTTTTTTTCATTAATTCCACGATTTTGTTTTGAAAGTACGAAAAGGCATTTTTAAATGATTCTTTGACCTAGAACCGAAACATTTTTTTAAAAACATGCCTTTTTGGCATTAGGCAGAGAATTTGAATTTACTAACGGGTCATTGGGGGCACCAGCTCTAGCGACCATGTGCCCCCCTGCCGACCGCCTCACTGGGGGCACACCAGCCCCAGGGCCGTGTGCCCTCTGCTGACCGCCTTATGGGTGCATACCAGCTGTGACGTTCCTTATACGCGATGATTGAAACTGATAACTGAAATATTGTTCTTTTTGTAATATCTTGAATGTTCTTGAATATTTATTGATTAACTGATTTATTGATTAGTTGCCTTGAGGGTTCAAGAGGAAGAAGAAGGAAACTTCGAAACCAATTGATTAAAGTCCACCGTTTTGCGATTCCGCGGCTGTGCGGCCAGTGGCCAGCGGGGGGCGCGGTACCCCGGGACCCCTGGATGGTTTACGCGTGTGTATTTCGGCTCGAGAGGTCGAAAACTTTTATGTGAAATATGCGCGCGCGCAGCGAGAAGCGAAAGAATGTCGTCCGTTGGCGCGATATGCACGATATGTAGTACGCGGGGCCACAAAAGCGGAGGGGGGAGTCCAGCAGCGGCCTCGTCCAGGCCTCGACGTTCGGCCCACTCCACGCGCGGAATGCAGCAACGGTTTAGTACCGACACAATAACGAAAGAAAAAAAGAGAAAGTACTACATATTTTTCACCCCCCTCGAAATCGGGCCCTCTTACTGTTAGCCAGCCGCCGGTGCTGCTGGGTTACAAAACTCGCCAACCGCCCTGCCTGTGCGCGGTACGGCTGGCCCGCGGCAGGTACTTGAGGGGGACGGCGTCCTTGATGTGCGAAAAGGAGAGAAGGGGGTGAGAGTGAGGGGGGCAGAGAGAAAGACAGAGAGAGGGAGGGTGCGGGCGGCTTCTCTCATCTTTGTGGCGGCGAGGCGCCTTTTGCTATACACGCGCTTCGCCTCCTCGGGCCACCGTTGATGAAGCTTTAGTCTTGTTGGGCGCTGGGCAGCTGGGCTGGGCGGCCACCCTGCTTGCTCTGCTCGGGCGCCGACTGGCCTTACGGACCGCGCCCTCAGCTGGGATTGGGAAACAAGCAGCAACCACCCCTCTTCTCACCCTACTCCTTCCTCCTCCTCTTCTTCTTCTTCTTCTTCTTCTGCTTCTTCCTCCTCCTCCTCCTCCTTCTTCTCTGTATCTTCCCACGCCGCTGGCGCTGCACGGCGCTGCATTCTCCGCGCGCAGCCAGGTGAAGTAAAAAGTATGTCCGACGTCGTCGTCCTCCCCTCCTCCTCCTCTTCCTCCTCCCCTCCTCCCCTCCTCCTCTCCTCCTCCTCCTCAGAGGTATATTGGCGAGTAAGGCGGTTAATGAGATTGCATTCCCGAGCCGCGGCGTCGTCCGCTAGGGCGGGGGTCCGGGAGCCGCCGGGAGGGCTCCGGGCTCCCTACTGACTTCACATCGGCGGCCACTTGATACTACCCTGCGTCGTCGTCGACGGCGACCTGGCGCGGCCGCGGCCGCCACTTACACGGGATGACGCCGCCGGCGAGGTCCCCAGGTCCCCCGGGCCGATTCACCGACTCCACGGTGTGCAAGGCGGAATGATTCGCACCAGTTTTTGGGGTGACTGTGTCACAGGCCTTCTGGTCTAGCAGGGCCGGGCCGGGCCGGGCCGGGCGCGCCGCGAAGTGTGAATTCGCCGATTCATTTGACTCATTGTCGCATTGATTTGATTTCCCGAAGACGATGAAAGTAGTGCGCAAGTGTGCCGGTGCTGGTGCCGGTGCTCGGGGCGCAGCCGCAGCCGCGGCCTCTGCCTGACCCACAAACTGATCGAGTCGCTGACCTTGTATTCACGGCCACCCCCGGCCCTCATGGCGGCCCAGGGACAGGATTCCCGCCAAACTTTTCCGTGTTCCGCCCCGCGACTGTACACATAGGCTGTGTGCTCAAAGAAAAAGTCGACCAATTCAATCTAAACTGACTTGAGTGTACACCAAAAATACAGTGTGTTATTTGCCCCTTTAGGTGAATGGCTGCTCAGAAAGCAATCACCGACGGGGTCTCGAACCCGCAACCCTAAAAACCCGAATAAAAGCAGACAGGGTCGTCGTCATTCTCCGGGTGGTGCGGGACGCGGAGGAGCGGCGCTCTGGTCTGGGTCCTCGGCCTCGGGTCCTCTGGTGGTCCGTCGGCGCCGCCCTGGCGCTGCGGGCGCTGCCCTCCGAGGCCGGGAACGTTCTGCGCAGACGCCCACACCCAACGCCCCCGCGCCCTCCTGCCTATCGACCCGTCGCGGGCCTTACGGGCCTCTGACCACGGCGCGGGGGCCCCCACCGCCCCCATACCGCCCCGCCCCCTCACCCCGCACCCACCCCCTTGGAACAATTATGTCATTTGGTTCCCTCCGTGATAGGCCGGAGCCCTGCTCTGCTACAGTTGCTAGCCACGCCTCCAACCCCCGCACCCCACCCCCACCCCCGCGCCCCACCTGAGGGGTGGTTGTGGGGTTGGCGCAGGGAGGGATCGAACTGAGCCCGGGAGCCCAGCGCCGCCCATGTCCGCGGCCCGTATGGAGGTGTGTGCGGAGCAGGTGGAGCGATTTCTCATAGAAAGAGGCCCGCATGCATTCACTGTACTTTTCCCCCGACACTTGAGCACACAGAGGCGATGCCATGCGTATCGCGCTGCTGGCGCTGCCCACACTGCGAGGCCCACAGCCCACCACACCGGAGCCACTCACGCTCGCGGACCAAAAGTGCTGCATTCGCGCACCTCAAACTTTTTCATCGCAAGCCGTGGAAACTTTTCTTTTTTCATTCTAGTGTGTTGCGGGGCGCGATGCAGGCGCACTCGGTTCACACATTTCTCCGACTGTAATTTCGGCGTTTAGTATTGCGCGGGGAGAGCCGAGCCGGCCTCGGCGCCTGGCCTCGGCGCCCGGCCTTACCTCCCACCGCCCCCTCGTTCAATTACTGTCCCGCACGCCGTGCGCCTCGCTCACACTGACTGCCCATTAAAATGTGACTCCGGGGGCCGTCGTGCCGTGCGCTGTGCGCCGCTGTCAGGCCCCGCGCCACCACAATGGGTGGGTAAACTTCCGGAATAAAACCACACACGTCTTGTTCACACCTCAAGGGTCCCTGCCCAGCCCGGCTGCAGAGACCCCAGCCCAGCCTGTGTTAGCAATATGTCAGCCCCGTCACTCGAGTCCCTTTATCCGCTCATCCTCCGAGGGAGGTCCGGATCACGGTTCGGAGCCGAGCCGCGCAGTCCGGACTATCGCCTGGGCGGTCCCAGCCAGGCCGTGGGCGGTGTGGGGGCGGTGTGGGGGCGGCCGGGGGCGGCCGGGGGCGGGCCTCACCTCCGCTTACCTGCAAGTCACGGCGCCAGCCCCCTCCCCTGCCCCCACCATTTCTTCTAAAAAATAATAATGATACCAACACAATAGGTGTTTTTAGGAAATTGGTTTATTTGTTATTTCCCGCTCTTGACTACGCCCACGGCAATACTACACCGCATACGTACACGTAATAACTCTCGATGAGCTGCTGCTGCGGTGAAGTGTGACGGGCCTGGGTTTAATTATTTCAGGAAAAACCATACATGTGTATCTCGACCAGTTGCCTCAAATTTTTGAGGTCGTCAAAATTTCTAGAGATAAACTGCCCTCTCGTCGCCCGCCGCCGTTCAAATTCACCGCCGCGTCGCCGCCGATGCCGTGCCGTCTTTATTCTGCAGCGACGCGCGATGCGACGCTCTGAGTCAATGTTTATGCAAGGCGGCGGCGGCGGGACTCCCAACTACTTGACAGCGCGGCGGCAGTGGCAATCCATGCGACCGAATCGAAAGCGAAAATAAGCCGACCGTAGACAGGTCGTTCTTTCTCCCCCCCCCCCCCCCCGCATGTGTGAAAATTGAGAAATTACGAAGAAAGTCGGATTTTCTTGTCATTTCCGTCATTTCGGCAAAAATCATTTTTCGTCGGGCAGAGGGAAGACGCGGACGCTGAGAGGGGCCAAGGGACACAAGCTGCTATGGACTCGGACTCAGAGGCTGAGGCTCGCCAACCTTACAAAAGGGAACGTAAACAAGGCGGGGGAGGAGGCGCGAACACCGGACCGGGCCGGACAGACGGGGGGACGAGAATGCGAGAAAAAGCAAGGGGCAAGTCAATCGGACGTGCAGGCTGGGAAAGATAACAACGCAGAAAGAAGAAGAATGAAGTCGTGTCGC
This sequence comes from Odontothrips loti, assembly GCA_038380765.1. NCBI lineage: Eukaryota > Metazoa > Arthropoda > Insecta > Thysanoptera > Thripidae > Odontothrips > Odontothrips loti. Next base: position 17,124,804 of record CM076247.1, on the reverse strand, counting down.
TGCCGGACGGAGCCGCCAACCTAGCCAACAGAGATGTCCGCCGCAGACAACAGCGGGGTGGAATAACACAACGCGGATCGCCTGGAATTGGAAATGCTATCATTTCCGTGTGGAGGCTTTGTGCCGCTGTGCCGCGACATCCACTAAAGTTATTCTTGAGGTGGTCCTGATTTGGATGTATTATTTTTTGATTTTTACACACCTGCCTGCGGGAGGCCCCACCCCCGCTGCAGCAGCCTGCAGCACTTAGCAGCAGGGGCCGCCGGGACCGAGAAGACGAATGGATTGCGGTGTTGAGGTCGGGGCTCCGGGGGCTCCGGGGGCTCCGGGGCCGCCGGGGCCAAAGGTTGGCGGGGTGACCCTCCCTGCGCGGCCCGTGGGGCAGCCCTCGGCCCTCCTCGAAAGGGTGAGACACACAGCAGACAGCCGGCGCCGGACCGGAGGCATCCCCTCGAAAACATAAAGAAAGAAAACAATTTCATAGGAAGATGGCGCGAGTGTCCCGTCCCGCCCAGCGCCGCTGTCGATGCCGATGTCGCGCCGTGGTCGTCGGGGAAGAAAAACACGTCCAGACGACACAACTAGCGGGAAGGAGGGACGGCGGGGGCCGGCGGGGGCGGCCAGCAGGCGCCAGATAGCATACGGGCCGGGGCTCGGACCGAGAGAGAGAGAGAGAGAGAGAGAGAGAGAGAGAGAGAGAGAGAGAGAGAGAGAGAGAGAGAGAGAGAGAGAGAGAGAGAGAGAGAGAGAGAGAGAGAGAGAGAGAGAGAGAGAGAGAGAGAGAGAGAGAGAGAGAGAGAGAGAGAGAGAGAGAGAGAGAGAGAGAGAGAGAGAGAGAGAGAGAGAGAGAGAGAGAGAGAGAGAGAGAGAGAGAGCTAGGCTGCTGTCGCATCGGCAAGGAATTATTGATCCCGGCACGGGCACGCGCGGCGCACGGTGGCCCGCGCGTGGCGCGTGCGTGAGGGCGCGCGCGCTCCGGCCACGTGCTCCGGCTACGGGCACCGGCCACGGCTCCGGCCCCCAGCAGGGCCTCCGGTGGCCTCCGGTGGCCGCCTCCGGTAGCGGGCGCCCGTCGCCTGCAGAGTCCGGCGCGGGGTCCCCCGGGTTCCCGGGGTGCCCGGGGTTCCCGGGGTCCAGCAGCGGGCAGCACGGCCTGGCCCAGCCCACCAGCAGCCCAGCCCGTAGTACGGTCATTTATAGCGCCTATTATTCACACCAGGAGCCGGACGCAGGCCCATGGCAGGCCGTGGCAGGGGGTGGGAGAGAGAGAGAGAGAGAGAGAGAGAGAGAGAGAGAGAGAGAGAGAGAGAGAGAGAGAGAGAGAGAGAGAGAGAGAGAGAGAGAGAGAGAGAGAGAGAGAGAGAGAGAGAGAGAGAGAGAGAGCGCTCAGGGCAGCCGCCGCGCTGCTTAGCATACAAATGATGACATTTTTATCTGGATTGTCGCAAGCAGAGGCAGGCATAAGCCGCACCAACGCCGGCCATTTTTAAAACACGCGGACTAATTCTTTTTAATTTTCTGCATTTTCACTCGATTTTACTCGTTTTAAGCGTTCTCCATGCCAGTCTTGTTTTTTGAGACGACATAGTCCTTGAGGGGATGAAGTAATTATTCCTGTTTGGCTGTCATGAAGTTCTGGCCAGGGTCGAGTGTCGGGTGTCCGCACTTCCTGCCGCTCAGGTATATCCAGGTCCTCCAGGTCCTCCGGGTCCTCCGGGTCCTCCGGGTCCTCCGGGTCCTCCGGGTCCTCCGGGTCCTCCGGGTCCTCCGGGTCCTCCGGGTCCTCCGGTCCTCCGGGTCCTCCGGGTTCTCAAGGGGGCTGTTTGCACTGTGCGGCCAAACTGCATGTGCATCGGCGCGGGCTCGAGTCAAGGTTTTGACGCGGCCGTGCGCTCATGGTTGGTCATGAATGAACGGTACAGTATGTGGTCATCACCATCACGGCCTCCGCCGTGCTGCGCTACGGGGCTGCAGGCAGGCTGCAGGCTGCAGGGCTGCGGACTGCGGGGCTTGTGGTCGCTGCTGGCTGCGAGCGCGGTCGTGTGAAAAGCCACACTCACCCCAACCCAACCCCCGGCGGCCAGCGCACCCCCACCCCCTCGCCCGGCCGGACCCTGCGCGCACTGGCCTTCCCTTATTCTGTCAACTGCAGGCCAGCCACTCAACACCCGTGACATCGCCCCCCCCCCCCCGCACCCCGTGCCCACCCCCACAACCCCCTCGCTGGCCACAGGGCCGCACATACACACACACACACTCACACACATGCGCGCGCGCGCGCGCGTCAGCAGTTTGGGGGCGCTACATTTTGGGAAGGGTCGTAGTATATGAAGGGTGCGCCGCGCGCGGAGGGGGAGGGAGGGGAGGTTATATTGTTGTGACAGCGGAATATTTTCAATCATTTCGTTAGCCCGCGATAATAGCTCCACGCGGACTGCTGCGCCACCCTCTCTCTCTCTCTCTCTCTCTCTCTCTCTCTCTCTCTCTCTCTCTCTCTCTCTCTCTCTCTCTCTCTCTCTCGCTCTCTCTCTGTATGTGTGTGTGTGATCTGTATCAGTGATGCGGCAACGCCACGCCACGCGCGCTAAATGATGTGTTATTCGCACGCGCCGGGGGCAGGCCGGGGGCGGGCCGGGGGCGGCACTGCCGGGGGCGGACGGACCCGGAAACCGCGGTGGCGGCCACGGCGGCGGCGGGTGCGCCGCAGAAGTGCACCGCACCACACCTCGACGGCGGAGGGCGGCTCCAGACCCCGGTGGTGTGGTGTGGTGTGGTGTGGTGTGGTGTGAGGTTACAGCCGGCGGGTTTCCCTCGGAATGCGCGCCGCGCGCCACGCGCACAAATGGGGGCGCCTTTCTCGGTGTGACAGGTTTGGAGCTACGTTTGTCTGGTATTACATGTTTTTGCGATTTACTTCTCGGATCCGCACTGGAAAGTCTTCGCGAGTACTTTTATCTCTTCTCGTAGGCGGTTGGAGGGCGAGTGAAAGGAGGTGAACAAGTGCGCGAGGACAAGCAGTGAGGGGAGCGCACGGCTGGAGCACGCGGCTGGAGCACGCGGCTGGAACACGGCGCCGCGCCGCCGCGCCGCCCATCTTTTCGGCTCGCGCATTCGCCTGTGTTTTTCGAGTGCGACCTCAACGGCGCTCCACGTATAAAGCAAATTAGCTCGTCCTATCCCATAGCCATCCGTGGAGGGCTGTTATGAGCCTGTATGTCCCCCCGCGTTAGCCGCACACACAGAGATACGATGTCAAGCAGGTGAAGGACGTTGTACTACCGCGCCCGCAGCGCCCACCCGCGGGGGGTTCCCAAAAAGCAGAGCCGCACCGCGCCGCCTTCTCGATCTGTGTCGGTGGCGTGCTGAGCGTGCTGAGCGTGCTGAGCGTGCTGAGCGTGCTGAGCGTGCTGAGCGTGCTGAGAACCGCGTCTCTCCGTATTTCGGGAGGGCGCTCACTGAGAAAAATCTTTGGCTCCTGGACCAAAGGGTAATTTTGTGCGTTCCACCTGGACCCTACATCTAAAACGTTTAATCCGTAGGTCTAAACTCTATAGACACGGGAACAAAACGTTAATCGTTTAGTGCCTGGCGCTAATCGTTTTGTGCGTTCCCTTTCGGCCTGGGGACTAAACGTCCTGTGCCCAGAGCCAAAAAAATTTCTCAGTGTGGCTGAGTGCTGTACTGTACGGCGCGTGTGCCCTGCCTGTGTGTGTGTGTGTGTGTGTGTGTGTGTGTGTGTGTGTGTATGTGCACACCGGTAAGCGCGCCGCCACCGTCGCCGTCCGGGACGGTCCGGGCCCGGCCGCGGACGCCGCCGGCGGCACGCTTTACGCTACCGTGCTTGATACGGCCAGCGCTGGAGTACCCTCATGTCTATGGCAGCCATGGCAGCAGCCATGGCAGCAGCCCCCCGTGCTCGCCTCGGCCCCCTGAACAAGAGGTACTCCAGGCTCCAGGCCAGGAGCATCCTACACCCGACTAGTGGCGTAGCTACACAAACTACACGCACCCGCCCGCCCAGGCCGCTTTGATGAAAATCATAATCTCGTTAGGTTGCCGTGTGTAGGGTGCGCGTCGATGGCGCGTGGGACGTTGTGGGACGCGGGGAGCACCGCGTAAAGGGATCCTCGAAAACACGGCAGAGTAGCAGAAGACTTTGGATAGACAGAGAGAGAGAGAGAGGGGGGGGGGAGGGGTGGTCCCTCCTTGGGCAGTTGCTACTGGCACTGGCAGCGTGAAATTGTCGAATTATTAACTGACCGCGGGCGCACGCCTCCCCCTGTGATGACACCCGTGGTGGGCGCTGGCTGACCTACCAGCCCACTCCCCACCCCTCCCCACCCCTCCGCACCCCCACATTCACCCCACCCCGTCACCCCTCGCCCTTCCTGTCCCCATCCCACGCGCCACGAAATTCTCTGCCGCTTTCCTTACTGCGCAAATGCAAAACCAGTCACATAGCATGCGTCAGCGTGCTGTGTGTGCGCGCGCGCGTGTGTGTGCGTGATGTTTACTCGCCGATCATAAGCGTGCGAAAATGATGTGTGCGAGTTCCTGGTCGCAGTATAGTATGACGATGCGCCGGGAGGGAGGGGTGAGGGGTGCAGATGGGGGTGGGATTCCGAATAAACTGCTTTGCTTTTGTTTACGGTTTGGCCGGCTATTAGTGTCGTTGCCGATAGAGGCGGCGTTGGCGCTCAGTTCACCCTCTTTGTTCTGTAACGAGTTGACACGTCGCTGACGGGTGAAACTCGCGCTTCCATCAAAGAACCAAAGCAGAGGGAAGGGAAAATGCACAAAGAGAGCGGTATCAGGAATACCGCGCCCAGCTCAGCCCAAGCCTTGGTGCTTGACTGGACTGGGGACTGGGCCGACCGGGGCGGCGATCATCGCCCGCATGGCTCGCGGAAGTGCTCGAGCAGCCGGAAGCGTGCGTGGGGGCGCGTGGTGTGTGCGCGCGTGCGTGCGTGCGTGTGCCTTTGTTCAAGAAATCCTAGGACATCGTGATAAAACAAAAAGTCTCACCACGCTCTGGTTTCATGGTCTTTTTGTCTCTATGCGGGACTTTATTTTTCATAAGCTGCGCTGACGGCAGGTCCCCGCCCTCTCCGAAATTTTTCTTCATTCCCAGACAGTTTCCCGCTCCTTCTTCACCCCTTTCCTCCGTGACCATCCCGCTCTGTCAATATATGCACTTCTCTGTCCTGATACACTTCTAGCGGGGACGGCCCGGGAGCGCCGTCGTCTGCAAAGTAGGCAAACGCGCGGCCCTCACAGCCCCCCCCCCCCAAATCTCATTAGAAGTCAGGACGGCGGGGGGGGGGGGGGGGGGCGCATTTCGCCAGCCCTCGGGGTCGGGACGGTGAGTTCGCAAATCCCTAAAACTGACGTGACGTGTCGGATAGGAGAATTTTGGGAACATTTCGGGGGTTACGAGAACGCGTTATTTCAGGCTGAATTAACACGCATTAATGTGGAAATAATGAATAATTGACACTGCCTAAATGTAGGCCACCAAACTTTCTTCGTATACAACCCTATACATAATACCTCTTGGAAGAGAGTGGCTCGTTACACTCATGCATTGGTTGAAGTGATTTCCCCACCGTTTTTGGCATTTTTTCTTGTTTTATGTAGTGGTTGGTCCAGGGATGTAAAATATCGGTAAAATACCGGTAAGATTCAATCCTACGGTAGTTACGGGTATTTTTGGTAATACCGTATATGGCTGCGACGGTGTGTTAAGTACATTTTTTTTTCTGAAAGTCTGCCGACCGAGAATGGTGGGTAAAATATACAAAAAAAGAACGAGTACAAAGTGTGTTGTCTGATTGACCGCGGACATTCCCCGGAGCTCAGATTGATATTGTATTAATTCTCCGGATGAAGGATGAAACAATGCACGATGTGCGCGAGGCAACATACTTCTCGGCGAACGCATCACCAGTGATTTGGCACTCTCCCTTCCGATACGCACCGGAACCGAGGGGCTGACCAGATCCTGAGCGCGGACGGAGCAAACCGCGCGCACTTCCGGCGCTGTCCGAGAGACAGCGGCGAATGGCGAATGGGACGAGTCCGCTGGCCAGGCTCAGCGCGCGGACAGAGCACACTGCGCGAGCCAACGGTTTCTGCTCTCTGCGGGAGAACAGTGGCTAAAGTATCGACAGCGCACTGCTCCTCTCCACCATAGCTCCGTAGCGTAGTGGGCTAGCGGACCGGTCGACGACCGCAAGGTTCGGGGTTCAACTCTTTGCCGGAGTAAAAATTTTTCTGAAGTCTAGTCTAGCTGCCGACCGAGGATGGTGGGTAAAATATACCAAAAGAACGTGTTCAAAGTGTGTTGTCTGAGTGACCGCGGACGTTGGGCCGCGGCCATTCCCCGGAGGTTGAATACACTGCTGAGGAACAGTGGTTCGACGCCCGAGCAGGGGAATGGTGCTTGCCAAGACTCGGCAGAAGTTAAATGTAGAGGCCTAGGGTTCGGCCTTCTACATTTTTCAAGCGTAAGGCCTCGGAATCTGGAGTATTCGGGCAACACCTACTCGGATACATGGCGTAGAAGGGTAGAGTACAATCGGCTTCGGCCGTGTACGATCTGGGCATCCTACCTCCCTCTCAATCCGCGAGGGAGTGGCCTCACGGCCACAGACCAACTGGCTGGTCGAAGGGGGCTGACTCCTGAAATCTGGTCAGCGGAAGGGGCGATGTTGGCCGTTGCGGAAGCCTGCCTACCAAGGTGGCTGCGTCGTGCCTGTGTCTTAGCGGCGGTCAACTCCTGGTACACCGGTTCCCATCCGAACACCGAAGTTAAGCAGGAACGGTTCCGGACGGAAGTCTGGGACGAGGTAGGACCCACCCATTTTTGCCGTTTTTTGTTGTTGTTGTATTTTTATTTGCAGGGTCTGAATCTTGAGGATTGAATATACTTTTGAATTAAAAAAAAATTATTGAAATGAAACGCTTTCTACCAATGAATAGAGAAAAGAGGAAAACCGCGAAAAAACACATTCGACCAATAGTGCATGAGCTCATCACTTTAAAAAAATCAAAACTTTTCATCATTTGAATTCACCTGGACAGTTGTGGACATTTCGTGAACCCCCCTTCCCCTCTAAGTGTCCACGTGGTATCTGAACAGCCCCAAAGAACGAGCCTGTCCTAGAACGGTAAAGCGTTCTCCATGCCTGTCTTGTTTTTTTTTTGGTGGTGGGGGGGGGGGGAGGGAGCAACACAAAATGCTCTGACGTTTTTTCCCCACATTTTTGTTCTCGTCCGTACTACTATCTATGTCTTGCGTGGTTCGTGCCGTCCGCCGTCGACGTCGCTGAAAATGCCCTTCCATTGCCATTACCGGACGGCCTGTGCTGATTGCAGCTTTGTGAAGGGGCTGCTTGCTCCGGTCCGGGGGGTCCGGGTGGAGGAGAGGGCGTCTCCTCTGCGACTCCCCCTCCCTGCTGCAGCGGCAGTGGCAGCGGCAGTGGCAGCGGCAGCGGCAGCAGCGGCGTGCGTTCGCGGCTCCGGAAAAGGTTTTGTTTAGTTTGCCGGAGGAGCGAAGCGCCGTCGTGAGGAACACGGCCACTGCAGCGCCACGGCAGCGGCGGCGACGTCATGCCGAGATTTTGCTAATGAACAGTCCTGTCGTCCCCTCCTCTCTCTCTCTCTCTCTCTCTCTCTCTCTCTCTCTCTCTCTCTCTCTCTCTCTCTCTCTCTCTCTCTCTCTCTCTCTCTCTCTCTCTCTCTACCTGTCCCTCCCGGGTCCCTCCTGAAGGCCCTTATCATTATTTCTGCGCTTTGAATGCACACGCTGAGCCTCATTTTTTTCTCGCTCCTGTTTTCCCGCTCTGCCCATCCGCCCTACCGATCTCTGATAATACTATCATAATCACACATGTCCTCCACATTTTTCTGTTCTGTGTAATTCCGGTTTTGGGTTTGAAAGCGTTCACAAACAGCGTCACCTTTCTATCCCTGGATCCTCGTATCCAACACCCTGGCGAAAGCCGGGACGGTATAGGTTTTTGTCACCAACGATCAAATATGCCATCAGTATATTTTCTCTCTGATTTTTTTTTCCGGAATCTTTCGGTGACTGGGGACTGGAATAATTGGGAAGGGACTGGAAGAGATTGCGCAGGAGACTGTTTCGTTAGGTGTACAGTGACTTTACCATGTGATGTACGCCTCGGCTGAGACGTAGCCAGGATGAGGGCATGACTTTTGTGTTGTCTTTGCGGTGTGCGGGGCGGCGGGGGGCGCCGCCTGGGGACACCTCTACCTGTGGGGAAGTCACGGCCAGGTGCGCGTGTCTACATCGGGTATTTTGGGACCGTTCACGAACCGACTCTGCCGGTGAAGTGGAAGAACTAAAAACTACAGTGCGGTGAAAGATTTAAAAAAATTAAAAATAGAAGCGGTTTTTTTTTTCAACCGGAAGATCGTCACGGACAAGACAAGACACGGTCGAGGCACGACGAGGGGTTGACGCGGCGGCGCGGTACGCCGGCATGAGGCCGCCCGCCCCGCCCCGCCCCGCCCTCGGCTCGTCAGCCCGCCAGAGGCACGTACAACCCCTCACGGCGCGGCACGGCGCGGCACGGTGCGGCACGGCGCGGCACGGCGCGGCACGGTGCGGCACGGCACGGCGCGGCCTCAATCTTTCCAACACCTCATTAAAATTATTAGAGTTGATAACGCGGTTGCACGTCGCTCGGGCACGCACTGCGGGCGGGGCTGGGGCTGCGGAGGCTGGGGGCGGGAGGCTGAGGGCGGGAGGCGGGAGGCGCTGGGAAGGCGGGGAGGCGGGAGGCCGGCAGGCCGAGGCCAAGACTGTGCGTGGGGGCAGGCAAACTTGGCAGGTCGCGGAAGTTTGGAGAGTGGATAGCGGCCCAGCCCATGGTGGCAGAGGGCCGTAGGGCCGCAGAGCCGCAGGGCCGTGTTCGGGGCCAGTGGCAGTGCCGTCCTGCTCGGTACGCGTGCACTAGGGGAGGGCTCTCCGGGCTCCGCGGGCTCCTCCGCCGGCCCGCGTCCCTTCATCCCCCTTTCCCACACCGCACGGCTGGGGCGGACCCTCCCCCGGCGCACGCCATCTCAATGTCAACACAGCGGGAAGGGCCCTCTTTACAAATACGTCAAGATATGAAATTGAGTTTTCATCTCTCTTATCACGCCGTTCGACCCCTTCCTCCCGACCTCCTCCCCCCCGGCTCGCGTCTATCGCCCTATGGGCCTGAGGGCCTTAGTGCGCCCCGACCTATGGGCCTCCAGACCCCTCCGCGAGGCCGGCAGACGTGGATTGAATACCAGACAGTTTGAGAGCGAAATTTAAATTTTGGTGATACAGACTGATGATACAGACTTCAGCAAAAATGAAAAAAAAACTGTACTCTTTCCTCCTTCTGTCTTGTCAAACACTGCCAAACCCAAACTGCATTATATTCTTCGCGTCACTGCTTTTCATTACCAGCAGTACTCTGTGTGTGCGTGTGTGTGTATGTGTGTGTGTGTATGTGTGTGTGTGTGTGTGTGTGTGTGTGCTGGACGCGTTTTGTACGCTCTAATCCGGAGCGGCCGCCACCGCGCCGCACAGCACAAGCGATCGCCGTTGACCGGAATAACGGAGGGTTGGTCTACTCTCTCTCTCTCTCTCTCTCTCTCTCTCTCTCTCTCTCTCTCTCTCTCTCTCTCTCTCTCTCTCTCTCTCTCTCTCTCTCTCTCTCTCTCTCTCTCTCTCTCTTTCTCTCCTTCTTCTTCTTCCTCTATCCCCTCTCCCAAGCCTGTGGGAGCGCGTTATTAGTCTAATGGTAAATATTAGTTTGGCGTCCCCGCCCTCAAATCGCCTCTTCATGAGCGACTCATGGACCGGGCTCATGGGCTGGCAAATATAAAATATGTGTACACGGCAAACCTCCCTGAAGGCAAGGAGGGGAGTTTTATCAAAGTTATCAAATCAAATTCGGTACAGTTAGAAAGAAAACAGGGTGACGTTAAAACTTTACTAGGTACTGTATACCTTACTTTTTTCCCGCTGAGGTACAGACCCCTGCTCGAGAACGATGGAGAGAGAAGGAAGCGGAAGTGCGGGATAGCGAGAAAGTGAGAGCGAGAGAAACGGGTCCGAGACGGGGGGTGGTATGGGGGTGATGCAGGCAGCGGACAGCAATGATCGTCCGTGACCATTCTTATAAATATGTTAATGTGTTGATAGGGAGTGTCACCGCCACGCCCCGACAACAAACCGCCTTTCCCCCCGCCCTGTCCCGTTCCCGGCCCGCTCCCCATCCCAGGGGACCCTGCAGAGAGCTGACCACCACTGGAACAAACCTCTGCCGCCGCAACACACACTCTTCCTGACGAGTTTCCTCGCACCTCATTTGAACCTAGGCGACGCCGAGCGCCCGCGAATGCTAGGGTAGGCCAGCCCGCCTGACACGTGTGCACGCAGAAGTCGCGATTGCCTACAAACCAGGCGCCGTTTGAGCCGGACCTGATGGTAGAAGGCCAAAATTATATAATTTAAAAAAAAGTAATCAAATTCCCAATAAGTAGGATGCATAACAACATAACAGAAAATGTATGTCTTTCTACGAGAGTCAACAAATATTGATATCCGCAGCTAGTTCCTCGATTCTTCATTTTAATTTTCTACACAATGCGTGTGGAGTGCATGTGGCGCCAGGCGTGCGAACGTGTCGTGTAGACGTTGGGGTGGCATTGTCTCTGCTAATTGGCGCATGCGTGCGTATGCGCGCGACAACAAAAGCGACAAAACATTCTGTGCGAGGCGCGATATCCGCCAGTGCTCCCTTTCCTCAGCACTTCTGCTTTCCGGCGAACAAATCGAACCGTTGTGTTGTTTTTCCGCCCTTGTAAACCCCAAAAATGAAGTCAGAACGGTCAGATTGTCCAGACTAAAATTACTTGCAATAAGAAGGACAAGTAGAGCACACTTTCCGGCCTGACCTTTGTCGTCTCCCTACTCTTGTGGTACATTCAGATACAGCCTACAAACCAGAATAACTAATCGTGCGAGGTGAAAACAATGGCATCGAACGTGGTCGGACGGAAGCATGAGGGTCACACACAGCGGTGGAGTCGTGCCTTGTCACTGGGATCGGTCCCGGCCCGGCCCGGGGTCCCGGACCCCCCACCGCGCCCGCCACGCCTGGCCGTCCCGCCCACAGGGAGGGTGCTGCCGTGCTGCCCTTGCGCCAGCCTAGCTGTTTGTTGCCTCTTCCAAATTGATGTTGTTGTACCGAGCCGGCCGCCCAGGCCCGGGCCGGCAGCCCCAGGGCCCCGTCAGCCATGTTGCTGCGCTCTAATTGGTGCCAGCGGGGCCTCCGCTCTCACCTCACAGTGCCTAGGCAAGCTACGCCTGTGCTGGCGCCTCCCCCTTCCGCCATGTCATCCACTGGTCGGAAATGCACGGTGATGGTCGCACAGCGCTGCGTGCTGCGGCTTTGGTCCGGTTCCCGTTGGGTAAGGTTTTCACGAATACACGAGAAACGTACACTCGATGAACGCGGCCGTGTGGAAGCGAGAGGGTTGGTGTATACACCGCGCCCGGAACCCGGCCGTGCCACGGATTGCCTGCGTGCTGCACCTGATGCACCACGACCATCATCCGCCCCGGCGAGTCTTCTGAAGCGTGATGCTGCTGTCGTTTGGGGTGATGGTCTGACTTGTGCTGGTCCATGGCACCCCCCGCCGCTGCTGCCGCCGCTGCTGCCGCGCTGTCGGCGGGTCACGTGACGGGAACGTGGCGCCATAACGAGCATCGCATGCACGGTAGTTCGTACCAATTAAAAAACTGGAGTCACACACACACGGCGCACGCACGCGCGCACACACACACCGGCGCACGCCTCTTTATTGCTTTTCCCCTTTCGCCCGGCACGCGGCCGACACGCGGCCGACACGCTCGCCACGACCCCTCATTGTGTGTTGTTAACCTGGATTAGAGGGACGCTCCTGACGTTTCACCCGACAACAGGAGAGCAGAGGAGGCCCGTCCGGGTAAATCCGCCACTGGCAGGAACGGTGCGCTGCTGCGCTGCGGACACGATCATCGGGCCGAGGCCCCACCGGAACCGGCGAGGAGAAAAATGATTTCCAGAGAGCAGCAAATCCTGATCCGTTTCTGAACCGTCATCCCTTGCTGCCTGCAATCCGCTGTGCTGCAGCGAAAAAAAAATCGTACATGGTCCGGTTAACTCTGGTGCTCTACTGAAAAAAGGGAACGAAAATAAGGACGTCAACATTGAATTCTGTTCCCCTCCGCGGCGCCCTCTATGCGTAACACAGGCGGGAACCAGTGGCGAGGTCGAAGAGGGCCCGGCCTCTCCTTATAAGTGAATTGTGGCGCCTGCTTTGTCAACGGAATGGCGTGAACATCTCCGGCCGAGATTTAGGCTATTACGCTGCGGGAGGCCAAGCAGAGCGGGGGTGCGGGATGGGACGAGGGCGGCACACCGCGCCGCCAACGCCGCCCAATCAGCTTGTGAGTTGCAGAAAGCATCTTTTGTTTGGATGCACGGATGACGGGTTCGGATGTGGCAGAGAACAGAGTACAACTTGCCACGATAATAACGATCTTTAATTTTTTTTTAATCGTTTTATGGCGAAGTACAAACAACGGTGTTGTACAAACCTTAATATCATCACAGCATACAATCATACAGGTAATCCATCTTTACAAATTAATAAAATCTATCAAGAAAAAAATCTGCCAGTGTTCAATTTTGTCTGAAGTACTAAGAAGTGCACTTTTCCGAGTAATATGGCAGAGAGAAAGTGAATGCAGGAAGTATGTGCCTCTTACAGCGTTGTCAGATATTTGCTTGGCTTTGGCATAGTAAATGTGTCCCACACAGTACGTCCATCACTCAAATTTATAAATTGTACTGATTGATAGAAAAATCACATATCCTCGTAAAAAATATAATCAAAATGACACTCGTGGTTAACCAATGTCATCGAAACAATCTACGCACGATCGAATGGATCACAATCCGCTGAGACGCAGAGAACATAATAATAATAATAACTCTAACAGCCAATAACACTGACTGCATAGAAGTGTCCCTCATTCGCATAACAAAATTTTAAACATGCCTTTGCGTCGAATACGCAGCTTTTTCATACAGTTGACCTTGCATTATCTTTGTACTGCAGCGCTAATGATTTAAGATTTGTTGTTCATCAACGCCAATAACATGGAAAAACTATTATCTGGTGGAGAAAACTATTGAACACATATCGCAATCGCTCCTGTATGTTATGTATCTGTCAATGGTCAACAGAATTGTCTAAATTACAGTAACGATGCAAACAAATAACTAATATTTTTTGGAACAGTCCACAGTTTTCAAAAGGGCCAACTGCCTTCTTACAACATCAGCAAAACAAAAGATACACTGTTTAAGATTCAATTTTTGGTTCTGTTCTCTGCTTATTTGTGACTTCAAAACCGACAACCGGTTCATGAGAAATAAATAATTATCTTATTACAATCGTAAATATATATATTTAATCATAAGAACAACACAATTCATAATCACATGTGTAAGTGATCATGACCTGCGTTGGTTATAAGAACATCACTTTTTAACAAACTTACTCATATACATATTTACAGTTCACATCTCTATCACATTAGATATGTACAATGAGCGCGTCACCTTGCTAAGGTCCACCATCTCATTCCAGAATTTATACAGTACATGTTCTTAGTACTGGCAATTACCGGTAAAAATAATCTTCAAATTTGAAATGCCAATGTGCCTTTCTTTCTTTCTGTTTTTGGTTCAGGGGCCAAGTCAAAACGTAGGTCGGATAGATAAACTCCTCTATGTGCCAGTGTAAGGCGCTTCTGCCAGGAAACATCATTTTAGTAAGTAACGAATCCGTTATAATGAGCTAAAATTCACCAGTACATACATGTCCTTTTGGACGGATGCTCTTGACAACGAACCCGTAAAACGCATCATAGCAAACATAGTTAATGGCAGTTATCTAATTTTCAGCCTACCGCAGTACCATGCCAGACAATATATATTCGTTCTTTTAAACTTTGGTTGTACATTAATAACCTGAGACAATGACAACTCGAAACCAGGAGGAGAACTAAATCCTAATTATAAGTACTTTTTGTTAAGAACACCAAACGCTTCACAAAACTGCAAACGCATTCAGATTGGTCTTATGTTTGCTTAATGGTATAAAACCGAAATCACGCCACGGAATGGTTGGTACTATGAAATCGTATGATAAACTCATGCATCATGTCCAAAAGCGCTTTTTCTTGAGATCTCGGAGCACTGAGACCGGCTCCTACACCATGGTGCGGGTTGAGGCTACCGGAAGGAGGCCCACGAGAAAAAACGGAGGCACGTTCGACGCCCTTCCATGTGGCCTCACGGTGGACTGCAAGAAGAATCTGGGATGCTTCTTAAATGCACTGACACTCACATACAGCCCCACACTATCCGTCACTCGTCCAGGCCTTTCCAGTCACAGGTGGAGGACATTGGGTAAGATATGCCTAGCCTTGTCCTAGCCTCACCACGCCCGCCCTTGGAGCGGTAGGTAAGACGGGCACATATTTGCCTGCTGCTGGTGGTGCTGCAGGTTCTGTCTCTGATAGGCCATATTGCTGAGGAGAGCCGCCGTGCTGGAGCACGCTTGCTGCTGTTGCTGCTGCTGTTGTTGGTGCTGCTGCTGGTGTTGCTGGTGTTGCTGTTGTTGTTGCTGCTGCTGCTGTTGTTGCTGCTGCTGAGGGTGCGGTGCCAGGCTGGGCGCCAAGCCCGGACTGTGCCCGCACGGGCCTCCCCCTCTGTTGTTGCCACCCCCTCCGCCCTCGGAGCACGGCTTGCCATCCTTGACGAGCACGGGGACGGCCACTCTTCTGGGCGAGCTCTGCTCCTGGAACAGGACAGTCCCTCAAGAAACTGCTACCACATACACATATTGCACACATATATAGTAGGAAGTGCCGGGTAACTGATTAGAGAGTGCGAGTTGGCTTTTCTAATAGTAGAAGCAGTGTCGGGCAGAAACTGGGTTTTGAATGGATACCGAAAACTAAGAAGGTAAAAGGATTTGACACCGAAAGTTGGTTAAGGGCCGCTGTAGGATTGAAATCGAGAGAAAAGTGAAGCTTGTGTGTGCGTACCTACTGCCTCTTCCCTCGGGGCACTCAGTGTCATATTGTACAATCGAAATAGATGCCCACCTGGTTCTGTGCGTTCTGTTCCGCCATGGCCTTTTCCTTGGCCTGTCGCTTGCATTTGTACCTGTGGTTTTGGAACCAAATCTTGACCTGCAACAGAAGAGAGAACAGACGATTAATTACAATGTGGTTCTGGAACTGACAAGGAAAGGTGCTGCCTCCAGGAAGCACAGCGCTCCTCGCACGCACGCAGCCGCACTGGCCGCCACCTCGAGGGCCGGTGGCCGCCTTTATTGATTGGGCGGCCAGTGTTCGTGTGGAACTTCGTGCGGCCCTTGAGAAGCAGAGGGACGCTACGCCCCCCGTGCGCCCTCTGTCCGCCCACCCTTGGGGCATGCGCACAACACAGCAGCCAAGGGCGTAGCGGAGGGCGGACGGAGGCCATAAAACGCCGAGGCCCGCAAGCCTGCCTCGTCCTCTGCCAAACGACGAGGAGCAGGCTGAGGCACCAGCCCCGCGCTCGCTGGGACGACAAGAACATGTCGGACAAGAAAAATGTATAAAATTTGTTGCCACGAAGGGCGCACTGACTTTCGCCCCTTATCGTCTGCTGGGCGTCGTCTGCTACGGGGACCGTCTTCTTTCTGCTATGTGCCGACCCGGGCGCGGCGACGGGCATTTGTTCATAAATAACGCAGACGAGAGGGGCGCCGGGTGGCGGTTCTGTCGGCTGCGGCGGCGCCTCACACACCGGCCTGGCCAAACATCTCATGGAAAATGGAGTGCATGGCCTGCGCCGCTTGCGCTCTCGACGCCCGGGGTAGGGTGCACGGCATGCGCAGCCCGGCGCAGACCGGCAGGGCGTCTTGTACCGCTGCGCTCATTTCTACTGCCACCAGATTTTTAGCAGATGATACCTCTAAATAGCACTAGCATAGCCTAGCTAAACTAAATCATATTGAAGAAAGAGGTGTCAGCTAGCTTGTACTTTCATTGTAGGGGGAGCCGCGTCCGCGTCCGCGTCCGCGTCCGCGTCCGCGTCCGCGTCGCGCATCGCATCGCTCCTGGCTCGGCTGTCTGCCAGCTTTGCCAGCCCCGCCGCGCTCCCCACCGCACCCACCGCAGCGCGGGACGGCTGAGAGGGGGAAGGGACTCGGGAGAGAGAGAGAGAGAGAGAGAACGAGACGGAGTTAGCCGGACGGGAAAGGGAGAAGGGGGCGGAGGGCAGGAGGCGTATGGGCAGACACAACGTCGCACCATGACGCAGGGGGGCCATTTTCTGTTCCTTCTGTTTGTGCCCTGCGATGAGCGTTGTCACACTCCCCCTTTTATGAAAGTTGGCTTTTACAAATATTAGTGGAAAATTAAATTGGTAGGTTCTTGCTGTTTGACCAAAACTTGGGGGAGGCACAAACAATGGTAATAAATTAAAAACAAATTCCAAAAATTAAACACAACGTCGCACCATGAAGGAAAGTAGGAATAAAACCAGAGTATCATCTGCTTTCATGACGGTTTTGGAATCGTCGTTTTTTTAAAACTACCTTTCAATGTCAAAACGGGCTGTAGTACCTGAAGACCTGAAGTATTCTCAGGTTAGTCAGGGGTCTCGTATCCAACAGTGTTCCGATGAACATTTTTCGCCAGAATGTGAGGAAGCAGCGCGGTTTTCAACAGCGGTGTACCACCTTCTGCGCCCCGCGGCCCCCACGGCGCGGGCGCAATCATCTCTGCGGGTGGGGAGGGGGGCGCCTTTGTGTGAAGTGGGGCGCAAGCGGCGCGGGGAGGCGCGGGGCGGCACCGTGTGTGAGCGGGCGGTGGCTGACGACGCTGGCCCGGACCGGGGCAGGCCGGGCAGGGCGGACCAACCACCGCATCAGCGCCAAACTAAGTGCCAACTATATTTCCCCCTGGAAGCGCAAGCGCACCTGGGAGGTGGGAGGTGGTTGCCAAGCTGCGAGACGCCTCGCTCGGCTTACATACTTCCCTCCCATAATTTTTCGACCCCCGGACGTAAATAGCTGTCCGCAGATGTGGTGCTGACATGCACTGGCTGTACCGGGCTGTGCGCACAAAAGGAGCCACAGGACAACGTGCCTTATCGAGGATCCTCGGCCGCCTCTTTGTGAGCAGCGGCCAGGGAAGTCCCTCTGCACCTACCGGGCCGGGGGCAGCCCGGGGCAGCCTTCGTGACGAGCAGTATTCGCGCACTGCCTGCGCGCACCACGCAACCAGCTGAAAATCTCACCTCCCGCACCGAAACTACCTCTCCTGCTTCCGCCTGGCGGAGCCCGTATGAAACTCTCATTGTTCTCGGCACACAAGCTCCTTTGTCTCACCCCACCCCCTATCTCACTCCCACCCCCTGCTCGCTCCCCCCTCTCCTGATAGCTCCATCTCTCTCAGCAGCGCAGCGGCGGCGGTCTCGTAGCGCATGGCCCTAGAATGTGCGGCAAGCACTGGAAATGTTCCGTCTTGCCTTTCCCGCTTGTCCTAATGAGGATGGTGCCTCATCCATGAGGAGGTCGTAAGTAGACTTTAACGAGAGATCTGGCCACGCCCAGCCGTCGTCGCGTGACCTTTCTCCTCGGCCTTTCCCTCTTGCGCAATTATGGTCCCTCACGCTCAATTGTTTCCGAAAAGTTTTAACGAGCGCGCGGCCCTAGCCGAGGCTACAACGCGCAGCGCCTCACACCTGCCCATCCTCGGTAGATCTCGGAAGTAGAGAGAGAGAGAGAGAGAGAGAGAGAGAGAGAGAGAGAGAGAGAGAGAGAGAGAGAGAGAGAGAGAGAGAGAGAGAGAGAGAGAGAGAGAGAGAGAGAGGGAGAGGGGGGGGAGGGGGAAGGGAGCGGGGGAGTTGAGTTGCCACCACCCTATCATACTGCTCTAAAATCGTCAGAACGAAACTTATCTCCCAACGAAAAAAAAAAGAATACTATCGTTTGTCAACCCGCCCTTTGCCCCGAGTCACCCTCTGACCAGGCCTTTCATCCCCAACGTCCCACAAACTCTGCGTGTGTGAGAAGGCGCAGGTGACCGACTGCAATATACTCGGAGGGCAAATTAGAAAGGCGGTGACACTGATCGCACACACGTCGGCACGACCGCACCCCCCACGAGGAGGACGGCCGCTGCTCGCGCGGAAGAAGTCAATAGCAGGAGGCGCGGCCGGAGAAAACGTTTGTGAGGCGAGCTCTGTTTCGGATTACGCTCCCTCCCTCTCCCCGCGGCTGGGCGGCGCTGCACGGCGGCGCGGATTAATGCGGTGATGCGAGAGCTTAGTCTGATTGCAGAGTGATTACGCACACACAGTGGGGGGGGGGGGGCGAAGGGGCGGTGCAGGTACCACTGCCGGACCCACCAAGGCAAAAAGTAAACTAGAAAGGCGAGAATAATTTAACTGACTCAATAATAGGCGTATCCAACAACGCTCTGCAGAGCACAAGTTGAAGAATGAAAATACTTTCGAGACCCGGAAACAAGAGAGGTCGTAGAATGAGAAATGGCACGGGTAGAATCTCCACCGCGTGTCGCCCGCGAGCAGAAACTTGCTTGAGAAACTTTGATGCTTAGCTCTCGCTGATGATATCCTCCGAGCATTTGGTGGGGTCGCCTGGGCATGGCTTGGGTCTGGATGTGGATGTAGCAGCCCCCGCTGAGGTGTGCACACGTCACTGCCCGGGAGGCCCGGAGGCCGGCGGCGCTCGGCGGGGAGGGTAAGTGAACAACGACACCACCTGAGCAGCCGCCTCGGGGGTGGCCTGGCCAGAGGCCAGAGGCCGGCGCGCTTTCCCACATGAATCGCTCACCTGCGTCAAATCGCCGCGACCGATATAAAGTCCGTGAGTGCGTTGGCACAGTCGCCTTTGCCCCGGCCGCGGTGTTATGCTGCAGTATGAGGGGAGACGCGCGGCCGACTTTCACCATTTTGCGTCGGTCCGTCGGGGCTGAGAAATAAGAGCGACCCCCCAGGAAGGAGAACGTTCATGGATGACCGGTCAAGTCATTATCAGGAATTTCGATTTGTATTGATCGGCAACTTTTTTTAGGGCCTCATATTCCCACTGCCACGTGCAGTTTTTAATAGTGAACATCAGTTTGAGTAACAGAATTTATATTACAGCGGGCATATTGAATTAAAACAAAGCGAAGGGAGTAAAGTACAAATTGTCTTCTGCTACGTATCTTATTGTGTAAGATAAAAAAAGTAATTATTCACCCCAAATCATTGTTTAATAGGAAATTGCAATGCCCCTTTTGACCTTCTTGTACAACCATTTCTCCTATTTCTAAACAAAAGAAGCAAGGAGCACACATTCGGCTGAGAAACAATAGAAGCCGTGAGAGATGACTACTACATATCGCGCGGTGTGAACGATTGAACGAATGTGTGTATTTTAGTCTTGCGCGCTGAGGTGAGCGGGGAGGGGAACGTATATTTTCTGCTCAAGTGAAACTCCTTGCAGCGCCGATGCTGGCCGCGCCACAGCCGACACCAGAGGTTTCCACTCAGGTGACTCGCGTGGAAAGAGAGGTTTCCACCGGATGACGCTCTGCTCCGCTCTGCCTCCGCTCTGCTCCGCTCTGCTCCGCTCTGCTCCGCTCTGCTCCGCTCTGCCTCCGCTCTGCTCCGCTCTGCCTCCGCTCTGCCTCCGCTCTGCCTCCGCTCTGCTCCGCTGTGCTCCGCTGTGCTCCGCTGCTCCGCTGTGCTCCGCTCTGCTCCGCTCTGCTCCGCTCTGCTCCGCTCTGCTCCGCTCTGCTCCGCTCTGCTCCGCTCTGCTCCGCTCTGCTCCGCTCTGCTCCGCTCTGCTCCGCTCTGCTCCGCTCTGCTCCGCTCTGCTCCGCTCTGCCTCCGCTCTGCCTCCGCTCTGCTCCGCTCTGCTCCGCTCTGCTCCGCTCTGCTCCGCTCTGCTCCGCTCTGCTCCGCTCTGCTCCGCCTGCTCCGCTCTGCTCCGCTCCGCTCTGCTCTGCTCTGCTCTTCTCTGCCCCGCTCTGCTCCGCTCTGCTCCGCTCTGCTCCGCTCCGCCTCCGCTCTGGCTCCGCTCTGCCTCCGCTCCGCTCCGCTCCGCTCCGCCGCTCCGCTCTGCTCCGCTCCGCTCCGCTCCGCTCCGCTGCTCCGCTCTGCTCCGCTCTGCTCCGCTCTGCTCCGCTCTGCTCCGCTCTGCTCCGCTCTGCTCCGCTCTCTGCTCCGCTCCGCTCTGCTCTCCGCTCTGCCTCCGCTCTGCCTCCGCTCTGCTCCGCTCTGCTCCGCTCTGCTCCGCTCTGCTCCGCTCTGCTCCGCTCTGCTCCGCTCTGCTCCGCTCTGCTCCGCTCTGCTCCGCTCTGCCTCCGCTCTGCTCCGCTCTGCCACCGCTCTGCTCCGCTCTGCTCCGCTCTGCTCCGCTCTGCTCCGCTCTGCTCCGCTCTGCCTCCGCTCTGCTCCGCTCTGCCACCGCTCTGCTCCGCTCTGCTCCGCTCTGCTCCGCTCTGCCTCCGCACCACCACACACCGCTGCTGTTGCCGTTTTCCCATCGGCGGGTGTCGGGATCGGAATGCTGTCGTAACAGACCGCTGTTCAGCAGCTCGCCGCCCCCTCTCTCCCTTCTCCAAGACATTTCTGCCGGTGACAGATCGTCAAGTGATTGGTTTTTGATCACAACTGGGCGACGAACTTTGTCCTACACAAATCCCTCTTTCATGCGCATTTAGAGTCCTAACGTGCATGCTGCTTTCGAGAAAATAAAAATTCAATAAAAAAGAAGGAAAAAAACAAGGAGCTGGACGATGAGGAAATATTGACACAGGTCTCGGGGCACTCCAGGGTGCATTGGAATGTCGCATAGGTACACGTTGGGTGTACACACACACACACACACACACACACACACACACACACACGACCCACACCTTAACGAATGTAAGGTGTGTGTTGATTGTCGGCAACGCTACGGAAGTGAATAGCCTTTCACACCACGTGCACTCCGCAATAAACCACATTTTCCCGCGAACACTCCCCCTGCTTCCCGCGGCCCCTTTCTCTATCTTCTATTTCCAACTCTCCCCCCCCCCACTCACATACACACTTAACCCTCTCTCGGCCAGCAATGAATAGGATTCGTGGCGTGGCGCAGCGTGGCAAAGGTAGGGCGTTGACGGACAGCCCATTCATTCATCGAATCGACCATTAGCTGCTCTCCGGTCGTCCGCCGCTGCCCGGTTACTATCTGGATGGTGTGAGGCGCCACGTCTGCTGCCGCCGACTGCCGCGAGATGACAGCGCGGACATTCACTGATTTAGATTTCTTCCCCGTTTCGAGACGTTATTTAGGCACTGACGCACAGCAAGGAAAAAATTGTACAGAGGTTTTTGATTTGGTGGCCGGCGATGCCCAGCGTTAAGGTCTCCAATCGCGTTGAAATGATTTTATAACGATTAAAAATGACAAGGGCAGGTTATGGTGCAGGTGCACCAACTAGTATCCGAGTTGCCTACCCTCATAAGTCCGTGGGCGCAGTCATCGACGCGCTGCCATTAGCAGGGCGGTGCGTGTGCGGTTGCCCCGGGCCTGCCTCCTGCCCCGGCCAGGGCGCACGGGGGCACGGGGGCACGGGGCGCACACTGCGCATGCTAAGCCTCCAACAAGCGAATCAGCCTTTTCACAAACAGCTTATTAGGAACGTGAGCCGACTGGTAGTACACGGCGGCCCGAGGGGCTGCGGGCGCTGCGGGCGCTCGCCCCCGGCTGTAGGGGTGGCCGCGGGCTGGCTCCCTCACCGCCGCAACCGCCCCCACAAACCGTACCCGCCCACGCAGGGGATCAGTTGGAGCCCCGGGCCCTGCACCGCCCCGTCAGCACCGGCGGCCGCCCCGGGCGCCAGGCGGACATGATAGCGCCGCCGACGGCTTCCTGGCACTTTGGCGACGCCAAGCGTTCCCCCCGCCCATCCGGGCCCGTCCGGGTCGTCGCCCCGGGCCAAAGTGTAACCAGGCATTAAACTGTTATCCCCCATTTAGCGGGGACAACGGCGTGGGCGTGGCGGGGCGTGGCGGGGCGTGGCGGCGGGCCGCGCACCCCACTGGGTCCCCGCACCCCCTGCGGCTGCCGCTGCCGCTGCCTCTGGTTTCACCGCCAATAATTGGCCGTATTCGTATCCGATGTATATCCGAGGGCACCGCAGGCCGCAGGCTCCCCCGGAAGCCCTTTCTCCGATTGCTCCGCGCGTGGCCGCTTGTTTTGATCGCGCCTCCCACCCCGCTGGACCCGGCGGATGTTGTTCTTCCGCTCCTCACAACACCATTACTACGGTACTCTTAGCGCTTACTCACTTGCGTTGGCGTGAGGTGTATGAGACTCGCTAAGTGCTCCCTCTCGGGCGCGGACAGGTACTTCTGCTGCTTGAACCTTCTCTCCAGCTCGTAAACCTGTTGGGAGATAACAAAGAGGCATGTGAGACAAACCGCGCGAATAATTCTTAATCAATGTGAGGTGTGGATGACTTTTGTGGGTTGACCGAAAAACGATATCCAGCTTCGCAGCTCCGTCCGTGTGCCTCACTATCAACACCGAGGTGGGCGCCACACGGCATTCATCAGCCTGACTTTCACTCATGCAGGGGCAGAGGGATACGTCCGGGCCGTATTGAAGCGCTGAATAGAGGCCCAGAGGCCCCGATTGTGCCCCTGTCAAAACGTTTACACTGTCCGGGGTGGGGCTCATGCATGCGGGGCCCATCGGGCGTGTGCGGCTGGACCGCTGCCTTGGCGCCGATAGAATTATAAGTATGACGTCATCAACAGGGCTCCCCACCGAAACCAACAAAAAAAAAATGAAATGCATGCATGTTCCAATATCATATACGACTTTGATTTTTTTTTGAATGACGAGAAAAAATAAATCCCCCGCCCCCCCCCCCCCCAAAAAAGGGAATTTTAAAAAATCGAACTTTATTAAATGACACACAAATTTTTTTAAAAGAAATTAATAGTGGCGTTGTAAAATTTGTTACGCTGTGGCACCGGGCAGCTTTCGTGAGGTTTGTCTTGTGAATGCCCAGGACGGAAATCATATTCGTCTGCGCGGACTCCTCCTCCCCCCGGACATGCCAACGTTGTTTGTGGAGGGACCACAGCGCGGCGATGACTGGAGAGCGTGGGTGGCAAGTCAGCGAGTCGCGTCACGGTCGCGTCTGGCCCCCCGTGGCGCTGCCGCGGCTGCGGCCGCGGCTGCCGTGGCGCCAGCCGGTGACAAAAGGCGGCCGAGCCCTCCCCCCCTCCTTTTCCCCTTTCTGTATTCACCTCCAACGTAATAAAGCAGAGACCGGCCGGCCGATGCATCTCACGCGGGGATTCCATCATTCAGGCGTCGGCAGGATGCAGCATCGAATCGTCACGACCGGTGCAGGCCGGGCAGGCCGGGCAGGCAGGGCAGGCAGGGCAGGCTAGCAGTGCTAGCAGGCGTCCGGTCAGACTGTCCACTGTTTGGTCAGCGGCAACAGCGCCCTCAGCCTGCCGCACTGCCACCGCAGGGGCACCAACCCGTCCCGGGCCGGGGCTGCCGGGGCTGCCGGGGCTCACCAAAACACACTCCGTTTGACTCGCTGCTTGTCTTGCCCACCTGCCCTGCCCCCGCCCGCACCCGCACCGCAGCACCGCGGCACCGGCGGCCCGCTGAGTCGTCTCGCCTCGCCTCGCCCTCCCTGTGTATGCACTGTTCGCTATTAGTGTGCCGAGAGTCAATACGTGCTACTCCAATAATATGACGTCCGAGCGGCTGGCGGTGACACAACACGCCTCGTGTGTGTGCGTGAATGAATATATCTCATACTTATTGCGCGCGGAACCAATCGCTGCGCAGTATAGTCTGTCGTCGGAAGAGGTATACACAGTCAAATGCCGGAAACACAGGACGCCGAGCGCGTGGTTCAAACCCTGATTATCACACACATACACAGACTCGGCCCTTCCGGCGTGGCCCACATGTGGCGGGAGTGCGGGCAGACTCGTGCTCCAATAATATTCACGAACAAAACAATCCTTTCGGTTCGCGCGCGCGGACACAGCACTCGATGTGGCGCTCATGGCGGCGCGGGGAAATGCGCGGGAATATAATTCGGTAATTGCTCTGTGACCCTCGCCGGCGCGTGACTACAGCGCCGAGCCGCATAGCGCGGGCCAATGGGAATTCAGAAATAGACGAAAGCCTCAACCGACATATAGTTTTTGTGTACGGTAGTAAAGAGTGTGATAGACGCGTGACAAAAGCGTGTGTCAGTCGCTTCCCACAACGACCCCGGTTGATGGTGTACAGTGTTCGAGCTATTAAACATTATGTGGAAACGGCATATTTTTCGCGTTCATGCGGTTTACCATAAATTTACTAGTGAACCCGAAAAAAAATATTGCAGTGTTTCCGTCTGTATTCCGTACTCACCTGAGCTTGTGTGAAGAGAACTCGCCGTTTCCGCCGTTGCGTTAGGGGAAACTGCATAGGTTTGGTTTCGCCCGTCACCGAGCACGTTGATAGGCCCGCCATGTTGCCCATGTTCATGTTCATGTTCATGGTAGCGGTGGAGGAACTCATGAGCCGTGACACTGAAAAGGAGGAAAAAAAAATACGGATTAAAGTTTGGGATTATATATATGTATAGGTTTACAGTTAGCGCCCCAGACAGTTTCAGTGTCGTACGACGGCCGCAACATGCTGACTCTAACCCTACTTTGGCGTCAGGTAACCACCCTCATCGTGTGTCACTCTCAGACGCCACTCACACCACCGCACCACTTGAGCTATCGCACTTAACTTGGTGACAAAAGCACCGCAAAAAAAAAATGGGCTAATTTCAGACGGTTTAAATTTTTTAAACCCTCCAACCAAATGCGAAATTATTTTAAAAAATTGTCAGCCAAACAAATTTTGGGAAAAATAACACGCAGTGTAGTCACCAGGTTTGAGGAGGCAGACGTAAATATTGCAGTGCCGCAAGCATGGGGCCTACATCCCCCTCCTCTGTGTGATGTTGGCTACAATGATGGATGCGGCTCACGTCTCTGCCGTGACACGCCGTGACAACGCCGTGACACATTGTGAGTTCCGTCGGAAGGAAATGCGCAATAATGAACGCCAACAGCAGGCCTCGGCAAACCCTGTTGCGCTCGGCAAACATGCGTTGCCACGGACCGGCCGCTGGCTCGAAAGATGCAGTGCCGAGGCGATTCCGATTAGGACAGGAAACAATCCTCTTCACAAAGTTTTGGGTTCATTCCTTGACACCGACACTGGACCACAGAACAAGCTAGTGGGTCGTTTGAGAAACGTCCGTCTAAAATGTATGGCACGCTCTGTTGTGTATTCCCTCGAGTGTTCAAAATAAAACAGAAATGAAAAGAAAACGCCAGTCCTAATCTCTTCCCCGTGGACGGGACCACGTCCACCACGCGCTGGCAGCGTTAGCGGGTTGCTTGGACCCACGCACGCGCTCCGAGGGCGCTGTCAGCAACGCCAGGCGCGGCTGACGCGCTCCGGGGGTACGCCTCGGGGATCCAGAGGGACACGGGGCATTTCTGCAACCCGATCCTTGAAACCAAACAAGGCGACAGTTAGGCGTTGGTGGGGTGGCTACTGGACCACTCACGTCGACGCGCCTGCGCGCACACAGTCTGCTCTCTCTCTCTCTCTCTCTCTCTCTCTCTCTCTCTCTCTCTCTCTCTCTCTCTCTCTCTCTCTCTCTCTCTCTCTCTCTCTCTATCTCTCTCGCCCTCCCTCCCTCTGTTTCTCACGTGCCCACATTACACACACACACACACACACAAGCGCACAACCCTAAAAGGACAAGGCTGAGCACACACACACACTCACGCACACATACAGAGTCCCAGTCTCTCGCGGAAGAAAAATAAACTTTCCGCACACATAACGCCATATCGCGCCCATTGAAAAGCGTGTGTGAGATGATCGTATCCTCTCAAATCTCTCCTCCCGCGTAATCCGCCCTCCAGCGGGCTTGGCAGCAGCGTGCGCTGGGCAGGGCAGGGCTAGCCAGGGCGTGCCCCGCTAGGCATGCCGAGGTTTTCGCCCCGAGCCGGCCGGCAGCTCAGAGGGTGGCACATACAGGTGCTGTCACTCACTCTGTTTGACTAGGTCCTAGCCACAGAGGAGAGGCCTACACCGCACGCTCACTTTTCTTTTTAGGCACGAAGTAGCCTATTGCAATATTTAGGATTCCGATTTTTTTTTTGACATGGCCCCTTATGGACTTCTCCGAACGAAATTGTACGATTTTTTTCTTTAACTCGCAAACGCGGAGTCAGTGGAACAAGCCAGGGAGCGGGAAGAATGCGTAAAGACAATTTCTTACCCGGAACGCCAAAGGCATTGTAACGCGGCACTCAAAACGTTACGTTATGCTACACAGAAAAATGGCGTGTGCGAAGTCATGATTGGTACTAGGGTTCTAACTAGGTATACCGGTGGTACGTACCAATCGCCAGACTCCGACCTCCTTCCTCCCAACATTGTTTCTGGTCCAGATATGACCCTGCGAACACGAACAAGATGTCTCAGAGCAGTGCTAGAATACGCCACAACATTTCGACAGTGTGTGTGTGTTATCTCTGTGGTGCTGTCGTGCGCCGTTGCGGTGGGGAAAAAGGCCACAAATTTGCACCTTTTTTTATGACAGACACGTTTCGTCCACTTTTTGAGAAGGGTCTAAAGAAACAAGTGCGGATTAATTCTTTTCCTTCCATGCTTGCCCTGACAGCCCTCGTGTTTGATGAGTAAACAAGGGACGAGCTGAATGAAATGCCTGGCGTGCACGATGTGTGTGGACCAAGGCATGGACATCCCGTTGCCATAGCTACAGCATCCCCCGTATCTTTGCTGCGGGTGTATCAAATCGAAGTGTATATCAAAGGAAAAACTCAAGACAATTTCTTTTGCAACGGTCAGTCCCATGATTAATTTGGGTTGCGTTTTACATTACTGATAAATATATTCCGATATTTTCCGAGTGTACAACCGCCACAGCAGACTGCTGGTGGAGCAAAACATCGCAAAATAGAGTTTCGGAGAAGAGCGTCAACAGAAGCAAACTAAAACAAAAGCCTGCGAGACCCGCGCAAGGCCAGTTAGGCGGCGTGCAGCATTTGCGCGACGCAAGCAAGAAGGGCATTACGCAATGCCGCAAAAGTGGTAGCCGCTTCTCCTTTCGGGTTGGACGGAGAAAATAACATAGTTTGCGCTCTTTTGTGTGTTGTTTTTTTTTTTCACAGAGGAAAAATCGTACAGTAAAGCTGCCATACATGTGCATCTCAAAGATAAGAAAGGAATTTGCCAGCATTCGTGAACTACACTTTCAGCCATTCACAACAGCAGAAAGGCGTCAATGGGAGACGACATGTGCGTCATATGTGCTACCGAGCGCTGTAGGTGCAGCAGATGGGGTTGGCGTGGTAGCGGCAGTCCAGCCACTCGACATTGGAAAACAACGCGGAGGCACATCTGTTGAGGCGCAGTGGCTCGTGGTGGCACATCGCCGAGGGAAAAAACATCACATGGACCAAATTAAAAATCAATTCGCCGCAACAGAAAAATGAAGTCCAGCGCTGGCATGGTTATCTACATAAAATATGAAAAAATTGGGTTTCTTTCGGGGACTGTGATCTAATAGAAATATCCAAATAACGTGTTCACATTTCCAAGAGTTCCGAAAATGAACCAACGATCCGCAGTTCTTGGACACCCCGCAGTGGGCGAGTGCCACAATTTAAATGCATGACTGGTTAGGCCCCGCATTGCCTGCCGGGCGCCATCGGGGACCGAGGCGTGTGAGGCCATTTTCCAAGTGGGGGTTCACTGGTCTGCCACAACCTTTTGCCCCTAGAACGCTGAGTCATTGCCTCTTATGACCCGGTGTGACAAAATGCTTTTCAACGGCTCTGCCTTTAACCTTACTCCCTTCCCTTCACCCTCTCCTCACTTTCCCCAGTTCCTTTCACGCATGAGCAGATGCCGAAGAGTATTACTGGTCGGAGCTACCCGACGACACGAGTGCATGACCAGATTTTACCAGCAGGGAGGAACAAAACAACTACGTCAATAATGTTGTCAGGGCCGACATCGTTTCTCAGGACACCATTAGGAAAAGGTCACGACACCTGTTGCAGCGCCAACCCCTTCTCTTATTCAAAAGCATGTGTCAAGGCGGAGGCGGGATATGCTAAACAATTTCGCCCGCTGGGCCGTCCGTCTTGAGCGCACCCTCACAAGATGCCGCATATAAATCAAGACAAATGTGCTGCTTATATTCATGGCTGCAATAACAGCGTGGGGATGGTTTCCGCAGGACGAAGGAGGCGGAGTCTGCGAACGCGATGCAAGGACCTTCCTGACAATCAAAAAGGAAGATATGCACATAGAGGTTTACGTGTGCTGTGGAATAAAGTGCGCGGGAAAATTATCGATTTGGAATTGCCAGGTCACGAAATATTGCTGTGGACATGTAATGTGTGAGGTTGTTGTCGAGCGAAAAACACGCGCCGCGCAAAGCGCCGCTGCGCAGTCCCCCCGACGTTATATCGCAATCATTTTGAGACAATAGGGTTGCGAGGCGAGAGGGCCCGCGGAGGCGTTGGCGGCGAACTGTGGGCGTGGCACCGCAATTGCGGACGCTTTTGTGGCCGTGATCATCGAGCACACACACCATCTCCCCCCGAAGGCCCGGAGGCCCGGAGGCAAGCTGCGATAAGCTCGTGTGGAACTTACGCAGACACCAAACATTGACTCTTCAGGATCCGTTTTATATATAGACCATGTCGTTGTTATAATTTCCCCATTTTTAACACTACGGATTTGATGGACAGGCATCTCCAAGGATTATTAGAAAGTAGATCAAAATGAGAAAAAACCTGCGCAGCAAGTAAATTAATAAAGCGGAAAACGCGTGCTAATTTTCAGAGACCGGTACGGTAGCCGCCAGAAGCGCTCGATTTAGAAGTGGGCAATTAAAAGGCTTTATGATGTATCCTTTCTGCTTCGATATGCAGTGCATTCATAAACTGGCTGCCCATGTTGTCACTTTCCACAACACTAGGCACTGCGGCTCCCGCCTCCCTTCACCCCACTACCCCCTATATCCATAACCAATAGCACCGGTGAGCCCAGGCGAAATCAACTTATCTTGGTGAAATTGTGTCCTTTTAGGTCACCCGACCGGTTAACCCGTCCAATGGGTAATGGGTTGGAAAGGGGAGAAGAAGTGGGAGAGAGCGAGAGAGAGAGAGAGAAAGAGAGACTAAACAATAATCTGATGGCAGTGTGGCGCAGCAGGGCGGGCAGACACGCAGGCACCCTCCTGTTGACCCGCTAGCCTACCAGTTGCCCCCTCCCCTCCCCTCCCCTTCACACTCTTGCCAGACAATTGCCCACCCCACCACTTGAACGACCTACCAAGCCTGCAATTATTATTGTCCAGAATCCAACATGGCTTGGAGCAGAGGCCGCGCTGCCGCGCACCCGAAACCCGCGCCGAGCGCAGGCTGCCACCTGGACGCATGTGTGTGCATCACATCTCCGCGCTTCAGTGTTGCCAATATTACGCGCCAGTTTGGGATGTAACGAACAAAAAGAAAGTAGCCGCTATGAAAAATGCTGTGTCGTCGTGAAAGGATTTGATTTTTGACCAAAGCGCTCAGGGACCTATATTTATGGATTTCCACCCGCAAAACGTTCGTGAATCAATTTATATTGTAAAATTGGTTGCAATGTAACAGCTGAAAAAAAAAACATCCCAAGGGTCCTCGGCCATATTTTATTGCGAAGTTGCCAGATTCGCTTCTTGATATTGCCGCCACGTGGCGGGCGTTTAATGACCGAACTGACGTTATTTACCCGGCTGCCACACGATGGGAAGTGAAGGGGAGGGCCGCCGGCCCGGCCGGGCTGGGCGGCACAGACCACCATGCTCCGAGCGGCACGCACTCCCCCCGCGCGGCGCGGACCGGCTCGGCGCGGCTCGGCGCGGACCGGCAAGACGGGCCTCTCTGATTGGGTGCACCCTCCCCGCCCGGGCAAAGGCGAGCCAATGAGCGAGCCGGTCCGCTCCGCCGACGCTGGTGGCCGCGCAAGCACGACGAGCCGGCATAACCAGCAGGGCCGAACGCGATCGTCAAATTTTTTTACGAGCCCTAAACTATACGGGATATTTTGCCTGGCGATACCACGCCTTTGCAAATTGTGAAAACACTTTAATTATCATTGTTGCCTCGATAAATGTCTATGTTATAGTAGTACGTATGTGATATTGCTTCGCAATTATTTGATTACAAATAAAAAAAAAAAACCTCGTGATTTTACTCTATACGTATTTTAAAAGTAAACACCTACGCTCATCTAAGAAGACCGGAGGTCAAATGTTGTCCAATGTCAGCCAAATATCCCAGCAGCGCGGACTTTTAGGCCCAATTACAGCAATGACACGCCTCTCAAGAAAATAAATGTACAGCGCTGAGCGTCTGCGGTCCCGCTGCATGCATTACTTCTGACCAAAATGAACACTAAACACATTTCAAATAGGGGTCCTAACAACTCCTTATTAGACGCAGGAAGCCCTTTGTTATGCCATCGCCAGCTCAGCCCCTCCGCTAAAATTTGATATGGGTCATTGCCCGCGAACGCAGCAGATTGTTCGGGTGGCAGCCCGAGGCCCTCGGCAGGGCTCGAAGGGGGAATCAGGGCCCTAAACAAGGGCCAACGCGGGCCAGAGCCACAGCGCGGCTGCGGGGCCGACAGGCACGCCGACAGGCACGCCGACAGGCCGAAGGGTCCCAAATGATGGGATCCGCTTGCGCGAGCTATTGAGGCGCGCCCGGGCGGCTGGAATATAGTTCCGGCTTTAACTACACCGTGCCTGTGGACTTGAACGCGCAACAACAGCCCTCCTCAAAAGACTAGCCATCGATACAATGTCATCTCAAAAGAGTTTCAAAAATCTTGTCCGAACGGCCCTCCCGGATGACAAGCAATTAATAAATAACGTGCCGATTTAATTGACTGATTCTTACTTAATTCTTGGAACTGTTCGGATTAGTCGAATTTGAAATTAGCAAGCACATCTGCCAATTTCATACTTTAATTTCTAGTTATGATAGACCAAAATTTTAGGGAACAACGGTTCGACGCCCCCTAGCGATTATACATTACAGCTACGACATTCCATTGAGCGTGCAGGCGTCTGTATCCAAACCTGCGCCGGCCCGACACGACCGGCGAATCGGGGTCGGGGCCCGGTGGGGCGTAGGGCGTATATATCCATTTGGGCCCGAGGCTGGGTATCCACACACATACACACACACACACTCACACACCAACACACTGTATCCATGCGATGATTTTTCACTTGGCACTTTCACAGATCACGACAGCACTGACGATGACACTTTGGCGCACTCAGCAGCACTCACTTGCGAAGCGGGGGTCGCCGGCGGTGCCGTACCAGCCGGCGGCGGGGCCGCGGACGTCGCCGTAGGCTAGCTCCGGGGCACAGTACTGCGGCGGGAACTGGACGTAGGGGGCCGGGTTGGGCGCTGGCGCCGGGGCGGGGGTTCCTGCCGAGGAGCTGCTCGAGCCGGCGCCGGAGAGCTCCAGCTTCCTGAACTCGTCCATCGGGCTGAGGATGTCGGTGACGGAGAAGGGCGTCGAGTGCGCCGGGTGCTGGCTCGGGTGCGAGCCCTGCTGTTGCTGCTGCAGAGGGTGCTGGTGCTGAAGTTGGTGGTGCTTGGGGCTGAGGGACATGGCCAGGTCGGCCACGCTCAGCTCGGGCAGCAGGCCGTGCGCGCCATGGGGGGCGGTGTCCGGACCATGGTCCTGGAGGCTGGCGAGCAGCGACGGCGCCACCGGTAGCGACATCCACACGCGTGTCGACGCGGCGCCCGCTGCGCCCTGTCGGGGACCCTGTCGGGGGCCCGCTGCGGCGCCAGCCCGTCACACACGCGGCCGCTGCACGCACGGGGTGCACGCGGCACGCACGGTGCGCACGCACGCACACGCTGCCCGACACACCGAGTTGACGCGAACGCACAGCGCACCGCAGCGCGCACAGCGACAGAGAGCCTAGCCGGGTCGGGCCGAGCCGAGCCGAGCCGCGCTGGAGTGGCTCGTGGAGTGTAGCGCTGTAGCGCTCTTCACAATGGTGGGCAATAAATTGGAGGAGAAGAGAGGAGGGCGAGCGGGCCGGGTACCAGGCGGGAGCGGCAGGAGCGGCAGCAGCGGCGGCGGCGGCGGCGCGGGCAGCGGCGGGGAGGGGGTGGGCGGCCGCGGGGGGGCGGGGACGCGGGTCGTCCAATCCTCGTCGCGACCCCCTCCCCCGGCCCCGCCCACTCGACGCGCCTCAAGAGGATTGGAGGAGCGGTGGAGGGGCCCGGCCCGGCTCGGCCGGGGGGGGGGGGGGGAGGGGGAGGGGGTGGGCCCGCTCTGCACGGAGCGGCGCAGCGCGGCTCAGCACGTCACGGCAAGGCGTGCGCGACATGTCACGTGATTAAAATGCCATATTTTAATTTTTTGGGTTATTGATCACTGTTTCCTTGTTTCTGCCTTAACGTCCCCGTTTCTATTTTGAGAGTTTGGCGCTTTCGCCGTATAGTTTGCTATGTGAGGTCGTTGGGTGGCCGCGGCCGGCGGCGGTGACCCAGTCCCGCCCTACCCCGTCAGTTCGGTCGCATTGGCGGCGCCCCGCGCCCCGCTCCTCCTTGCGACCGGGCGATTTGTGCGACCACCGCGGGGGGCCCTGCCTGCGGCCTGCCGGACTGCGAGGGGCAGGGCCAGGGGGCAGGGGGGCCAGGGGGCCACACCAGAGAAGAGGGCCATCAATTTGCAGCCGCTGAAGCTGATACGGTCCCTCCGCGGGCGGACCCGCCGGCTCTTGGCTGCTCGCTTGGCCTCTCGGGCTAAGGTCCTAACTACCAGGGCCGGCGGCAGCGCGGCGGCGGCCGGCGCTCAGCCGAGAGCGCTTCACGCTGAAGGCTCTTGACGCCCTGGTCGCGTGAAGGCGATAGCCCCTCTGAACCGGAGGCCTGGCGGGTCAGAACCCCCACGCGCACCCCCTCCCCTCCCCCTGCCGCTTGTCGACAAGACACGAGGACTTGGCAAGCATCAGCGACCCGCTCTCGAGGCGGAGTGAGAGAGAGAGAGACAGTGTAGTTCATCTTTAGTGGCAATAAAATGGCGACGACAACTAATCCCGGCCGCACAATAGCCTCTTAGCCCCTCGTGTGTCCGGCCGCGGCCTCAGACCCGGGCCGGGTGTCACGCCTGCTCACGCCTGCCAGCCGAGCTCCCAGCCACAGCTCCACTGGCTCCGAGCAGCCCCGCTCGCCCTCACCCCTCTCCGGCCCGGCCGGGTCCCGGGACCCCCGTACCGGCCTTCTTGAGAGGAGAGTTGTTCTCTCAAGTTTTGTCTGCGGCCTGCGAGAGAGCTCTCACGGGCGCGAGCGAACACCGCTCTAAGCGCCACCACAAGAGCGGCGCCCCCGCGGCCCCACCTGCTCACGGCCGCGCCCACCGCGGAACTCTTTCATTCCGTAATTATTTTCTTCACGCGGCTACGTAGAGTGCGCACATAAAGTGCAGGTAAAAATCGTAGCGACAGGGAGAATAATCGTAAACTGGGTCGGCCTGCCTCCGCCAACACGAGGGACATAAACGCAGGGCCGGAGCAGTGCCGTTCCCATGCGCTGTTGCCGCCACCCTTAGCGGCGTTCCCCGCGGCGAACGTCCGTTATGGAGATTTCAGCGCCCAATCAGGCGGAAGAGAATGCGTCAAACGACATTTTCCATCGGCGGCGGCAGCGGTGCGCGGGCAGCGTCACCAGCCACCGCGCGCTCCGCGCCACACGGATGTCTGCTTGTGATATTTTTTTTTTCTTCATACCAGCCGTCATGGAGTCGTTGACGTCCGCGCACCCCGTCGCTTTTATACCCGGCCCCGCGGCCCCGCGCGCGATCAAGCAGCGCGTTGACTCGCACGCGGCCCCGGCCCCGGCCCCGCGGCCCACGGCAGCCGTCGCGCGCGGGAGGCTGCCGACGACGCTCCCCCCACCCCGTCCCGCCGGCCTCGGCCCTTCAAGCACAGGCCCCCCGTCAAGGAGTAACGTCCAGACAGCGCGCATTCTTTTCATTATACTTTCCTTCGTCCTCACTTCCTCACCGCCGTGCCGCGCCGTGCCGTGCCGTGCTGCTTCCTGGGCGACCTAACCGATAACGGTGCGTGCTATATAACGGCCACTCTGTCTAGCAAGTCCCCAAAAAACAGTCCTAGCGTCGATTTTCCTTTTGAATCCGCACTGAAAGTCTATTTACAACACGCATGTGACAAATAATTGCCAATCTCCTTTTCCTACCGATATAAGCAGACCCGGGCACCGCGCGACACGCACTCATTCTCACCTCTCCCTCCCGCACCCCTTCCGCCACACGTAGGAGGGGGGGGGGGGGGGGGGGGGTCACTGCGTGGTGGGGGCGGGGTCCCGGCGGGACAAGGGCGCAGAGGGTCTCTTCCAGACTCCAGTAGAGCGCTTCAGTAGAGCCCTCTTACCGCCAGCAGAAGAGCGCTCCTGGGCTGAGTGTCTCGTCCAAACTCACCGAGTCGACTCTCTCTCTCTCCCTCCCTCCCCCAGCTCACTCACTCGCTCTCGCTCGCTCGCCCCGGCTCTATGGCGCGCGCAGAGGCCTTCGCGAAGCACTCTCGTTCTCTCTCAAAACTGTTTAGATAAACGATTGGGAGTAGCTGCGAAGCATCATCCACACAGACACGCAAGTAGTGGTATATGGTGTGGTTGTCGCCCTCCGGCCCCGGCGGCCCCGGCCCTCCCCCGTGGATGCGCGCTTGGCGGCGTTGGGCTTACGGTAGCTGGGCCACTCGACCGCTGCCGCCATGGCCGCTCGCTGACCGCCAGCGACGACATATTATTACACACAAGGAGGGATCATCTCATTGCCGCAACACAGCTTTGTGTACAAACCGGCCTCCAGCGGCCTCCAGCCTCCCCTCGAGATCATCTGCGCCCTTTCACTCCTCTCCCTTTTTATCCCCGCGTCCTTAATCCGCCCCGCTGGCGCTTCGCTGGGCCCCGAGCGCCTGCCAGGGTCAGGGTAGGCCAGCCCGGCGGGCAGCGGTGCTCCTGCGTTGCCTACCCTCCAGGCGCCGCCCGCGTTCCATTCGCGCGATCGGTATTTGAGCCCGCGTGATACAAACACGAAGCAAAAGCCTCGTAGGGTGTACTCACTCGCACCTGAACTGCATAACCTGAGCCATTCTCTTTTTACTACCTGTTTGTGCAGTTAATGCATGCGGGGAACAAAGAGGGAGAAGAGACGGGAGCGGATGAGGGTCAGCAAAGGGCGCTGCCGACAACGGCCGACAGCGCACGCCCGCTTGGGCATGAATGGGATGTCTTCACGTCTCAAGCGACCTGAGGTGATCCCTTAATCCCATTCGAGCCCTGGCCCCCGCAGGCCCCCGGGGCACCATGGTCTGACAGGGGATTTGCTCCGGGCGGACACCTTGCAGCAGACACACTGGCGCCACCGGTCATGTGCCAAAACAGAGCTTTGTAGTAGTGCCGCCTTACCGTCCATTCACCTCAGCAGCCGCTCACGTTGTTTAGGGCACCGGTTTTTTGAAAAGGTATAAAATCACTGCCTCGTATATACTGAGTTTTATTCGGGGTCGTGTGGCCAAAGTTTACACAGGCGTGTACTCCCGCCCCATCCCACTTCTCTCCTCGCCCCTCCGGGAAAGTGGCAAAATAAGCCATTTCCATCAAACGAGAAGAGAGATTTTGTGTTCTAATGGAGATTAGACGGTAAGGCCGCTCCGTTCCGCTCGTCTGGTCCTTTCTCCCTCTCGTTCTGCAAGTCAAATGCGTTGCCCTCCTCGCTGTAGAAGAGAGGGGAAAGGGGAGGGGAAGGGGCCGCTGGCTCTCGAAATGGACGTCGGACGGATGATCCGGCAGTAATGAATGCACTAGCAGAGCTGCCTTTTGACTCGCGTCTCTTTTGCCCTTACGCCTCCCTGACCTCTCCATCTCTCTCTTTCCCCCCTCTATTTATCTATCCAGCTCCCTCTCTCTCCACCTATCTTGTCCGTGCTCTGTCCCTCGCCAGTACTAGTATTCTGGTTGCCAATAATCGAGTAATACATGGCACCTATGGCACCGTGCGGACAGGCTAATGTGTTTGTTATGTCCCGGCCAGGCCAGGCCTCTCGACACTATTGGACGTCAGCCTGCGTCAGCCACACCTGTCGCCGACACTCCCCCGGGCCTCATTCGGTGCCCGCTGTTAACCACGCGCGGCTGTTCTATGAGTTATTTGGCCGAGATACAAACGGGCGGCATATCGGCACGCGGGGAGACTTTCGTATTTCTGCGCGTGGGAACCGAACCCCGTCGTGTTGTCAGAAGCATCAATACATTGTGCCGCCCGGATTACGAGCCGAGAAATGCGTCCGACCGGACGGCCATTGTCCGCACCGCCCGGCTGGCGCCGCCTTCCGTTGTCGGACGGTGGCGCCAGCAGGGCCAGCAGGGCCAGCAGGGCCAGCAGGGCCAGCAGGACCAGCAGGGCCAGCAGCCCGCCGCCCATCGCATGCGAGCCCAAAGTCCGCAGCCAGTGGAGCGGTACAGCCAGGCAGAGCGGCCTCGAGGCGTCGCATGCGATGCTTACCACACCATTAGGAGAGCCAGGCAGAGCCAGGCAGAGCCCAGAGCTCCGGTTTGTTTACACTCGCAGCCGGCGAGGTGTAACGACCTGACGTCACGAGGCGGACCATTCGTGATGACACATGCGCGACCGGAGCGAAAAGTACACGCAAGTGCAGTGGTTATTTTGGGGCCCAAACAGGGCTCAAAACGGAAGTTCAGAAGCGCTTACAGATATCGCGTAGGAATAGGGGTTATACTCTGCTGGATCAGTCACGACCTGAAAAAAAAATAATTGTAGGCTTAGACGTTTCAGGTAGACAAGCAGAAAATTGGGTTCTGAGTTCTGAGAACTAAAATTTTGTTTGGTAGTTGCACCAACGAAAAGTTTGTTGCACCAAGAAATAGGTGCGTTGCCGGAGCAAAACTACTTTTTGCTTCCGTAACAAACCTTTTTTGATGCAGCAACTAACTTTTTTTTAAGCTACTGACTTCTTGACAAATAGTTCCCCCAACAAAATTTTAGTGGCTTATAACAAAAAAATCTGCTTGCCTGGAAATCAACTGAAAAATTAGTTGGGACCACTTATCTTTTTAGCATGATACCTCTTTAAATAGCTCTAGCATAGCCAAGCTAAACTAAATAATAGAGAAAAAAGAGGTGTCAGCTAGCTTGTACTTTCGTTGTAAGGGGAGCCGCGTCCGCGTCCATCTGTGTCCATCCGCGTCCATCCGCGTCCGTGTCCGTATCCGTCCGCGTCGAGCATCGTCGCATTTCGCATCGTGGCATTGTTGCCCTCGCGGGCCATGCAAAGCCATCCTGGGCGGGGAAAGGAAGGCACCCCGCTCCCCTCCTCCTGCACCCGCCTCGCCGCTTAAAAATTGCCTTTCCTTTCCTTTCAAATATCTTCGGCTCTCCCTCATAATACAACAAAAGATAAGTTCTGCTTTCACAGACAATTCCTAAAAAGCCTTAAGAAACTGGAAGACATTTAGAGTTGGTATCATCTGCTTCCTATTTAAATAGGGATTTAAATTTTTTTCTCCCTGTCACTGATATGTTCCGCGACATCCGTGGACGTCACTCTGGTTGAGCGCACGGGTCCATCTCCCGTGCAGCTGTGGCCACGGCCGCCCTCCACTCATTCAAATACACACACAAGCAAAGCG
Source organism: Odontothrips loti (assembly GCA_038380765.1). Classification (NCBI taxonomy): domain Eukaryota; kingdom Metazoa; phylum Arthropoda; class Insecta; order Thysanoptera; family Thripidae; genus Odontothrips; species Odontothrips loti. The sequence goes on along the minus strand of CM076247.1, from coordinate 17,086,792 downwards.
CCCCCTTTACGCAGGCCTCAAAACTATAACACTCTTGCCTTGTTTCCTCTCGTAGCCGAAAATTTTTATCGTATGATTTCCTGCCTGGGCTCTCTTCATCTTTACGCTCCATGTAGTCGATTATATTTCCATCGCGATGTGTTTATTCGAATGTCTTCTCCCATTCATTTCAAAACCCGCGTAAACAACAAAGTGTTGCACGGCGCGCACACATGAGCATGGTAATGAGGGTCCAATTCACTCGCCCTATGTGCTCGAAGTAATCAAGTAGTGGTGGGGGTGGGGGCGTATGGGGGCGGTGGGGTGCAAGAACAAGAGGCGTGGGTGTCCGCACAGCGCTGCAGGGCTGCAGCACCCACAATGGGGCGCCCATTCAAGCAGACAGCCTGTCGAAGAGATCACGACATGGAGCGGAGCACAGCGGAGCACAGCGGAGCGGAGGCTGGGCCCCGCTCGGCCCGGCTCGGCCCGGGGCCGCGGGGAGCAGTAGAATGCCCCGGGCTAACTCACAATGCACCTCGCATTCACCAGGTGCGCTAACACCGAGGCCTAATCGCATTTTCCTTAAGAAGAGGAGAACAAGAACGGGCCGAAGAATGACTGCTGCTATGAGACGCAAAAAAAAATATATAAATAAAGGAGAGAGAGGAAGCGAAAGGAATGAGAGGTCTTACTGGGACCCATACTGAAGCAGTGCGATAAAGAAATAAAAAAAGATCTGACTGCATTTAAGAAGGAGATTTTTTTCCTTAAAAAGTGCGTCGAATTCGCTATATCATTTTGGCGTAGCTGGCTTGATATAAATCGCCAGTCGATGTGTACCTTTTTTTTTCTTTTTTGGTTACCGTGTTCCGTGCTCGGCAGTCCTTACATTCGAATGCGATCAACGGTGACCGCAGTATTTTGTGTCTGGACAAGGAGAAGGTTTTCATTGTGCACCCGAAGGATCAGGACGCGAGCTATCAAAACAAGCGGTCTGGGATCATCGCCTTAGTGGGAGAGACACTGGCGTGGGAGTTGAGCGGTCTCTTGAAGATAAGCGAGGAGTGGGCGTTAGCGGCTCGTTAATAATCTCAGGAATCTAATACGAGTATTTTTCCCCTTCATATACGACTACCTGTTGGCTTCAGGACAAGACACCAAGGAAGGTGCACGTGGTGGCGCTCTGCTTTAGATGTGTGGTTAACTGAACGAGATATTGACCTGTCAAAACAGACGTCGATTTGAGGGGGAAAGGGACCATTACGATTAGCGCACTGACGTCCAGCAAACAAAAAGGCTTCGGCTAGTGGCAGTATCGGGTGTCTGCAGGCGGGGCTCCTCAAAGACACACGCCTCTCGCACCGTATCGAGTTTCGCGTCTCACACGCGCCGCCCTCCTGATATATCGAACGCACGCACCCTTCACAATGTACAGACTCGGCCGACACGGAAGTCAAAACGTCGTGTTTTCACTTCGATTTCAAGCCACGCGCGCGGGTCGGAAAATCAAAGCATTGACCTCGTGCTGCTGATGGAAAAGCTCATGAACGTCACCATGTCGGAGGAGGATCTCCTGCCTTCCTGCTGGCCGCTGACGGCCTGCCGGGGTCGCTGGAGCGCGCAGAATCCGGTAACGGGAGGAGTATCAGACGCGTGCGCTGCACACACCCGCTAATCCCATGTTATTGGCACCGGAGAGGCGGGAGGGGGGGCGGGAGGAGAGGTGAGACGGGAAAGGTGGGACGAAACCAATATATACGTGATGAGCTTTAGGAACTGGTTGGTTACATCCCGAGCTCCACGTGTGAGTGTGTGTGTGCGCGCGCGCGTGTGTAAGGGCGTAGGGTCGGGAGATGTTCCTCGTCAAACGCCAATATATGCGTTTACCGCGCGCTCCAGCTGAGGAGGGCTCACGGCTCACGTGTGTACACCCACCGCCGAGCGCCTGCGAGTGCCAGGATAGGCTAGCCCGCACGACACGCAGGCATGCAGAAGTCATGGTTGCCTACCCGGCAGGCGCTACTCGTGCCCAGGAAGGTTGACAGCGCGGCTCGGGTTCAAATGCCAAACTTTATTTTGTTTTTGTGATTTTCGGCTCATATGCTAGTTTCGATTTCTATGGCGTTTAGAACGGATGGCTGGATGGCGGTGGATGAGGCGTCAGCTCGGAAAGGAAAGATTGAGAGGTGGAACCGGGTGCGGCACGGTGCGGCACGGCGCGGCACGGCGCGGCACGGCGCGGCACGGCGCGGCACACTCGCCTCTGCTGGTACGTGTGCTCCGCCCCTCCAATCCCAGCCGCGCCACGCCACGCCACGCTCGGCCCCGCATGGCCGCTGCTGCTGCTGATGTTTATGCATGTGAGGAAGGATGTCAGGAGGGGGAGGGGGAGAGGCAAACGTCTCGCGCGCGCGTATTGCTGTGTAATTGTTGTGTAAGTGATTCCCCCGGGCCGCGATGCAGTGGCGGTGGTTGTAGTAGCCGCGGAGCGTCGCTGCCGTTCAGCTCGCGGGATGCGGGCGAGCGAGGTATGAAAGACATGGGAAATTCAATGATGTTTTCAAACTCTCCTGGTACGACACCCTTTGCACTGTGAAAATCAATGAATTTCTATCGGAAATATTTTTCGGAGCGGCTCACGCAATGCCGTTCGTTCGCCATGACAATAATATAACGCGGCGAAAATTCATCGCTCTTGCCTCGGCCTCCCCCTGCTGTCGGCCCGGCCGCCCCACTTGAGCTCCGCAGCTCCGCAGCACGGCAGCTCGGCGGGCACATTCCGTGCACGGCGGTGTGCACGTGAGTTCTGACTCAGACCCACGCAGCTGGTTGTCGCCATCGCGCTGCCGTGCCGCGGTTATTGGGAAACACCGTCGTGGCCCGGTGAGATATAGGAGCGGAGCGGCCGAGCCGGCGGGGCGCGCTCGCTCATCTAACAGCGGAATTCCTGGTGCTCCCCCGAGTAGGGATGGTATGGTTTGGTATGCCGGTGGCCGTGCTGGCGGACTGGCGGGCTGGCGGCCGCTGCGGACCCCGCCCTGCCGCGTTGTGCTCGCTGCGTGGCGGTTGGCACGCCGTACACCGCGAGTCAAGTGGGAGAGAGAGGGGGGAAGGGCGGGCGGCACGGGGGGCGGACCGGGGCCGGGGGTGGGTTGCGTTTGAGGGGCGCACAACGGAGAATGTCCCTTTGTGTGACAAGTGGCATGGTGGCGCGGCGCGGTGGTGCGCTGCTGCTGCTGCTGCTGCTGCTGCTGCTGCTGCTGCTGCTGCGCTGCCGTTGGAGGTTAGGGAGGGCCGAGCAGCCCGGCCCAGCCCAGGGCTAGGATGTGTCGCGTGGAAATCTGTGTGACAAGCTGGACATTAATTGGGATCGAAGCAAGTGCGCGCGCAGTAAACATTTTTATAATCTGTCGTAGCATGAGAATCACCCTAATGCGGTGCTGAATATTGATGACTAAAAGATCGATGCTCTGTCGTCGCTGCCAGGATTTCTAAACTTTTTATGTAGAATTTTTTTAAAAGCACTAATTTGACTCATTATTCCTTATTGCCGATTTCCAGAACGCGCATGCTGTGCTCGAGTGGTGGTCATCGAGTCATCATCATCAGCAGCAGTACGTACTACTGCGGGGACTGGAGGGTGCGCAGGGGGAAGGAACTCTCTGTCTCTGCACTCGAGCGCAGTGATTGTCTTTTGCTTCTTCGCCTCCACGAGTGGTCCCCTCCCTTTCGCTCCGCCCCACCCCTTTCCCGCAGTCATACTGGTACTTTACCCCCATCATTTACACCGAGCGTAAAAATAGGGGGAAGGGGGGGTATGTGTGATTGTGAAAAAACAGTTGCTGATCTGTGCAACTAACGAAATGTGTGAAAATAGATCAGCTCGAGGGACTTGGGGGGGGGGGGGGGGGGAGGTGGGGGGCACTAGTTATTCAGAATTATTTAGTGATTATATTATATTTAGAAAATTTGAAAGTGGTTGGTGTACAGTTTTGATAGAGAGAGAGCGAGACGTGAGGTGGTGGTGGGAGGGGGGGGGGGGGCATGGGTCAGACCGTCGGGGGAGGGGGGGGGGAGGGATTTTGTACGGCGTACGGAACAGCTTTGGCAATGAACTCTCGCCTCACTAACTGCGAACAAGCGTGCCCACTTGAAGGCCCATGCAGCCTCATGCTCTTCACCCCCTACCCCCACGTCAACCTCTGTCTCTCTCTCTCTGTCTCTCTGTCTCTCTCTCTCTCTCTCTCTCTCTCTCTCTCTCTCTCTCTCTCTCTCTCTCTCTCTCTCTCTCTCTCTCTCTCTCTCTCTCTCTCTCTCTCTCTCTCTCTCTCTCTCTCTCTCTCTCTCTCTCTCTCTCTCTCTCTCTCTCTCTCTCTCTCTCTCTCTCTCTCTCTCTCTCTCTCTCTCTCTCTCTCTCTCTCTCTCTCTCTCTCTCTCTCTCTCTCTCTCTCTCTCTCTCTCTCTCTCTCTCTCTCTCTCTCTCTCTCCCTTTCTCTCCTTCGCTTCCGTGCGGCAGCAGCAGCTTTTCGTTATTGTAGTTCGCGTCCTGCTATCACTACTGCCGGCTGCCGTGGCTGCCGGCGCACCACAAGGGGTGTCCGCACGTCCACAATGAGCGCGGTTATCTAACGCGTATCGCGACGTCTCTGTAAGTTGGCTACAAAACGAATACTACTAAACGAGCGACAAAACGTTTGATAAGCTTTTTATCGCGACGGCCCCCGCGGCGGTTCTGCGGTTCGTTCGCGCCGCGCTTCTCGCCCCCCCCCCCCCCCGCGGCGACGGTGGCGCTACCTCGGCGGCGACCCCTTCAAGCTGCGCTCATCCCTAGGCGGATGCGCGAGTAATCCCATTGCAAGGGAATCTTTGTGCGGCGCGTCATAAGAGACGATCACTTTCACCCGGTGAATGGAGGGCGGCCGGCTTTGGCACGGCAGCCGACGGCTCGGCAGCGGCGGCAAAGGGAAACATAATGGGAGAGATAGCATCGCTGCGTGGAAATGATCCGTGAGGAGGCAATGGGCTGCTGCAGCAGGCTATAGCGGCTGTAGCCAGATCATCACAAAGGTAAACCGACCGCCGTGGTCCTGCAGCCACACTGTGCGAAACACTCTCAGACACCCAGTGCATAGTCAGAGTTTGCAGTCTGAACGAAGTGGTAGCGGGGCTGCGGGGGCATCCAGGGGCAGCCGGGGGCAGCCGGGGGCAGCTGGGGGCAGCCGGGGGCAGTCAGGGGCAGCCGGGGGCAGCCGGGGGCATCCAGGGGCATCCGGGGGCAGCCGGGGGCAGCCGGGGGCAGCCGGGGGCAGCCGGGGGCAGCCGGGGGCAGCCGGGGGCAGCCGGGGGCAGCCGGGGGCAGCTGGGGGCAGCCGGGGGCAGCCGGGGGCAGCCGGGGGCAGCCGGGGGCATCCAGGGGCATCCGGGGGCAGCCGGGAACCTGCCAGGGGAGGGGCGTAAGGGACGGTATGGGGGGCGGTGCGCGGGGCCGGGCGGTAGCAGCCTTGGCTGGCCTGCCTTCAGCGTAGAACCAACATCAGCAATTCTCTCGCTCCGCCAATATTGACACTGCCTCACTAATGCTGTTAGTGCTAGTGGGACGTGGAGGGAGCTGCCATGGTCTCCTCTCTCTCTCTCTCTTCTCTCTCTCTCTCTCTCTCTCTCTCTCTCTCTCTCTCTCTCTCTCTCTCTCTCTCTCTCTCTCTCTCTCTCTCTCTCTCTCTCTCTGTCTCTGTAGCTATCTGTCCTTTTCCCTTCCCCTTCTCCCTCGCTCTCCGTCACGTGTGTTACCCTTTTCGAGACACGCGCGTGCACCGCGCGTACCGCACGCGGAGATTTTTATATTTTTAATTTTTTTTTCTCTCGCGGTGATAGCTGAACCTACCGTGCCTTGTTGTACCTCGCACCCGAAGAGTGGTGTTTGACAACCTCACGACGCACACCTCTCCCTTCACTCGTGAGCTATTCTGGACGATATGCGGCCGCCACAATTATTGAGGTGGAAATACAGTATAGCGGGGCGAGAAAGAGAAGAGAGAAAGAGAGAGAGAGAGAGAGAGAGAGAGAGAGAGAGAGAGAGAGAGAGAGAGAGAGAGAGAGAGAGAGAGAGAGAGAGAGAGGGAGAGAGAGGCCGAGGGAGAAGGGAAGAGGGGGGGGGGGCTTTCAGTGAGGGGAAGCGAGCGGGGGAGACAGACGGGTGGGTTTTGCTTCAAGAGACTTCAAGTGGTGGGGGGGGGGGGGGATGGGGAGGGTCGGCCCACCACCACCACCACCACCACCACCACCACCACGCCCACCAGCACGGCACACGGCCTCGGCACCCCTCCGAGTCGCCACTCCCCGCCCCTCTGCTCGCACACCTCCGCCCCCTTAAAAAAAAATAAAAAAATGTCCTCCCAGCGAGCCACATAGTGCGAACCTTATTACTTTTACCGTCTTTGGTCGTCGTGACGCTGCGCCAAAGGAATAATAATATTTAAAAATAAAAAAAAAACTGAATCAAAAATTGCTTTAATTTTTCACATCTCAGAACCGCGTGTCTTTCGCACGAAATTTTGATGGGAGCAACAAGACGAAATTCGGTTTTAAATATCTGCGACCATTGAAATTGGGGGAGGAAAAAGCCGTAAGCGCCAGTCCGGGGGCGTATTTCTGTGTGCTGTCGGCTGCCCCGCCCGGCCCCCCTCCCCTTTCCCCCGGGTCCGACGGTGGCAGTAGAACCCTCCCTTCTGTGTGGTGGTGGCGCTCGGAAAGAAAAGAGCTGACTGGAGACAAAGCTCAGCAAAGTCTGAGCCGACACGTCAGCAGGAGCTCACAGCGCTGGTGCTGGTGCCCATGCAGCATGCGGGCGGGGCCGGCTCTGCGGAGGGCGCGGCTGGCGTGGCGCAGCAGGGACTTCCCTCCCCTTGTGTGCCAACGTAACGTGCCAAGCAGTTTTGCCCTATCATTCGTAAAAAAAAAAAAAATTCAAGCTTTCGTTCCCTTTTGCCCGAACGCGCCCCCCCCCCCTCCCCTCCAACACACGGGGTGCGTAAAGCTTTTGCCGTTTATTGTCGCCATAGTTTGAATCTCGAGAAACCACGCTTGCGTAAGTCCTCGCTGAGCAGGAAACAATATATATACATAGTACTATACTGTCGCTGCACCGAACTCCTCCTGTCCGGTCGCCCGCCCTCCCCCATCGCCATATTATTTCTCTGCGCAAACACATCGCCACCCGCCCGCCCGCACACACGCACACACACACACACACACACGCATGCTCCGCGTTTAATTATCGTTTCATTTGCCGGAGCAAACGGGACCGGGCTGCTGCCATCCGCATCCGTAGGACAAAGTTGCGGATTAAAGCGCGTATCACCTGACCAAATCTTTCAGAACGAAAACCGTGATTTTCCAATCGATGATGTTGTGAATCTTCTTCTTCCGCCCGAAACCCGGCGACACTTTGTATACGAGCATACAATTATACACCGAAAAATAATGAATGAATCGTAATAAAGAAGAAAAGCAGCCACTAAATACGAGGCATGCTGTGAACGAGAGGGTTGAGGGGGGGGGGGGAGGGGAGTCTCCGTCCGTGGGACTCAAGTGGGCTTCGAGGCGACGGAGGGTACAGTATGAGCCGAGCGCGACGCTTTCACGATCACTCTTGTGTGAAACTGATGGAGGGTCATGCTCCAGGTCGCCATGCCACGCTGACTCGACTCGCGTTCTGAAAAGTTTGATTAAAGCCCTCGCCAGATGTCGCCGCCGCGCTCATTAGGCCATTGCTGTGTCCAAAATCCGGAGGGGCAATGGGACGCGTCCGTGCGGCGAGGCGACGCGGGATCCCACCGTACACTTTCGCCCTTTTTCTGCAGTGGGGAAATGCTGGAAGAGTTGTGCGGTCATTCCCTTGCTTGCTGTCGGGAAACGTTTTCCCATAGATTTTTTTACCTGGCATGGTTTTTCTGACATGGCATAAGGTTCATGTGTGCTGGCACTGAGGTGTCCGCCATGAGTTGCCGCCATGCGTCCGCTCGCCCGCTGTCCGCTCCGCTCCGGTCAGGATCCGCTGGCTCCGACTCTGTCCGTCCGTCCCATCCATGGTGGTCCCATCGCTGTCGCTCGTGCCAGGCTCGCGCGCGCGTGCTCCGCGCGCCATCTCCCGGTGACAGCGCGAACAGCGCGGGGCAGGGGAAGGCCTGTTTTACCGCCCTGCCCCCGGTCCGGTCAGATACTGGTCTCTGGTGGCCCAGTATCCCGTATGCTCCGTATGCGTTTCCCCGTCAAAGGAACGCACCCAAACAGGTGACGAACGTGGGCCGCGGTAAAGTTCTCCACATTCATCTCCATCCCAATTAGCCTACAAATGTGCAACTCTGGCTCAACGCTGCCCCGTTTCCATTTAATTTGTCAATTCTAGATATCAAAGAGGAGACTATCATGAGCTCCAATGAAGAGGCGACTCCGGCCTTTTCAAACGAGGATGTGTCCGAGTCCGCTCTTGCCAAAGCCAACGAATTCAAAGAGCAGGCGAACGTTTTCTTTAAAAGTAAGACCCCTTGCTGTTGCTTAGACTAAGATGTGTGCCGTGCGTCTTCATGTTATCTCCGCCTACGGGTTGGGCCCGCTTCCTCTCCAACGTGTGGGTGTTGCCCCGCGTGCCGACCTGTCCAGGCCTGCTTTTGCTCGCATTCGCATGATCTCGCCATTGCAACACTCGACTCGGCTTGCTCCAGAATATGCGGCTCGCGCTCCAATGATGTGCAAAGGACTGGGTGCTTGAGAAGGTTAGGTGTGAGGTGCTAGGGAATGGAATGGATGGGAGGGATCACCTGCAACTCGTTTTGCGGCGTTATTAGACAGTTCTGTCTTTGCGAGTAGGTCATTGGCTCGGAGGAAAGACATTGGTGCTGTAAAAGTTATTTTCACGTCACAATTAATAAATGACAGTGGCTACTGAAGTGAAGGTACTGCAATATTCTTGCTGAGTTAAGTCTCCAAAAGAGTTGAATAATTACTTGTACAATTTAATGTCACTTCGTTTTGGAACTATATATTACTCTGCATAGATTTTAAGTGTATAATTTGTAGATTTGTAGACTGTTATATATCAAAGTTTATATGTGGTGGTGTTTCTGTCCTTGTGCCTGTTGAATAGTTTCTTCCCAAAGGTCTTCCAATTTCTTGTATTGTTTTAGTGTCTCTTGATTAATATCTTTGATTTTTTTTAAAAAGTCATCTGTCTTTGTAAAACTTACATCTTTAAGAAAATCTATTTTGTCTGTTATTCTGCTCATTTATCATATTTGTCTTGTCATGCCTCTGTTTCTCATGGCTTCATTTTCTTTAAAATTCTGGCAAAGTATTTTTGAAATAGGAATTGCATATGTTATGTAGCATTTGCTCCACTGGCATCTTCTATAGCTATCTCTTCCCCCTATTTTATAACTGGTTCACTGCTTGATAATTTATTATTGAATGGGTATCTGTATTGCATATGACACAATTTAACAAGGCTGTATAACATAGTAAACGACAAAAAAGTGCTTGTGTAAGGAAATTACGGATTGCAATGATACTGATTCATCCCAATCATCAATGGTTTGTTAAAAAACAGATCAAAACTTCACTTAGCGTATCTAAATTTCACTTTATGACTGCTGTCCCCATGTTTAAGTGTATAACTGTAAACTGAAACAAATTTGGTGGCTGGTTGTAATCAGCATGTCCCAAAATTTACGACATCACTCTAAATACAGGTTGGTGGGATTTTCTGTGATCAATCTTAACATAATCTGTGAATTTGTATAATATTTTACAATATTGCTGAAATATGTGCAGAGATGCATTTATCTTTGCTCTTTCATTATAACACCCTCTTGTAAGCACTTTCAATTTAACATTTACGTTCACACAAGCTTAACATATTTTTATTGTGTAGAAGAACAGTACTCCATTGTTTATGCTAATGCTGAAATGCAAACTAGTAGCATAGAAAAAAAAATCCTGTGAATCATCTATAAAAGCAGAGTGCTTAACGGCTGATCCCGATTCCAGGACATGGATGAAACTTTCATTGGACAACAACAGTCAAGAGGATCAGCAAATCTAAAGATGTCGCCATCGATGATTTACCTACCTCTGCTGCTTCTTCTGTGTGCTTCTCCCTCTGAAGCATGCTCCAGTCGCCTTCGCAATCGAAATCGGCCTCGTCCAACTGAGCCCACTCCTGTTGCCACCACTCTTAGGCCATCAATATCATATCCGACTTATGATTGTCCACCATTGCTTGAACAAGTATTTTGTTTGAACAACGCAAAGTGTGTTGCTGCTAAAGTTGGCGACGGGCTTGAGTACTTTTGTAACTGCTCTGAAGGATTCATGGGTAGACGCTGCGAGCACAAGTATGTAGATATTGATGGAGAACTTTTATCCCAGCTATCTGTGCAAGAGACGCTATTTGAATATGCTGGAGTAGCTGGAGCTTCCACATACATCCTGTTCTTGGCTCTGGCAGGAGGATTATGGTATTATATCCGAAGGAGAAGGAACCGTATCAGTAGCGAAATGCAGGATGTGGATCAAGTGGATGGTCCCGCCACTTATGAGCGCGCTCGCCCTTTTGGACCTCGTGTTGTGGACATGTCAATGGAGAGGTTGGTCAAAAAGACATCCTTATCCAAAAAAAATGGCAGATAGTAACTACAGGAAGGTTCAATGTCGTTAACATTTTTGAAGCTTTAAGTTACCTAAATACTTTTTACACTTATAACCTAACTTAAAAGTACAATTGCTGTTATTCCCACACCAATGAGCTGTGTGCGTATGGCACATTTTGCTAAATCATTTGCACTGTTAATTTATGCTTACTACTATAATTAATAGGGTCAGTGTTAACCCCAAAGACTGTCATTCCTCTCCTTTTATATTTGTTTTAGCTATCCATTCCATGAAGTGTGCAGACATTTCAATTTTGTTTTATTACATGCACTTGCCAAAATTTGATGAAAGGTGGAAACGGGTATGAACATGTATTGATTCCTATGAGGCAGCAGTGATAATGTTGTCCTTTCTTTTTCCAACTAAGGATGATGCTGCTGGCGAGCAGAGCAAGAAAGATGTGAGATTTTCAATCACATCTTTCACAAGTGTTACCTTCATCGTCCAATGATTTCTATTTGTTGAACCTCTTCATGCCTTCAACACAATTTTCTGTCTCTAAAGTCGTATGTTGATGCCAACTACAGTCAAATAACATTTATAAATATGGGTAGGAGGCTACCCAAAGTGTACATAAATTTCATAACTTTTTAAAATTGTGATTGGCAGCTATTGTTTCAAAGGAAGTTCGTATTATTTTCTGTTATGAATTTAAATGTATTCTGGTGTAATTTATATTCCGTCCACTATTGAGGCTGGTTTTTAACTGAACAGTATTTTGTGTGTTTTTGCTAGTTCGAATTGCATCATTGCATGCTTCTTTAGCAGCTGTGTTCTGTGATTTAATGTGAGATAAACTTGCAACGTTTGGGAATTTTTAATTTGTAAGTTGTCATAGGTTGCTTTTGACCTGTTGTGCCTTTGTGTCAAATTTGTTTAAAAATAATTATTTTGGTACAATCTTCTTTTATAAAGATTGAATTAGCTTTAAACTGATAGTTAAGTTTAAGAGTAATATTGTTGATGTGTCCTGTTTTGTTACATGTAATGTTCTTTCATTAAACTTGTTGTGTATTAGGCTCAATGTCTTTCCTTGTACCCATATTTATTTGGAAAACCTAGTTTATAAGTGCACTTCAACATTTTTTTTTTCTACTTTTCACACATTCACATCTGTAGCAGTCTCCTAAAATATGTGTGAATGCTTTTCTATTGAGTTGGCCTTCACATCACAGACCCCTTTACATCAAGTGCCAAATATCACTGATACTATGCAACACTCATGAAAACATAGAAATTGTACAAGTATGTGACCAACATGCCAGGAAAGGTTTTTATCTGAAACCAAGCCCACTACTGAATAATTATTATGTTCTTGGCTTATAGTAGAGAAGTTGACATGGTGCGCTTTTGTTTTGCATGAACTTCCTTATTTCTGTACTTAAATGCTGTTTAATTCTCAATCAATTTTTTAATACATTTTCATTTTTGTTGCAGAACAAGACTATGAACAGGCCATAAATTTATACTCTAAAGCAATTGAACTTAATCCAAATAGTGCTATATACTATGGAAATAGAAGTATGGCGTACCTGCGGACAGAATGCTTTGGAGCAGCATTAAGTGATGCCACTAAAGCAATCTCTGCAGATAAAAACTATTTGAAAGGGTACTATAGAAGAGCTGAGGCTTACATGTCCCTAGGAAAGTTTAAACAAGCATTGAATGATTATCAAACTGTAAGTACTGTTTTCAAAGCTCTTCTGTTTTTGAAATTACTGTGGGATAATTCTTCTGCATTTTAGTGTGCATTTTGTGTTTGTAAGATCACCTCTTTTGATTTGCTAGGTTGCAACTGTTCGTCCAAATGATGCAGAGGCTAAAAGAAAAGCTGTAGAGTGTAATAAAATTGTGAAGAAAATTGCCTTTGAGAAAGCCATATCTGTAGAGACTAAGAGTGTAGCAGACTCCATTGACTTCGAGAGTATGGGTAAGCAGCTCTACCCGTGGTTTACATCTCATGTTTTTCTATTATTTATTATTACAGGTAAAATTGCATTGATTTTATTTATTCTGCTTGTAGCTATTGAAGGAGACTATACTGGTCCTTGTTTGGAAGATGGCAAAGTTACCATCGATTTCATGAAGCAACTTATGGAAACATACAAGAAGCAGGGCAAGCTGCATCGTAAATATGCATACAAGGTAACAATGCTTTTTCCTTTTCTCTTTTTGTACTGTCTTATTGTCTGTTGTTTTCATATTTCTTTTTCACATTTCTAGATTCTCTTTGAGGTGAAGCAGTACTTTATGAAACAACCTACTTTGGTTGAGGTTACCATACCAGATGAATCCAAGTTCACTGTTTGTGGTGACATTCATGGTCAATTTTATGATCTCATGAATATATTTGAACTTAATGGACTACCATCTGAATCCAATCCCTATGTATCCTTTACAAGTTCTTAGTCTTTCAAAACCTTGCAGTTGTTGACAAGAATTGATTTTTATTTGGATGAATTAAGTTTTGTAAATAATTCCTTTTGAATTGTCCCTTAACAAGTGTATTAGTTGTTCAACGGTGATTTCGTTGACAGAGGATCATTCTCAGTGGAATGTATATTCACATTATTTGGTTTTAAACTTCTCTATCCCAACCATTTCTTCATGGCAAGAGGTAAAGCTTTCAATATTTATGCTCTTGGTGTCTGCTCTGCTTTTGAAGTAAAATTTAAAACTCATTTTAATGTCATAGGTAACCATGAAAGCCACAATATGAACCAAATGTATGGTTTTGAGGGAGAAGTAAAAGCAAAGTATACAACTCAAATGTCTCAGCTGTTTACAGAAGTTTACAATTGGTTACCTCTAACCCATCTATTGAACAAAAGAGTTCTGGTAAGTAAAACTATCCTCCCTAACTTTTTCATTATTAAATATGTACTCATCATTTTTCTTTCAATTTGGCAGGTAATGCATGGAGGCCTATTCACAAGAGATGATGTTACTCTGGATGACATCAGGAAAATTGACAGAAACAGGGAACCTCCTGAAGATGGTAACATTTGTGCACCTTCTGCTGCTTGTTTCTAGTAGTTATTAAATTTCTTCTTTCATTTTAAAAAAATCTTGCATTGCAGGTCTAATGTGTGAATTGCTGTGGTCTGATCCGCAGCCACAAAATGGCAGAGAATCAAGTAAAAGAGGGGTGGGGGTTCAATTTGGTCCTGATGTTACCAACAATTTCCTGCAGCGGAATAATTTGGATTATATTGTAAGGAGTCATGAAGTTAAAAGTGCTGGATATGAAGTTGCGCATGATGGCAAGTGCATAACAATTTTCTCAGCCCCTAATTACTGGTGAGCGGTTTATTAGTTATAATTATGCCTACTTTTTGAATATCATTCAATTTATTACTACTTCATGCGTCTTTCTCCCACAGTGATACAATGGGAAACAGAGGAGCATTCATTAATCTTCGTGGCAAGGATATGCAACCAAAATTTACTACATATGATGCAGTGGTATGTTATACCCACTGTGTGTTGTATTTTCATTTTGATATCAGTCCAAACAGGCCTGTAATATTTTTAATCTTGTTTCAGCCTCACCCAGATGTGAAGCCTATGATGTATGCTAACTCATTACTTAATATGCTTTCATAGTGAAGAGATGAAGCGTAGCCAGTCCAGCCTACTATTTTAAATTCCAGAACTGATCAAATTCAAGAGATCGGAAGTACTTGCAATTTTTAAAGGGACAGAAAAGTAAATGCCTTACGTGTTGTGTAGTGTCACATGGTACAAGAAAGTAAATTTTAGAAAATGTGCTGTTTAAAACTGAATAGTTGTGGTGAACTATATGTAAATGTCTTCTGTAATAGGGACCACATCTTGTTGTTTTAGTCATGTAAATGTCAATGTCTGAAAGTTATGCATTTTTGTATTGAAACTACAGATAGTATGTCTAATATATATTTATCCTGTTAATGGATCTTCCTTACTCAGTTGTAGGATGGTTTTTATAAAGATTGTTGAGTAAGTGGGTGAGCTGTTGTGATAAATGCACCATGTGCATTTTCTCAGTAATTAATAAATTTAATTTCCATAAAATAAATTGCACTACTCACTCAGTTTTCCTTTTTCTCTATTAAGGTGCTTAAAAGATTTACAATATCTAACACAAGATGGTCTCGGTTCCTTGAATCAACCTGCAATTATAAAACATGGCAGAAATGTTACTGAGAAATGTTTGCATCTCAAATGTAGAATGATCATTCAACACAATACATACTGCTATTAGTCTGACAGAAGGATGTGAGCGGATTAATTCCACCACTTGAATTGGTTTGCCCTTGTGCAGGGGTATGGTTCCCAAAATTGTTTTATTCGAGGAGAACACATTCTTCACTGCTGTTTCAAAGCTTTTGCTGAACAGTTCCATCTTTCCTATTTCATCAATGACTATAACACTTACATCCCCCTGCAATAGCATATGTCAAGGGATCAAAATAAAATATATAAAAATAAGTAACACCAACTGGGAATTCGTAACTTACTGGTGTTTGTAAAGTAGGAAGAGCTACATTTTCAAAGGACTCAACTTGGACTACATATTGCCCAACTTTAGGACCAGCACTTTCCCTAAAATCAAATAAAAAGGAGAGCTTATAATGCCGATAATCAGTTCAAACAGAAACTAAATAAAAAAGCACTTGCCCAACCCTCGCTAGTGGCATCACAGTTCCATCCAAAGAAATAACATTAAATCCAATGCGTTTTCCACCCTGCCTCAGTTCCGAAGTATAAAAGCCTTTCATGGAAATATTTTTATGTTGAAGCTCTCTGCAAACTTTTTGAATTATTGTAGTTTTCCCAATACCTGCGTGACATAGATCAGTAAAGACATGAAAACCATGATAAAGAATAATTAGAAAAGTGAATGAAACAACTTGACAACATACCGGGGGGCCCAGTGAGCATAATATGACGGACAGGTGAAGATGAAGACATTCTGTTTTAAATATTTTTGAGATAATATTTCAGAAAAAACTTCTGTTGCAAGTTGCAAGGTTGATTCCCCACGTGTCGACTGGGTTGCCTAACAAACGGGGGTTCGGTTCCACTAGCGCTGCAAAAATAGATTTCAAAAAAGACTTGTCTCTTTTTTTTGCACTGGGGATGGAAAACATTATTATGAAATAATGATAGAAAACAGTATTAATCACATTTCAAGAGAAGTGTCAAGAATTAATTATTAGATTCAGTTATTTCCGACAAAATGTTTTTATGTCGTTTGCAAGGCTGTGTGTTTTGGTGTTAGAAAACTTAGGTTGGGTACACGGTGGTTTTACATTGTGGCGTTGTTTTGATTAAAGTAAAATTTTCTGCTTCACAGTTCCACGCAGCATTATCCATTGCCAAGACCAACTCACTGTATGGATGTGTTCAAGAGTCAGCAACTTCTAAATTTTCTGAACCTAGAATATATTTTTTTCTGGCAAACTTAAGAATACTTCAGGAGTATTTGTTTCATTGCATATATATTGTTGGATATTTTTGCAAATTGAAAAGAATTTGGACATTTTGTTGGCTGAATTTGGATTTTATGAAAAAAATTCTCATAGTACTATTCTTGAGTACCCAGAATACCTTGAGGGGTTACCGGGAATACTGAAGTTGCTTACTCTTCCGCCCTTGGATGTATTGCCAATACCTGTTTTCTAACTTCTTACAGTACGTTTTGTAGGTGGAACTGTTGTATTTGTTGTGTTTTTAAAAAGTATTCAGGATACTTGTTTGCTTAAAGTCCGTATTGTGAAGCAATATTCAGCTTGCTGTGTTTTATGTTTCACATTGATATTACACATGTCAATTAACTAATCAGAATGCTCATGATTTGCCTCACTGCATGTTACAGGTCTTGGTGGTTTATCTGTAGCTGCCTTCACCTATTATCATCTTTCTTTTAGTAACGTGAAATTCCATTCTTTCAGGAGTAAAGACAAATATCTTAAGTCTCATCCAATGGAGGTGAGGATAAGGCATTGGCACAATCACCCAAGGCAGTGTGCTGATGTTCTGAAATTCAGAAGACCTAATGAGGAAACTAAAGAAAATTCCTGGACCTGTTCAAACGAGGACATACACCTTCCACAGCACTACGAAGCCACAAATTCGATCTGCAGGCAAAATATGGGCCAGAGTTTTACAAGTATCATGCCGACGGAGCTGTTTGTCCTGACCTGCATTGGTGTTACTACCAATACTATAAAATTTTCTTGGCAGCCTATGGACCCAATTATGGTGATGATATGATTTCTAAATTGAAACAAGCTGTGGATCTATACAATTCAGAGAATTCTGCTGAGTGTGCCAAGGTGTGGCATGAGAATGGTGACACTGTGCTTGTGCTGTGCTCTCCCCTAATGAAGAGGGTGCATGAGTACTTGAAAGGTTGTGGGGAAACGGTTGTTTTCGATTTCTCAGGAAACATGGACAGGTTTGATACAAGAGTAGGGTTTCTGATGACGCCGAGTATTGCTGGTGGCTTACCTTGTGGGCTCATTATGTGTAGTGCAGAAACCCAAGTTCTGATCACTAAAGGATTGACAATGTTAAAAGAGTTGTATCCTAAGAACAGAGCCTTTTATGGAAGAGGTGAAGAAGGGCCCAAAGTTTTCATCACCGATGATGCCAAAAATGAAAGGAACAGCCTTCAGGACGTGTATGAGTTTGCACTGCTCCTTTTGTGTCTATTTCATACTCTGCAATTCGAAAGATGTTATCT
This sequence comes from Odontothrips loti, assembly GCA_038380765.1. Lineage (NCBI taxonomy): Eukaryota > Metazoa > Arthropoda > Insecta > Thysanoptera > Thripidae > Odontothrips > Odontothrips loti. The sequence goes on along the minus strand of CM076247.1, from coordinate 17,069,376 downwards.
GTGAACGTTTGAAAGCCTTTAACCTGGTCCAGCTTTTGACTTCTTCAGCACTAAAATGGATTCGTATTACCAATCTCGAATATAAATGGCAGAGTACATGTACACAAAAGTTCTAGGTTGGAGCCATTGTCTTCAGACAGACAATCTGAGAATTCAAGGATCTTCTGGTGCTCCCTGTAAGCACCAGTATTTTGTTGCTAAGGAGCACCAGTTGTCTAGTCAGCAGTTTCATTTGAGGAGTGGTACATGGGCATTCATGACAAACCTAATGTCATTGCTGACCAGACTGTTTCTGCTGCTGCTGAGAGTCTGCATGATGCCAGTGTTGTGACAGTCACATCCCAAAGTAAGTTCCCGTTCTTCAGTTACTTGCTTGTTTCAAAAAAAATAAATGAAATAAGCTAGGAAAACTTAGGTTGGGTACACGGTGGTTTTACATTGTGGCGTTGTTTTGATTAAAGAAATAAGCTAGGAACTTAAGAATAGTTCCAGAGTGAGAATAGTTTTTTCGACGTTTGCTTTTATTAGTCAGATTTGTGGTGTCACGCTCAACTTCGTTCCTTAATATTTAATACATACTAACAGTGAGCGAGGATGGCGGGTGTGCTTTTTGAAGATATTTTCAACGTTAAAGATATTGACCCTGAAGGAAAGAAGTTCGATCGAGGTAAGTGTTCAAAATCTGTAACGACGGCACTCAAGTAGAATACGTGACAACGTGTTTCAAGCAGAAAATAAATTCTCATAACCTAGGTCGGGAAGAGCCGGTGTTATATCAATCTTAAAGCTTACACTCGACATCTGCACACTTACTTTATTTGCTTAAGCTACTCTCCAAATTTTATAATGCCAGCTCCTGGTTTATGATTGTATCAAACATCCATTGCTCAGTGGTAGACTCTGTGAAATCTCTGTTTAGGTGGAACGACATTTGTAATCCCAGCCACTGTGCGTAGATGATTAGAATCAATATGGTATGGAGTATTACTCCCACTGCTTTACAATTTCTTGACTATTGTAACAGAATTGACCCAAGGCTAATATTTTGTTTGTCTACATCAGAGTCAAATTACATCATATTTGTTTTAAATTATTTGAAACTTAAAATGTTATTGATGTGTGATGTTTTGCTCACAAAACAAGACGGACATCTTTTAGAAGGAATGTATTTTCTTTTATGTGTAATTGCATGCTCTCACATAAGTTACCATCTGAATAATGGATTGTTGCCAACCACCCTCCTTTGTTTTCTGCATCCTGACAGAAAAGTTTTGAATGCCATGTTCCTTCTAGTCATTGGCAAAAAGTAGGCAAAAAAACAAACAACTAAAAACACAAGAAAATTAGCACTCATGAGTTTGTTTAAATGGCAAATTTTCTGGACGTCAATGTCAATAATTTTGCTGAGCAAAAAGAAAAGAAAACGTGGGGTCGTCCCTTTTCCGGTAGAACTGAACTGCTGCCATGAAATTTGAGACATACGTGGAAAGACAAGGAAAATTTAAATGGAACTCGTTTAACTATTGGCGATGAAAGTAATGGGGACTTTTTGCGCTTCTCTTGCGTCGATCGTCCGCATGGTGCGACAGAGACAGAGCACAGAGCCGCGGGCCTGGGCAGAGCTGGAGGTGGGCAGGAGGGCAGGCAACGCGCACAGCTAAATCCATAGAGAAACCAGCGCTCTAAATCCCCCTGCGCGCCCCCTCCCCTCCCCACAGCAGGCGGCTCTGCCCGGAGGACCAGGGAGAGAGGAGAGGCTCCACCGGGGATGTTTTCCATCACCCTCCTCCTCCCCTCTCCCCATGTTGGTCGTTCTCGAAGGGGCACCACTTGGGTTCGAGCCGAGGGCTGCACACTCCGCGCCGCAGGCAGGGCAGGGGGTGCAAGAGAGACGGGAGACGCCGTTTGGCGTCCTCGTCCGTGACCTTGACCGAAGCCCCCCGCCCCGCCCCGCCTCGCTCACGCTACCGCCTCCTCCCTCCCCACTCCTCCGGCCGCGAGACTCCTTTCTCTTTCTTGCATGTCTTTCTTTTCTTTCACCCCTCCCTGTTGGTTTTTCACATCACGGAGGGGTTTACGCGTTTTCATGCGGCTGGCGCGGCCACCGGTATTGATCGCAGTCACATCTCCCTAGCCATTGCACGGGGAGGGGGCACCCCGGGCACCCTCATCGTGGTCCCCTCTGTGCGCCCCCCGCTGCTGACCACCCCGATGGGGCCCCCGACAGGGCCCCCGCCTGGCAGGACACACCCCCTCGTACAGCTCGCCACCCCGATGGGGGGGCTTTACGTAATTAGCAAGCAGTCGGGCTGCCATCGTCTTGCCCGCATCTGGTCGCAACCCAACCGTGGCATATTACATCTGTCGAAATTCTTTTAACTGCCGAGGGAGATGGAGATTGTTTGAAAACTAATGCAGTGTGCCCCGGCTGATTCCATCCCCCGTCCTGTTATCTGGCTCGTCCTCTCGCTACATATGCTGGGTGTTAATCATTGGTCCTAAAGTCGGACTTGCGCCCTAAAGTCGGACATTACGCTGTTTGTAACTAAGATTGGCTTTAAATCGACAACCTGCAGACGAAATTTAACTTTCTTGGGTTCGATGGATAGGTAAGACGTTGGCGGTTCTGATTCTGCGAACATTTTTCAAATATTAGGTATAACATACTTGTCAGAATGCTTTGAACTTTGCATTTTGGAGTCGACGAAATACGTCATTTTTCTAACTGCTTTTCGAGAATGTGGGGCTTTCAGTGAGCGATGCTCGCTGCATTTCGACACCAACTTAGGTGAATCTAAGTCCCTTTCCCTTCACGATGGGACCTCCCAAATTTTTTTGCGGCGCCTGTATCGGTTTCGGGAAGCGATATTCCAAAGCGCCCTAAAGTCGGACACGCTAGGTTCGTCTGCAAAATGACAAGGTAATAGAGGTTTTCATGCGCTGAGCGCGTGCGCGTTAAGTGTACCGTTGCCAGCTCGGTCTTGCTGTCACCAGTCTGAAGTTGGCCAAAAATACTTTTTGGCCAAATTTTTTTAAAAAGAAACAGAGCCCTTACTTTATGAAACGTCGAGAAATACGAAAATTTCTAAATTTGGAGACCTTTTTTTGTCAAAAAAAATTTTGGTCCAAATTTTTGTTTTAAGAAACAGGGCCCTCATGCATGATACGTCGAGAAATACCAAAATTTCTGAATTTGGAGACATTTTTTTTAGCCCGGGTCGGGACTTGGAAAAATTCGTCACCAAACGATAAGCCGTATTCACACCCAACCAACTTTTTAACGGTGCTAGGTAAAAATATAATGGAGACTGCTCTATGTTGACCACTACGAAGGGCTTCTAACGCCGCAATGAAAATATTTTTACCTAGCAGCACTTCCGAGAAATCGCTGACCAAAGTACGTCCGTGTCGAAGATTTTCTGCACGATTAGGCGTATTCACACCCAGACAACTTTTTAACGATGCTAGGTACTAGTCAGGCTCAAGATTGTTTTTCTTTTGTAAAAAAAATTGCCCTTTTTACTCAGCTTTTATTTGTCACTTTTTTTACTGATGCAAAGTCCTTGCAAGTTGTGTGATTGTATAAAAAGTAACAGAATTTAAAAAAACGTTTTATTTCCCCCCCCCCCCCTCCTTCTCACCCGTGGTGCTTCCTCTTACCCATGGCAACTCCTACCCTGACCTGACGTCTCACCAAACGATTGAATATGATCCTCTGTCATTTTTACTGCAAATTCATTGTAAATAATGCATTTGTCCGACTTCAGGGCACCTTTTCCGACTTTAAGGCACTTTGGTTCCTGAAGTCGGACGCTATTCAGGCAGTCCTCACCAGAAGACCGTTCATTAAAAAAATAGTTTTTTTTCTGGCGTAAGGTGCTTTTTGACATAACAAGCCTAGATCCCGAACCGATTTTTTGTACTATCAAAATTGCAGGAATTACAGGCTTTTTTTGCCCTAAAAGCGTCGCACTTTAGGGCCAATGATTTATTGGGACTGCCTCGGCACAGGACGGAGGACAGCGGGCTGTGGAGAGGCCAGCGGTGCAGTGTGCCGCGCCATTCCTCCCCCGGACCCGGAGAAGTGGCGTTTCCATCAGGACTTTATTGGATGATATTGCTTGTTGCCCTGTGTGCGCTCTGCCGGAGAGGCCCCGGAGGCGGAGGCCCTAGAGAGGCATCCTCCGTCTGGAAACTGCGCGCCAGTAAATACAACACGCGGACTGGAAAGGACGGTCTTGGACGAGCGCTTACAGTATTTCAAAGCCAGCGCCCTCCATTTGCCACCCCCACGGTCTTACATTGTACATTGTACACCCTCGGCCCCCTCGCAATAATTTTGCGCCACCGCCAACGTGCCCTGTCCTTACGCATTTGCAGCCCCACGCCGCTCCACATTGTCAGCCCACCCCTCCCTGGTTCCCTGCTGCTGCCTTCTCCCCCGGCTTGTCGCGCGCGGGGTGGCCACTGAATGTGACCCTTCACCTTCCGTCGTGCCCGTGGGCTCCCGCCCTCCGCCCCCTCGACGTCTTTGTCCACGCCCCCACCTCCAGTCCACGCGCTCCTGCCCGAGCTCTCTCCCTCGCTTTGCTGCTGTTGCTGCTGCTGCTGCTGCCGTGCTGCTGCCGCTTCTGCGGCTCCTGCTGTTGCTGCTGCCGCTCCTGCGGCTCCTATGCTGCTGCTGCTGCTCTACGGTGATGGTGATGCGGCCGCCTGGAGGGTGAGGCTCGGGGGCCGCTGCTGCTGCTGCCGCTGCTGCCGCTGCTGCCGCTGCCGCACACGGCACTTTTTATCTGCGTTCTACGCGCGCGTGTCGCGAGCGGGTTATGCGGGGATTCGTGCTCCGTGACGCGCTCGGCGTCACGCCTCGCGTCACGCTCAGCATCACCGCGGCTCGGCCCGGGCCGCCCCCTGTCCGCCCCTGACCGGACCTCGGACGGCCTTCATCCCCCCCCCCCTCCCCCTCCCCTCTGGCGGCGGATTGATTTTCCTTTCCCGCGGTGAGGGGACGAGCGCCCGTGAAGGGTTGCGGAGGGAGCAGTGCTCACGCCGGGGGCCGTGACGCCGTTGGCACGTGGCGCTCGCTGTCACATGTCACGGCGGATGTGTTCGGGGAGAAAAACTTAAACCCGAGCGGAACGACACCCTGTCTCGTACTTTTCGCGGGTGGCGCAAGACGCTGTGCTGCGGACGCCGGGGCTAGCGGGGGGCTGGAGCAGGGGCTGGAGCAGGGGCTGGAGCAGGGGCTGGAGCAGGGGCTGGAGCAGGGGCTGGAGCCTGAGCCCCCCGGCCGCCACTTCTGGAGCCTCCCAAAATGTCTTTGTGTTTCTCCTGTGGTCCGTTGTGGCGGTGGCGGTAGCAGAGCAGAAGCACCGGTAGGTCTGACAGATCGGCCACCGCCGCGGCAGCCCGGAGGGTGGGAGCCGCGCGGCCAATGGGGAGCGAGGCGGGCTGGTGACGTCACTGCGCGGTGGTGGTGGTGGTGGTGGTGGTGGCGGCGGCGGCGGCGGCGGACCTTGCGGCAGCAGCGGCAGCAGCACTGGCTAGGCGTCGCTCCCCCATCCCCTCCCCTGTCCTGCCAGGGAACGTTTCACTTAGCTTTTAAACCTTGTTTAGCCATCCGTTCCCCACGCCCTGCCTGGCTCTGCCCTGGCTCTGCACTGGCCAGGCACACACGTGTCCTCGGTGTCCACCCCCCAGATAGGGGGTCAGACGGACGGAGGTCCTGCGGTAGACGACGGCCCTTATGGGTGCAGCGTCTGGGTGCCTGCGGGTGCCTCCGGATGCCTCCGGGTGCCTCTGGGTGCCTCTGGGTGCCTCTGGGTGCCTCTGGGTGCCTCCGGGCGCATCCGATAGTGTCTCCGAGTGCCTCCGGGCGGCTCCGAGGGTGTGATGCGCGCGCAGGCGGGTGCACCGAATCGATAGCAGGGCTGCTGCAGCTGCATAGGGTGTCGCTTGTTGCAGTGGCCTTGACTCGCTCGGACCAGCCTTGGCATCCTGCTGCATATGCCGACCAGGGACAGTAAGAAGGGGGAGAAAGGGGGGGGGGAGCGAGAACGGGAGAGAGAGAGAGAGATTATCGAGCGCGCCGAAAAGAAAATGAAAAGAAAACACGCCATGGCAGCTCTGGCAGGTATGGCGCCTCCTCTCAAGAAATAAAACAAGCTGGCCCGTCCCTTCCGTCAACCTCGGTGCCAGTTCCGCTGCGCTCCACCGGCACCTCGGTTCGACAGGGGGACTTGGCCAGCTTGGCCTGCCGGCGGCGTTTGCGGGGGCCTTCGGCCGCCCGCCTCCAGTCTCCCTAGAAGTGCCCGGTAGCAGGTGTATTTGTTACGATTAAAATCGTTAACCTGAGCCCGTCCCTGTGCGCGCCGCGATGGTAATGGTGTGCGCGCAGCGGCCAACCCTAACCTCAAAAAACAAAAAAAAACATATTTTCATTAATCAAAAATGGGATATAAATCGGAAATTGTTGCCACCGTACGTGGTTCTACGTTAAGAAAGGAGTTTATCCTCCGAATTTGAAGTTTTTCTGTGAAAAATAAGTCGGCGTACACACGTCCGCCCGAACGAACAAACAGTCGGCATCAGACTATAAGCCCGGCTCCTGCCGTTTCTAAAGAAACATATCGGGACGGGCTAAAGATGGGAATCATGAAGGAGATTTTGCCTCTTCGTCCTCCACGACTGTATCCCCCATCCCCCTCGTTCCGTGATCCAGGGCTCGCTGCGCACTCTTACTGAAATGGGATACTTACCCGCTCAGAGCGAGCGGACCACTCGGGCCTCCGCAGAAGGCGCCGGGCTGGGCTGGGCTTGGCGCGCTTGCCCTTGTTGGTCCCGCGCCGTGCCAGGTATGTATCAGTATCGTGTTAGGAGACCACCCCCGCCTCCCCTTTGAAGCGCAGGGGCCGCGGGGGGGGGGGGGGGCGTGGAGCTGCTATCGGCGCGGTGCTCTGAGAAAAGATAACGAAGAAAAGCTAGGCCCCTGGGTGCGACTTGGTTTTCGTAAATTTCCCACCCCGAGGATCCGTGCAGCTGTTCGTGGTGGTTCAAGTCGCGCGGCGTTGAGCCCCTCGCGAGGTGGTGGCGGCGGAGCGGCGTCGGCCCACCACCCCCTGCAGGCCTACAGATGGGGCCTGCAGTTTGGGGGTGGGTGGGTGTTGGTGGGTGGCGCAACCCTATGGGGTGGTTGTGGTGGTCAGGGGTTGGGCGCGCCCTGCACTGTGTCCCGGACGTGTCCCGCGGTCGCGTGTCCTTAGGGAGGACGAGCAGGTGTGGCGCGGCGTGTTGTGTGGACACACGCTCTCCGCTTGCTAACGGCTGCTGCTGTCGCTGCCAGACCGCGCCGAGGGGAGGGGAGGGGGTGCTAGAGCCCGCCGGAGGAGGGGGTGGGAGGGGCGGGTATGACGCACGTGTCAGAATGTAGGTCAATCAAACAGGCTCTTCGACACCCCCGTCTGCCCGCCCGCCCGCGCCGCTCGCTCCGTGCCCTGTTGTTCTTCTCTGCAGAGCGCGGGCGGACGTCTCCTCTCGACATTCCCTTGCCGCGATCTCTCATCCTCCGGGCGCGGAATGTACCGAGCAATGATTGGATTTCCAGCATTCCGCCCGGCCGGGCCGGCGCCCTCCCCGGCGCCTGGCGATGGTGCGCGCCCGGCCCAGCCCGGCCCGGCCCGGGGACCCGGAACTATTGCTGTGCGCTGGAAGTGGGCTTCACGTTTGTCTGCTGTGCGGGAGGCGCTCTCCGCTCCGGCTCTCCGCGCTCCAATGTATTGGGGAGTGGGTGGCGGCAGTGGCGGGCCTCGGCGGGCCTCTGGAGCACAGGAAGAGTCCAAGTCCACCTGTCGAGCTCGCGCGTGCAGGATCCCACCCCATGAGCTAGTGCGCGCCACCCCCCGCAGAGGGGCCGCCGCCGCCTCGTGTACGATTCCGGACGCTCGTGCCAAGGACGCTGTCGCCTGGCGTCAGCCTGGCGTCGTGTGTCAAATCTCTTTGAAGGGCTTTACTGGTGAGGGGGTACCCGACCGTGGAAGTGGCGGGCGGGGGCGGCGGGCAGGAACACACCCTTCCTGGGCGGGACGTGCTGTCAGCGCCGAGCGCCTGCCACTGCCGGGGTAGGCCAGCCCGCGCGACACGCGTGCATGCAGCAGTCGTGGCTGCCTACCCAGCAGGCGCCATGGTGATCCAGGATTTTCCCAGAGCTCCCTTTGCAAATACGAGAAAACCTTTCTGGAGCTTGTTCTATTCCGGCCCCTGCCGATGCGGCGGCACGTGGAGAGTTTGGCGTGGGAGTCGGCCCGGGGGGTGGCAGCAGCAGCCTGCGGGGTCCTGGGGGGGGGGGGGGGGGGGGGCAGACGGCGGGGCGTAGCAGGCAGAACGCTGTACCCTGTACCCGCCTGCCCGACCCTGCCCGACCCGACCCGAGACCCCACCGAACGACCGACAGGGCCGCGTCCCGGTCAGGCCAGACTACACGCGCACCGAGGCTGCTCCGGGCGCGGGGGGAGGAGAGGAGGGGGGCTACTGCGGTGCTGGCTCCCAGGAGAGAGAGGGGGGGGGCTGCAGCAGCACACGGATGAGATCAATGCAGCGGCTGCAGGGACGCGTGCCCAGCTGGCTGTCGCCGCAGGCTGCAGGTGGTCTCGCTCGCTCGCTCGCTCGCTCGCTCTAGCGGCTCTCTCTCTCTCTCTCTCTCTCTCTCTCTCTCTCTCTCTCTCTCTCTCTCTCTCTCTCTCTCTCTCTCTCTCTCTCTCTCTCTCTCTCGTACAGTCATCAGCGGGGACGCTTCCACCCCACCTCCATGCATGCAAATTCGGGTCCAGGGATTATCCGCGGACGTGGATCGGCGGCCCGCCGCGGGGCTTACGTATAGTTATTACAAACTCTCTCTCTCTCTACCCCCTCTCTCTCTCTCTCTCTCTCTCTCTCTCTCTCTCTCTCTCTCTCTCTCTCTCTCTCTCTCTCTCTCTCTCTCTCTCTCTCAACTTCAAACTTCAAACTTCTCTCTTCCTACCCCTTTCTGTCTTTTTATCTCTCTCTCCCTCTCGCGCACGCGCGTGGGATTGGGAGAGAGAGAGAGAGAGAGAGAGAGAGAGAGAGAGAGAGAGAGAGAGAGAGAGAACGAGCGAGAGAACGAGAAAGGTCACCCTCCCGAGTACGCGCGCACATAGGATCATGGAATCGTTGGCGGCTTGTAAGCTGGTTCATCCCCCCGCCGAGACGCCGCGGGGTCGTCGCGCCTTGGTCGCACTATTGTAACAGGCCTCTCGCGCCGCGTGCAGCGGGTGGCGGGCGGTCATAGACTCGGCCCCTTGTCTCACCTGGCCGTCCGTCCGTCCGTGGGACCCCAATGGGGCCCTTTGTCCTGCAGGGGCAACGCCCGCCGCCAGCCCTGAACCACAACCCCCTCATCTCAGCCCGCTGCTGGGAGTGAAGTCCCCGTCCATAATTCGGCGAACAGCGGGTTTCTGTGCGCTAACCAGCCTCGTCTAGCCTATAGCCCTTGTCTGCGGGAGAGAAGAGAAAAGGGAGCTCGTGTTCCCAGAAGGTTGGCGGGCAAATGAGTCGTCCCCGATCTCCTTTGATAGATGAGTGGGGAGTGGGCGGCCCGCAGTGTGCTGGGGGTGACACTCTGGCACGGCTGGCTGCCTCCGGCCGCCCGGTGGGTAGGCAATCTGTGCCCGTCCACTGCACGCGTGTCTCGCGGGCTGGCCTACCCTGGCCGATCGCAGGCGCTACGCCGCTTACCGACGCGCTCCAAGCTTTGCACGCCGTCTGGCTGCTAAGCTACTGGCGAGGGAGTCGGTGTTGTGAGGCGCAGCGCCCCACACGAGTCAGTGCCCCCACGGGCCCCAGGGCCGGACTGGGCGCGATACCACGCCCTTATCGGCTGTCCCGCCGTGTCCACGCACCGGCTGTGGGACTCTTTGTGCTCACACCTTTCCTCCTTTCTTCGTTTCTTGGCTCTTGACTCAGTCCGCACGAGAGAGATTTTTTTTTCGGAAATGTTGCTGAAAGATTGCGTTATTGTCTTTGAGTTTTGATTTTCTGTACGGTCGAACCCTATGGTGAAAATTTCCTTCCGTTGCATCGCAGCATGCTGCCTTTCTCTTCCCCCCCCCCTCTCTCTCTCTCTCTGTCTGCCGCCCACAGCACGTTGGCAGGTGGCACGCGGCGTGCGCTTTTCATTGCGCAACTTGCACGTGCAAACGTGTGCGATACGTCCTGCCGGGCCAGACTGCTGCGGCTTCCCGGCAGAAAAGTCATAATAGGGGAGCTAAACAGCTACGAGCACGTGACCCCTCGGGGCCAATCGGCGAGCGGGCCGCGCGGGTGCGGGGGTGCCTAAGCGGCCCGCCATCGTCTGGGCAGGGCTGGGCGCCTGTTAATAATATCGTAACGCGATCACAGGCCGCAGGGTTAGATTTTGGTGATTATCGACAAGCCATTAGCCGCGGCCACGTCACCACGCCGGAGTTGTTTAATGGCTGCCGCCCCCACCCCCACCCGTCAGCGGCCACCCCTGCGGTGCCGCCCCTAGCCGCCTCTGGCCGTGCCCCCGCCGGTGCGTTGCTGGCTGCCTAGCGGTCGTGTCCGCGAGCGGCATGAGCTCTGTCTCCGTCTGGGGCCGGGCCGCGGCTCGGGAGGGAGAGAGACGGCGCGCGCCGCTCGACTCGCGCGCCCGCGCCAGCCCGCGCCAGCCCGCTCGGTCCTGACCTTGCTCATGGGCCTGGTGTCCCGGGCGGGGGAGGGGAAGCGGGGTGGGGCGGCGGGCGCGGGCTCGGCTCGGCTCCGCTCCGCTCTTTGGGCTCCTCAGTGCGCTCGTCTCCAGCGGCCAGGATGGACGCCCTGAAGCAGCCCCGGCCCCCGTCAGCTCCCCTCAGTGCCCTGGGGGCCCTGGGGGTCCCGGGGGCCCAGCGGGGGCTGCTGCTGCTTCACAGCGCCGCCAGGTAAGAGAGTGTGGGTGTCGAAGTGACAGTGAAAAGTGAAGACGCCGAGTGAGTGGGATTGCAGTGAGGATACCGTCGCCGTCTGCTGAGTGTCTTTGTGAGGGTGTGGGTGGCAGGGTGACAGGGCGGCAGGGTGGCAGGGTGGCAGGGCGCTGCCAAGTGGCCACAGCTGTGCTCTGCCCGCAGCGCTGCCCGCCGCCCCAGCAGCAGACAGCGCAGCCTGTTGCCAGCGGGACGTGCGCCGCTGCGCCGCCCTGCCCCGGCCGTGGCCCTACGCTGCGCAGCTTGCGCCCTTGTGGCAGTCAGGGTCAGACGGTGCAGTAAAAGGGGAGGCGTCTGTGCGTGCCCTGTGGCGCTACCCCATCGGGGGCCCCCGGGGCGGGGCTCCGTCGTGCGCGCCAAATGCTATCAAGTATGGAGGAGCCAGCGGCGGCTCGGCACGGCCACCGCACGGGCCCCGGATGGCGTTGGAGAGGGATGTTGGTGTGGCGGTGGTTGGTGGGACGGGCAGAGCAGCCAGGGCAGCCAGGGCAGAGCCAGAGCAGCTAGAGCAGCCAGGGCAGTCAGGGCAGAGCAATCACTCGCTCACGTCATGCAGCAGATCGATAGAGCGAGCAGCCTACAACCCCAGCCTTGTGCTCCCGCCGCTGGGGGCGCCACCTGCCCGCGTCCTGCCGCCGCTGCTGTGCGTTGTCCTGCACAGGAAGCGGGATTGGTATTTCTATGCCTCCTCCATTCATTTCAGTTTTCGTTTTCTGCTACCCGCCCGCGCTTTCCGCCTGTGGGAAGGCGCTGAAGGAGCTCTGGGGTCGGCTGGGCTGGGCCGGGCTGGGCTGGGTGCGGGTGGTGGAAGCGCTCGGGACTCCGCCTCAGATGGAGGTTTGTCGAGGAGGACGCCGATTCGGACAGGAAACGCGGCATAGCGGCTTTGTTGGACTCGAGCGGCGCCCCGACGCAGCGGGTCCCTGGGGGTCCGTGGCAGGTCCCTGGTGGTCCCTGGGAGTCTCTGGGGGGTCCCTGGGGGGTCTCTAGGGGTCACTGGGGGTCCCTGGGGGGTCTCTAGGGGTCCCTGGGGGTCCCTGGGGGGGGGGTCCCTGGAGGGTCCCTGCTGCCTCCCGTCCGATCTCTGACGGGGCGACGCCGCGTGGAAGAAAAAACCCCGCCGGTGCGGCTGCACACACACAGTCCCTGCTCGGCACGCCACACTTTACGTAACAGTCCGCGGGGAGTCGCATACCCGCGGCAGAAGAGCGGCGCGGTCACGTAATGGCGTTTAATTCTGACCGTTTCTGGTGGGCCCATGCATCGCTTCTCGGGTTCGAATACCGGACTAGAATTTTTTTTTGTTTGAAATTTATCTTTCCGCGCGCACCTTGGGCTCTGGTGGATGTGCGGTGGTGGTGGCGTCCGCGTCCACCCCTAGCGCAGCCCCGCGCGGCCTTGGTGTGCGCTTGCGTCACACCACGCCCCGCATAAAGTGAGAGTGAACGCAGTGTGTACTCACCCCCCGCGGGGCCGCCTGGTCACCCCATTGGGCTGGCCCCCGCCGCCCCCGCCCGCGGCCTCCTCGCGACAGAGTCAAGGGCCGCATGCATGTAATTTGTTCGCGTGTCCGCGGAGCTGCTTTCCAGCTGTACTGGCCTGGCCTCTTCAATATTTGCGACGTCGCGATCCGCCAGCGGCCGCCAACGAGAGTGTATGTGTGTGTGTGTGTGTGTGTGTGTGTGGTGGGTGGTGGCCTGGGCTGGGGCTGGAAACTTAAACTGTGGAGCGGACCATACGAAGAGAAGGGCAGCCTCTGCTGCGCGGCGCGGCACGGCGCGGCACTGGTAAATGATAGGGTCCGAAAGCCAATAGGTGGTCCGGGTTGGGTTCTGGTTTCCGCGAGGCGCTCATCACACGCGGCGCGGCGGAGCTCCTCTGTCGCTGGCACCGCGGCCTCGCGAACACATTTCGGCCCGAGCAGACGACGCGCGCCGCCGCCATCTTGTGCGTCACGTGACAAACATGGCGGCGGTGTGTTTACAAATACCAGCGCGCCCGCGCGGGCTGTGTACTCGGTGCGCGCAGGGCGGGGTTTATGCGATGACGTGGCGCGCTCTTGAGGCCGGGGGGTTTTAGTCGGAATTCCAAAAAATGTCGCCAGCTGTTTTTTTTTTGGACGAGCTGTGGGAGGCTCTCATCGTCCTCTCCTCCCTTTGTTTGAAGCGAGACCGCCCCCAGTAAAAGTGCCATCTCTTTCTGTTTGTGTTTGCAGTGAGCCGCCTCCACTGCGAGAGCGAGTCCTTCAAGATGGACTTGATATTGGATGTCAACACGTGGCTGTACAACATGGAATTAGGTGAGTACCGCAACTTTTTTTTTATTTTAATACTTTGCGATTTGAAACAAACCGCGTCGGGTTGATTTAAATGTCGAGCACATTTTCCCACTATTATTCCACTCCCTCTGACTAACATTCCTATCTGGCACTTGTTTTTTTTTTTCTTCTTTTTTTTTTTTTGTAAATTGGGGAGGACGTTAGTCATGACCCTCTTGATTCGATGATGATGAGGTCCTCGGGCTGAGCCCGGGCGGCCCGGAGTGGCCGGGGAGTGCCGCGTCACGCCCGAGCTGCTGCGCCTTGTCCTTGAGTGTCGCGGAGGTCCTGGTCCTGGCGGTGGGGCCACTGGGCCCCTGGAGCTCCTTGGCGCGGCCGTATACGCACGCCCTACACTCTATTAGCGTTGGGCTGCAGCGGTAGCGTTCAATGCGTTCACATTTGACCTAGGCTTTCGACCAAAGAAAGGCCAAAATTGAATTCTGCACAAAATTTCACCCTTGGCCATGTAAAAATCTCCATTCAAAGCCATCTCTATGCGTAAGTGCGCTCTAACTGTCAAAATCGATTTTTGCCTCCGTAGGCCGTAATTTGCATGAAATTTGCAGGGGTTATTTTTCTTAAGACTCCGATATTTCAGCCCGTTCCAAATTTTATACCATCCCCTCGGTCCCCACTACCCCGGTGTCATTGCCTCCCTGGCCCCTGTGCTCGCACCCGCCATCCTTCTCCAGACCCGGGATCAGTGCAGGTCCAGGTCGTGTTGCTGCAGTTGCTGGCGCAGTAGTACCATGCACACTGAGATGCGGCCAGCGCTCTGCCTAATAAAGACAGAGTATAGCACAGACTGAATTCCTCATCAAAAAATCTAAAATTTGGCGAATTTCTGACGAAATTTTACTAAATTTTCTTTGAGCTGAAAATGAAAAAAAATCTCACAGAAATTCGCCCTTTCCGGAGGACAGGGAATTTTAAAAGTGGTTTGTTTATCTGCGTACGTCCAGAGGTCCCGTTTAGTCACTGCGTGCCTTTTTGTATGCGTCGTTTTCTATTAATATTCCGGCTGGCGTCGCGTGCTGGCCGCCCTGAGTCACTGATAACGCGGAGATACCGGATGCGGGGGGCGCTGATGCAGCAGCTGGCGCCAGGGCAGCGCCCGGCTGACGGCGACGCGTGCCTCACGCCTCACGCGCCCCGTGCGATGAGCAGGGGAGTATGTATTGAGCTCGTCAACATTTCTTGGCACTTCTCTGCTCCTCGGCCCTGCATAATGAGGTTATGCCCGTGTATTTTGCCGCCGCGTCGTGTAATTTGATAAAGGAGACGCTGGCCTTGGGCGTCTCGCATTTGGTCTCGTCTTGTCTGGCATGTACACGATTAATAACAGGATTAGCCCTTATTCTGCGCGCATCTGTACCGTAATGATTTGCCCCCCCCCCTCCCCCACCTCTCGCGCTTGGCTGTCGCTAGAAAAGGCCCTCCGACATGTCTCCGTCGTGTCGCCCCTCCCCCTCCCCTCCCCTCCCCTCCCCCTCCCCTCACCTCACCTCCCCTTTCCCACTCCCCGATCGATGAGTCGGGCAGTGTGAACTCTCACCTCCCCGCCACACCAGTCAGTGAGAGCCGACATGCTGCACAAGCCGAGCACGTTTGGCTGGCAGAGGAGAGACTTTGGCGCATCCTAGATACACACATGGGGTAGAAATAACCACCCGTCAAATCTCTGTCGACACGGATTTGTATGGATATTGACCGGGATATCGCTAGTCGGTCTTTTAACGCCGTTCTGCGTGCTGGGGGATCTAGACGGTTGGGGGGGGGGGGGGCTGTAAATGGTGTAAACAGAGCGTTCCCCCACGGGAGGCGGGGAGGGCTGCGGTGGGGGCAGCGGCGGCGGCGGCCAGCGCGTGGGGGCGTATGACGTCACCGCGACTTATCGACCAGATTCGTCCCCCTCCCCTCCCCCCCTTCCACTGGCTGGCGTTCAGCGGCGTATTCCCTCCCGCTTTGCACCGCTGCTGGGATAGGTTGGTTGAACGTCTGCCTCTGACAGCGCGGGGCTGACAGAGAGAGAGAGAGAGAGAGAGAGAGAGAGAGAGAGAGAGAGAGAGAGAGAGAGAGAGAGAGAGAGAGAGAGAGAGAGTGAGTGAGTGAGTGAGTGAGTGAGTGAGGTGAGTGAGGGAGTAGAGGAGGGGTGGATGCAAGTAGCAATCTTTCACATGGGCAGGCTAGGATAGGCGGAGAAGGCCTTTTGGGATGGAAATGTGGATCATGGATATGAGAAATTGTTTAGCGACCCACGGCGCTGCTGCGGCTGCGGTCGGGCCCGCCTGGCCGGGGTGGTTAATCGTGCTGGAAATACTTGGCGCCGTTTCCGCGTGCGTGTCGCGTGTCGTGCGGCGCGCGCCGTGTGCTGCACGTGACGCGTCAGCTGATGTTGGCACGTTCGCGATCACGCTGTACGCTTTGTATACACGGCACCCGTCCCGCAGGACCTGCAGGACCTGCAGGACCCGCAGGCAGACCGCAGAACCGAGCGGAGAGGTCCCGACAGCCAGTTTCGCCGGCGGGGGACTTCGCTGGTGAGGGGCGAGGGAGGGGAGGGCGGCGAGGCGGGCGGGCCCACTCCGCTCCGCTCTGCTCTCTCGCGCCAGGCCGGGCCCAGGCGGACCCCCAATGTCATTGCCAAGGTCAAGCCCGCTATGCCACGGCGCAAGGTTAGGCTTAGCGGGGGGGGGGGGGGGGGAGGGGGGCAGAGCGGGTGGGAGGCGTGCCGCGCATGCGCCGTGAGCCACGCTGCACTGCAGTGCGCGGCCCTCCGCCGTACGACGCGGCGTGGGTGCATCTCTCTCTCTCTCTCTCCCTCTCTCTCTCCCCCTCTCCCTCCCTCTCCCTCCCTCTCCCTCTCTCTCCCTCCCTCTCCCTCCTTCTCCCTCCCTCTCCCCCGCTGCTTTACCATTTTTGGCAGCTTAGCCTTTATGGGCGCCCCTTTGTGGGGTAATAATCTGCCGCGGGCGCCAGGAGGAGTCGGCCATCGGGACGGCGTGGTGATGGGCCGTGGCCAGGGCGTGCCGTGCCGTGCCGTGCGTCGGACACAGCTGGACAGGACGTTTGATATGAGCTGAAGCTATTCCTATCGAGTGGTGCCCGTCGCTGCCGCCTCACCGGAGCGAACAGCGGCGCTGGCGGCGCTTGTATCGATTCCCCTGCCATGCCCTGCCCTGCCCGTCCTGCGCGCCCTCCACCCGCCGACGAGTTGGGGTGGAAAGCGCGAGTTTTCTTTTTGTTTTTTTTTCTCCCCCTTGTCCGGCTTTCAGTCTGACGTTTATATGGCCGTTTGCTGTGAAACCCAACTATCTGCGCGGCCGCGGTGCGTCCGAATTCGAGCTCCGCACTTCCACGAAAGAAAAGTCGGGCCGCTGTTGTTTCTGTTTTGTTGGGCGGCCGCTGGAAACCTGATCGCCCGCGCGCTCCCCTGAACGCGGCTTACTTCACTGTGGTGCAGTATGGCGGCTGTCCTTGTGACCTTGCGACTCTTTGCTATTCCCAAGGGAATATGGTGTACATCTGTTTTGTTTCTGCTACTGTAAAATGCTTATTTTCCACGAGGTGGAACATTGGTGAGGAATAACCCTGCTCAGCTGAGCTCAGCCTTCCTCCGAGTCAAAGGGCGAGCCTCCATCATGAGTTGTAGTGCTCAGCTCTACGGCTGGTCTGGCTGGCTCTGGCTCCTCCTTGGAGAGCGCCTGTCATGGCCAGGGTAGGCAGCTCGCTAGACACTCGTGCGCAGCGGGTGTGCCTACCCCGAGCCCTATAGCGCCTGTCATGGCCAGAGTAGGCAGCGCGCTGGACACTCGTGCGCGGCGGGTGTGCCTACCCCGGGCCCTATAGCGCCTGTCATGGCCAGGGTAGGCAGCGCGCTGGACACTCGTGCGCGGCGGGCTTGCCTACCTCTACAACCTGCCGTCGCTCCTCCTGCGCCTGCTGGCTGCTACTGAAGCGGTTTTATGTTTTAGGCCGCATAGTGCGCCCAGTTCCGCATAGTGCTCTGTACGTGGCACTGATGCAACGCGAGTGTATATGTCCTCGCAAGGACGACGGAGCACATGTCTCTAAATCACCGTGCCATCCGTGTTGATGGAGTGTTGACCAAGTGGGCGCAACGTTTGAAAAAGTAAAAGAGGGAGAAAAAAGTACAGCGTGTGCTAAATAGTGTTGTTATGCAGTGTGGACCGTTCTGCCTGTACCACTAACGTTCCTTCCGCGCAAGTTTTCACTATTCATTAATTTTATTTTTTTTCTGCCGTGATGCCGCGTCGGAATGACGCTTGGCATGGTTAATGGGATTCGACGCACGCTCAGTTTTGTCTCGATTGGTGGGGACTGGCAGCAGCGGGTACATGTGTAGCCCTCCTGGGCGCGGATAGGTGCCCCGAGGTCTCGAGTGCGCCCTGTGTGCGCGGGGCCGTGCACATCCCGTAATTGTGAACCAGATGTCGGCGGTGACGTCGCGCGTTTGCGGTGACTCAGCGGAGGAGAGCCAATCGCCGCGTGTTTGAGCCTC
This sequence comes from Odontothrips loti, assembly GCA_038380765.1. Lineage (NCBI taxonomy): Eukaryota > Metazoa > Arthropoda > Insecta > Thysanoptera > Thripidae > Odontothrips > Odontothrips loti. Next base: position 17,051,540 of record CM076247.1, on the reverse strand, counting down.
GTGGAGACTGGTGGAACCTCCCCCCTCCCCTCTCACTCCTCCTGATTGACGCCGAGGTAGGTGCGTGCGAGTGTGGACTTTTGCCAGCGATATACAGCTGCCCCGCTCATATCACGCGAAACCCCGTGCACTCCTCGCGTGCCGCATCAAAGTCAGTTTTCGTCTTCACTTAGAATGGGAAAATGAGGAAAGTAACTTGGCAAAATTATTGGTCGCGCACGAATTTCGCCTCGTTATCGCACGTCCTTTTGGTTTGTGATTGGGGGGGGGGGCCGTACCGCGGTGATGTGGGGGGGGGGGGGGGGCTGTCTAGGCGCCCGATAGTCTAGCGGGCGATAGAGCAGGGCGCAGAGACGCTTCAAACAAGCGAGCAGCAACTGTTAAATCGCCTCATTTTCAAATCGGCCCGCGCAGATTTTTCCATGGATTTTTCCCTCCCGACAAAACACCGGCCACCGAAAACATTTTTCCGTTCCTCTTTAATGAGCGATCATTTATTTTGAATGGCATAAGGAGGTGCTGGTGCACGTGCCGCCCGTAACGTCTCTTATCTTTGCGAAAGCGACACCCAGTCGGCGTGGATGCCTGCACGGCACCTGCTGCATTTAAACCACGAAGGCCATCGCCGTTTTGTTTATGTTTTGTGTCTTTTTCTTTCGTGCTAGTCACGACACATTCACTTTCTTCCGTGGAGGCCTGCGTCAAACGCTCCCCAGCGTGGGGCTCCAGGGCGCCTCTGAAAAAAAAAATCTAGTAATAGTGGTATGGTTTTGATAATCGGGATGTTTGTTGTTGTCGTTGTGTTGGTGGGCGTTCCGCCCCGGCAGCAGCAGCAGCAGCAGCAGCAGCAGCAGCAGCAGGGCCGCCGCCTTTCCGAAGTGCCTTATCTGGAAGCACACGCCCCCACCTCCCCACTTGTCCTTATCAAAGACATGGCCCCCATGGGCGCAGCCATGGCTGCAGCGCCGCCACAGCCAATGCCAGCGCCGCCCCGCCAGGTTTCCAATTCCAGCAAATAGTGCGGCATGGCCGCCCAGCAATAGCAGCGTGTGCGAGGTTAGCAGGGCACTGTTGTCTCCTGGTGCTTATTTGAAAAAAAAATGAAAAAAAATTCTGAGACGATAACGACCGTTTGTCATCATTCTCCCTCTAACTAATTACTCCTGCCCACGTTTCTGCGGCTCTGCAATTTTCGCAGATTGGGAACACGTGTTTACTTTGGCATAAATTTGCGCGCCCTTGCGCTGGCCGGGACTCCGCCCGCCCCGCCTGCTCGTGATGCTTCCCGGGAGCAATGACCCTCTTTTTGCGTGATGGATCTCGAGTCGTGTTCTCTCTCTCTCTCTCTCTCTCTCTCTCTCTCTCTCTCTCTCTCTCTCTCTCTCTCTCTCTCTCTCTCTCTCTCTCTCTCTCTCTCTCTCTCTCTCTCTCTCTCTCTCTCTCTCTCTCTCTCTCTCTCTCTCTCTCTCTCTCAGGTGCGCGCGGGGCTCGCGGTGGCCAGCAGCGCCCGGCGGCGCCGTGCGTTGGCTTTTGGCAATGAGTGCGGAGGGGAACGACGCACACCTCCAAAAATAATAGAAAAGGTGTTGTCTTTTTCGGGGCGAAGTAGTTTCTCCTTCGGCTTTCTTGAGAAGTGAAGTGGAAAAGAGTGTAGATGCCGTGTTTGGCGATTATGTGTGCAATAGGCTCAGCTTTGAAAGGTGTGCAAATCATATGCCGGTCGTGTGGATGAGTATTTATTTTATATCCCTGGCGGCGTGCCCCCACCACCTCTGAGGCCCGGCCGTACGCACACACGTGAGCACGCGTGAGCATGTGTACGGGGAGGGCTCGGTATGGGCCTCGCTTCCGGAGGGGCGACGGTCTTGGCCGCGGTGACGTCACCGACGCGATGCTATCGCGACCACCGAATGTGCCCAACGCGCTGCACCTCGTCCTTGGCGGCCGGCCGGGAGTCCTTGACGCCGGGCCGCGAGAGGGGTTCCCCGACGGGGTTCCGGCTCACCGGGAGGACGGCCGTCGTGGACCTCAGCAGCACGCCGATGACGCGGGTCCGATTGGACGCGGCTGCCCCACATCCAGAGCGCGCACCCGCCGGCACGCCGCTCCCGCTTCCGCCGCGGCCTTTACGAGCGTCCTCGAGGACCACGGCGGTCCTCGACGGGCGCACGTGTGCGGGCAGCCGGGCCCCTGGCCACCCTCGCGGCCCTCCGTACCCACGCCCTGGAGACCCACCGCCTGCACTTGCATACACGTCCCGTGGTTGCGTGTTTCGTAACGAGTCTTTCCTTCTCCGAGCTGATTGCCAATGTCAAGGTGCTCGGGTCGGGTCGGGTCGAGCCGAGCCGAGCCGAGCTGCCGGGTTATGTGTGAGCCGAGCCTGGCCAAAAGCCGCCGCCGCCGCCGCTTGGAAGGGGCGCTACGCCACGCTACGCTGCCACGCTCGCCGTAGCTGCGGCCGCCGTCCCCGCCAGCTGCGTGGTTTCACCGCGCCCCACCCCCCTCCCCCTTTTTATTTTTTCGGGCACGCCGCTGCTGGGTGGGGACCGGGCATGCGCGGAGCCAGCGGAGCGGCGGGCGGGCGGCAGGCGGGCGGCAGGCGGGCGGCAGGCGGGCGGCGGGGAGGTGAGGTTCCGTGGTGGCAGGCGGGCAGTCGCCACACCGCGGTCGCCACACGTCAGTCCGTCCCATTCCGTTCTGCGCCATGTTTGTGATGTTGATGATAATGATCGAGTCGCGTCTGTGAAGTGCATTATGCTGGTGTCGGCCGCTACCCCTCGGTGGCACCCGCGCCGCCGCCGCCACCGCCCCCGGGGGCGGAGGCCACCCCCGCGTGCGCGGCCCCCGCGGCCCCCGTGGCTCCTAGCGGCCCCGCCCCGCGCTGCGGCATGGTGTTTTACAGCTGTGACGTCACGATGGTGCATATGGCGACCGGGCGGACCTGTTGCGTGAGGTGAGCGAAGCTGTCTCCTCCCTGCTTTAGCATGCTTCAGTCCCGAATAGTTTCCCCCACGTTTAGCTCGGCCGCTCGCCGCTTGCCCTGTGTTCTGCGTGGCATGTCAGAGTTGTTTGCGGCCGTCGAGAGACGCTCTCTGTTTTTCTCCCTCCCACTTCACGGTGTCCGGCCGGCAAATGTGGGCGGCTTAGCGAAGTGAGCAGAATGTGTTCCTGCGGCACCACGGCCGCGGAGGAGGGTTGATTTCGGCAAATTTTCCGAGTGGTCGGCTGTAAACAGAGGGTGCTGCGATAAGGCCGCGGCCGCCTTGTGTCGCTACACGCCCATGAGCGCCAAGCTCCGAACCGAGACCTGTGCTTTTGTTCCTCCCGACGCCAGGGATCCAGGAGCCAAATTACGGGCCACTCCAATCATTTTCCTGCCGTTTCTTTCCATCTCATTCATCTCGTTTTCTTTTGCGACGCTGGAAGGTGAAATATGTACGTTGAAATGTGCCGACAATGACGTTTGCATGTTTGTTTTTTTCCAATGCAGTTTGGCCTTTTTTGTCTTTCCGTTCGGAAGGTCTCTTTTATTTTTTCCGACGGATTTATTCGTGTTGTTTTTTATTCCAGTCGTCTCTTAAATCGCGTCAGTTTGCACCATCATGTATGATTACTTTCGATTCCGAATTTACATGCGCGGAAATCGAGCGCGTCTGTGAGGAAAGCGCCCTTTTCTGTCGCGGAATATTTTGGCATTTTCCTCTCTTTCTCCCCCCGTGCGCCGCCCAGCCGCGAGCTGTTTCGCTTGCCAACGCGGCAGTCAGGATAGCAGCCGTGCAAAAATGTGACGTCACGCCGAGCGGGGCCCGCCTGTACACACTGCGCCGCCGCTGCCGCCGCCGCCGCTGCTGCAGCCCCCCCCCCCTCCCGAATATCTGTTTTAGTTTTTCCGCTCTGGCGTCAGCTGGATGACGGTGGTGATGGACTGCTCCTGCCTCCGTTGGCATATACTGGCAGCCGACGCGAGCAGTCGGGTTATATGACTGATAAAGTCCTGGCGTATGTTCGCCAGCGGTGAAATCCGATGGGGCGCCAATATACGCCCCCCCCCCCTCTCCTCCCTCCCGGTGATTCGTCCATCTGTGTGCCCCTCACCCGCGCGCGAAAGCCCCCTCGCGACACCCGCGCGCGCGCGATTTAAATTTAGCGGATGACGGAGGGCGCGGGAGTGCGGGGGATTTGTGGGGCGAGTGAGCCTACGGAGCTGGCTGAGTGAATGAATGAATGAAAGAGTGAGAGCGCTGCCACGCGGTCATTCTCGCACTCGACGAGTTCGGCAGGGGATCAGTTTTGGACCAGCTATACTATAGGTGACCAGGCAGGACACGGACAGAGAGGGTTAAGAGAAGACGAACCGCCCCGTCTTGCGGTGTCAGCGGCCAGGGTTCAGAGTTGAGCCACGGCAGTAGCGTGCTGTTCACCCACCCCCGGACGCTCTAACAACTTTCGGCGTAGGTGATTATCGACCCTAGCAGCCCTGTCGGCTTTACCGGCCAAGTACTCGGTCTCGATGTACCTACGCTGGGAAACCAGCTGGGTGTAACTCAGTGGTCGTACAGGGAGTAACACAGGTTGTGGTATACGGATTAAAAACTCACTAGATTTGAATTAATAAAATTAACGCAGCTCTCTGACAAGCCCCGCGCCTGCAGTTGCTCCGTGGCGGCTGGTCCGGTACCCATTATGGGGAATGGCGGTGTGCACCGTATTTGGAGCACTTCCTGACCTAGGTCACGGGGCGCTGTCGGCATGGTCCTGGCCGCCCGGGTGGCCGCCCGGATGGCCGCGGCCGTGGCTGCTGCCGCTGCGCTCAGGGTCAGAGTCGCGGGCCCCGCCGCGGTGGCTGGCGGTGGCTGGCGGTGCCCAAATGGCTGGTGGTGGACCATGGACGGGCCTGACGGGCCTGACGGGCCGACGGGCCCCATGGGACCAGAGAGCTGTGCGGCGGCAGGCGGCAGTCGCTAACTGCGATGACCTTGAGTCGCTCCCAGCAGCTCACAAGCCGGCCCCGAGCCCATAGCCCGGCCCGGCCCAGCCCGGCCTAGCCGCCCGGCCCCACCCGCTCCGCCTTGCTCGCTGGGCTCACCTGCAAAAATTACGCGAGGAGCGGGCAGAGTTATTTTTTGGTCGTGTCCTCTTCCCGAGCGCCGATATCCGCGTGCTGACGTTTCTATTGACGGGCGGGGCGGGGCGGGGCGGTGGGATTAGCTCTATCGGCGGCCCGACGAGTCGGTCTGACGGGGCGGGCCGGGCCGCGGTGACAGATACGGCGCCGCCCCCGAGCCCGTCAGTAATAATAACGCGCCGAGCGCCTGCGAGCGCCAGGTTAGGCCAGCCCGCACGACGCGGGTGCACGGCACAGGTCGTGGTTGCCTACCCGGCAGGCGCCTGTCGCACTCTGTTTTCCTCGTGCAGAAGTAGTGGCTCGTATTTTGCACACTCGCATATCCTTCCGTGCACAAGAACACTCTTGCCGCGAGCGGTGCACCTCCTCCTTCGCTCGGCGAGCCTCTCCCGCCTCGCACATCAATCAGTGCGATGTGGGGCGGGGCGAGGAGGAGCCGCCGCCGCCGCGGCCGAGGCGGAGCTGAGCTGGGCCGGGCCGGGCCGGGCCGGGCCGCCGGCGGAGCCCTGACCTTGGCTAGGCCTGGTGGACGCAGAGGATTTTTTGGAAGCGCGCCGCTGCCGCCGCGCGGTAGTGGGAGGTTTGCGGAGCAGCAGCAGGGGGGACTGTGCGGCATCGGCGTAGCCAGAAGACTGGGCTGCTGCTGCTGCGGTCATCGTCGTGAGAGAAATATCGGGGCCGGCGGGAGCAGCGCGCGCGCGGCGCCCTGAGGACGCGTCCACATTTTATGCGCCGCTGTGACTCACACATTGACTTTGCATGAGCGTTACGTGACGGCTCACGGGATGGCGGCCCAAAGTGTACCGCACCGCGGCCCCCGCAGCCCCCGCGTGATAACAGCCCGCCGCTGCTGTGCCGAACCAATATTGCAGAGCACCCGAATCATTTTCGCGGTGCGGAAAATTCGGCCGCGGAAGTCTAAGGGAAACGAGGCCTCTCAGGTCCCCCTCCCTGCAGGGGTCCGCCGCGTGCGCCTCCGTCTGCGCGCCTCTTTTCTAGGAATGATTTTTATCGTCCTCCGCGTATTCCTTTCATTTTTTTCCTCCGCGTGTGGGCAGTGCCTTATTTTGCCCTTCGCTCGCCGTGTCCTCGCTTCTCTTCAAGCTTAAAGAAAATCAGAAAAAAGTCGTGTGTTTTATTTTTTGGACGTCTAGTGCGGCGCATACATCTCCAAACCACAGACCTTTCCGGAACTCACGAGACTTGGTTTTGCTTTAGTGTTGTTGAACCCCTCGCTATATATATCTCTTTCTCTCTCTCGGGTGGGCTCTGGCGTGTGCGAATCGGTGAAATTCTTGTTCGAGTATATCATAAAATATTAGACTGCTCGTTTTTTTTTTTTTTTTTTTTTTTTTTTTGTAAAGTTTCGTCAACGCGTATAGGACTTTGCGAGAGAGACGTAAATAAAGGAGGCAATCTGTGCGGCCCCGTCGCGAATATCGCACCCTCTCTTTTTGTTGATATCTCTTATCAGGTGTGACGCGCGGCGGTCCCGCTTCCAATATGAAAACTCTCTCTCCGCCGCCCATTTGGAATATGTCTGGGGAGAATGAGTGTTGGATTAGGGAGGGGCAGTAACGTAAACAAACATCGCCCGCGCCTTTTTGGTTTTCGTGTATTCGCATTGACTTGCACGCATTTTTTTTTATTTCCCTTCTCGTAGACTTTGCGATGAGATAAGCAGGATACATGGCAAAAGACAAATGTGTCAGATGCGTTGGTCTTAATCCTACTGTATATGTACTCTGCTTTTAAACGCCATTTGCTTTCGTACATATTTTTTGTTGTTGCGAAATTTTGTTCTTTTTCTCCCCTCTCCCTCCTCTCTCTCTCTCTCTCTCTCTCTCTCTCTCTCTCTCTCTCTCTCTCTCTCTCTCTCTCTCTCTCTCTCTCTCTCTCTCTCTCTCTCTCTCTCTCTCTCTCTCTCTCTCTCTCTCTCTCCATCTCTCCCTCTCCCTCCCTCCCTCTCCCTCCCTCCCTCCCTCCCTGACAACACTTTTATTTAATGTTTTTCGCATGTTGCTGACGCTCTATGGCACTGACTCCACTGCGCGGCTCGGCCCGCCGGCTGAGCCAAAGTGGCTATAGTTTTGGGCCCGGCCCGACTCGGCCTGGCCTCTCGTAGCGTGGGTCCGGGGGCCAGACGGCGCGGCCAAGGACGTTCCGGGTTCCTGCCATGTGTATCCACGGTATCCACGGACGGCGGGCCGAGGGCAGGCCGAGGGCCAGCGACCTCTATGTGTGGCGTTAGTGCCCGCCGTCGTGGATCCGGCCCGATTTCTACAGTAATTTTTATATCATGTCTCTCTCTCTCTCTCTCTCTCTCTCTCTCTCTCTCTCTCTCTCTCTCTCTCTCTCTCTCTCTCTCTCTCTCTCTCTCTCTCTCTCTCTCTCTCTCTCTCTCCCTGCCCTGCTGGGGTCATTACGCGCGTGCTGTCCTTGGTGGGGACATTAGAGGCCCTCGCAGTCATACCTGGACGCTGAGTTCGCAGAGCGTGCGGCGCTGCGCTGTGCTGCGCTGTGCTGCGCTCGGCTAGCGGGCGGAGCGCCTAGAGGGTAGGCCGCACGAGGACACGCGTGCGTGCGGGTGGCCTACCATGACTGCATCCTTGCTCCCGGCCGACTCTAACCTCCTCTCTCTCTCTCTTTCTGTGCCTCTGCAGGAGACAAGTTCCGCCTGGTGCTGGCCACGACCCTCCGTGAGGACGGCTACCCGGACGGCGGTGAATACAACCCCCTGGACAACATGGACAGCGGTCGCGCGTCCAGCTTCGAGTACGTCATGTTCGGCAAGGTGTACCGCATCGAGGGAGACGACTTGTCCACGGAGCCCTCCTCACGACTGTAAGTGATTACTCATCTCTTGGAAAATAAAACTGGCATGACGCGTCGTTGAGCTGAGAAACAAGTTGTAGGCAGTGTTTGTCTCTTTCCCCTAATAACGTTCGACCTGAGCGATAGGAACCGTCCGAAACGGCAGACTCGGTGGGGGAGACAGTGACATATTAACAAACGCCGAGTCCGAAAATACCAGTGAACTCTGCGGGCGGCTTGCCGCCGTGAGTGAATGCGAAGGCCACCGATCGCTCCGCTATACTACACCTATTGGTTTCTTTGCATTTTAAAAAATGAGCAACGCCCTGCCGCCTTTGTTTGAAACGCTTCATAGCAGCAGGCAGACAGGCCGACTGTTTGTGTGTGCAGGCACGGTTCATCCCGCAACCAACCAGGGTCGTTTTTTGGCAGTGCGGCACCATTGGTGTACATTGCTGCGAATATCTGGAACACCTTATCGGGCCTTGTTTTTTTTTGTGTGTTTTTTGTTGTTGTTTTTTTTTTTTTTGGGGGGGGGGCTCCCTTTTTTTTCGTCTGACAGTCGCAGAACACCAGCTTGGCGTTTGGTCAGGAGGAAACGTCGTGTTGCCTCGTACGATGACAGCCAAATCAACTCCCCCCCCCCCTCCCCCCGAACTCCTCCCGCGCGGTCTGCAAGGAGAGTGGCAGTCGGCGATGACTCATCCCCCCTACCGGCCCCCTGCGGCACCACCCTTCGCTGCCCTTGGCTAAGGGAGGGCAGCATTCCTTTTGCAGGACCCCCCGCGGGGGGGGGGGGGGTGATGGATGGCCCCGGTGGGAGCCCCGGCGGGGGCCCCACCACGCCGCCGCACATGACATTGGCAAAGAGGCGCCCGCGTTCGCCGACCCCGCCGCTGCAGCGAGGTACTTTGTACTTTTGGTAATGACGCGTCCTTTTGTGCGCGCGGCCGGGCGGGCGGGCGGGGGGACCTGCGGCTGGACTGGGCTGGGCTGGGCTGGGCTGGGCTGCGTGGGTGTTGCGGGCCGCCGTGCAGGTGGCCGCCGCCGCCCGGCCGGCCGCTCGCTGCTTGATCTGCGTCCATCACGGCCACCGAGATTATCATTTAGCCGATGACACTCGTCCGGTCTGGCCGTCTCTGGGCGGCTGGCCGGACAACCCTTTGGACACGGGGGGGCTCCCGGAGGGGGGCTCCAGGTGGGGGGCTGGCTGGCTCCACGGGGGGGGGGGGGGGGGGGGGACCGCTCCAAATGAAACCCACTGTCATTGTCACGTGATGGGTTAGAATAAGACGACAGTATCGCGAAATTTTCTCTCGGAATCGTTTTTTTTAAATGTTTTGTTTTATTTTTCGGCACGCAAAGAGTGACCCGTTGCTGCTGGGTGCGATCGAGTCGTTTGCTCTGACGGGTGTGTCTGTGTGTGAAAGTCATCACGTTGTTTGTGTCTCGCCTTCCTTTTCGCACTCCCGCGCTGCCGCAGTGTGCGGACGAGGAGGGACAGAGACAAATGTATGCCCTCTCCCTTCCCCCCGGCTGGGCCGCGGGCGGGGAACACCACCACCGTGTTTGGCTATCGTGGTGGCGGTATGGACGGCGCGGCCTCGATGTCGATGATTTTATGTCTGATGATGATTGTGGTGATGATGGTGATGACGATTGTGGTGGTGGTGGTAGTGCGCGGGAAGTGGGGGGGGGGGGGCGCTGACCGAAATGTTGCCTCGTCACGAGTGTGTGTGTGTGTGTGTGTGTGTGTGTGTGTGTGTGTGTGTGTGTGTTCGTTGCACCGGTGTGTGCAGCGCGCCGCCGCCGGCCCGCCGGCCCCTGACCGCCAAAAGCTTCCCGTCTGCGCCCGCCGCCGCCACAGCCGCCGCCACAGCCGCCGCCACAGCCGCCGCCACAGCCGCCGCCACAGCCGCCGCCACAGCCGCCGCCACAGCCGCCGCTACAGCCGCCGGCCCTTGCCGCGTGAAAAGGCGTCGCGACGCTCGTTGTCCCAAGGTGAGGGGCGACGCTCTCAATACCACTGCGTCACTCTGCGTGGAGCCGGGGCTGTGCTCCTTTATTTCGTGCCTGACTCATCCGGGCCGTGTGTGTCGGGGCTGGTGCTGCGTTCACCCCGGGTGCGTGTGGCGTGTGCGTGGCGTGTGCGCGGCGTGTGCGCGGGGGTGACGCAGGGCGGTGACGTCACGGAGGGGTCGCGTAGATATTGCGCCCTTCAACAGGACCGAAACACGACGACGACGCAGCCCGCCGCGCGCTGGGGCCGCTGGGGCTCTGTGTGGAGGGAGGCTGCGGTGAGTATTCCCGGACCGCCGCTGACGTCACCGCTCCTCTAGGAACAGGGCGGGAGCATGCGGGGGGGGGGGGGGGGGGGTCCCGCGGGTCCGGGCGCGTATTCCTGCCTGGAAAGCCCGGGCGCCATTTACAAAGGATAGCCTTCGGCCCGCCTCTCTGCTGGGCCGTCGAGTGAGTCATGTGTTTGGCGATAAAGCTGCCGCCATGTGACACAGTGTCATGCTCGTCGCACTTGCCCCGTTTTCGCATGTTTCGGCTTGGCTCGAGCCGATCCCCCCCCCCCCCCCACCCACCCGCGCACCTCTCACTCTCACTCCACCTCTCTCTCTCTGTCTCAGTCCCACTCACTCAAGGACGGGCGGGCGGACAATCGATGGTTCCTTCGCGTGTCGAAGTTGGTAGTAGCGCTGCGGTTTTCGCGCGGGCCCCGCTGCCGGTTGGCCCGCCTGCCTGTCGTGTCTGCCGCTGTCGCATCCCAGATGACAAATGAACGTGAGCCGCCGGGCTTGGCAGGGCTTGGCAGCAGTACGCGCATGAGACCCGACCCCCGGCTCGATTCGTCTCGTTGCTTTGTCGTTGATTTTTCCTTTTTATTTCCGGCCGGCATAATTTGAGTGCGCGCGCCCGCCCGCCCGCCCGCACACCCCGATGACGCCGCCGTTGCGTTGCCGGGAGCGGCTCGGACTCTGGAAAAAATAAATTAGCACTGAAGGGGAAATAATAAATGAATCCGAATTCGAGGTCGCCGCCGCCGCCCTTCTTCGCTCCGAGTCGCGCTCGTTACCGAATTATTGTGTGCGGGGGGCCTTTTGACATGTAAAGCACCACCGCAAGCGCCGCGGTGGCCGCAGCCAATGGCGGGCCGCCTCCGCGAACACATGACGACGCGGGCGCTGGCAGATGTCGGGCAGAGTGTGAGTGTGTATGTCGCAGCGGAAGCGACGCCTGTTATCTGGCGACGGACCGGAACTCTGCCCGCGGCACCTTGACGACCTGCCGCGGGATGCCGGGAGGCGTAGCCAGGAGGCAAAGCCAGGAGGCGAAGCCAGGAGGCAAAGCCAGGAGGCAAAGCCAGGAGGCAAAGCCAGGAGGCAAAGCCAGGAGGCGAAGCCAGGAGGCGAAGCCAGGAGGCGAAGCCAGGAGGCGAAGCCAGGAGGCGAAGCCAGGAGGCGAAGCCAGGAGGCAAAGCCAGGAGGCAAAGCCAGGAGGCAAAGCCAGGAGGCAAAGCCAGGAGGCAAAGCCAGGAGGCAAAGCCAGGAGGCAAAGCCAGGAGGCAAAGCCAGGAGGCAAAGCCAGGAGGCAAAGCCAGGAGGCAAAGCCAGGAGGCAAAGCCAGGAGGCAAAGTCAGGAGGCAAAGTCAGGAGGCAAAGCCAGGAAGCAATGCCTGGCCACGCCTCGCTTTTCGTTCTCAGGGCGCGTTGAGGCAGCGGCCGTGGCCGCGCTTTTGGTGTCTTGTTGCTCTCGTCAAATCTCTTGTTTTGTCGGAGTGAAAACCTTTTATAATTATTATTTATTCTCTTGTGACGTGCTTCGTCTCACATTTTGCTCTGGGTTTTTCTCTCTTGTCAGAGGCGCTAACCTTTCCCGATTGAGCCTGCGAGCGCGCTCTTGGCGCCTGCTGGGTAGGCAAACCCGGCCCGTGTGCGCGCGCGTGTCGTGCGGGCTGGCCTACCCTGGCAGTTGCAGGCGCTCCCTGGGTCTACATTCCGACAGGGCGGGTGCACGTGTCCCGGTTGTCTCTGTGTCTGTGTGTTTGAGAGAGAGAGAGAGAGAGAGAGAGAGAGAGAGAGAGAGAGAGAGAGAGAGAGAGAGAGAGAGAGAGAGAGAGAGAGAGAGAGAGAGAGAGAGAGAGAGAGAGAGAGAGAGGGGCATCTGACACCTTGTCCTGCCTTCCGCGCACGAGTCAAACAATCGACGCAGACCGCAGTGGGGGTCAGCGCGGCGCCATGGAACGCCATGCGCCGAGGGGTATCGCCGTCCGCAGCGCCGCCAGCGCGCGGGGTACGCTCGCGTCGGTACTCCCCGTGCGGCGGGCGCAGCGGCCGTGTCTCGCCGCCAGAGGGCGGCACCGCAGGAGGCGCCGGATTAATCAGGGGTCCAGTTGACCTTACGGGCCGCCGGCGCCACGAGCAGAGGATCTCCTCGACGAAGTCGACATCGTTTTGAGATTGGAGTTCCTCCCGGAGATGTCCTCTCTGATGGCATACATTTTCCCTGATTGCACACATTTTCCCTGATTTAATATGCTGAACACGTCGCCAACACCCCTCTCCCTCCCACCTGAACACTTCCCGTCGCCAGCACTTCGTCAGCTGCGTGCTTCGCCTTCCAGGAGGTCCTGCATCGTCCGCCAGCCTCGGGTTCTGCTCTGCCTGCGGAGGGCTGGGAACCACCCTGAGTTCGCTCGAACATTTGACTCAGTGAACACAGCTGGTGGTATCTCAGTTCTACGCAGGCTCCAGCGTCGCCCCGCCAGACAACGAGCAAGAGGATTATACACTACGAAGACCTCTCACTTCTTTGTGGGAAAGGATTGATAATTCGTCGGAGATTTTGATCAGAAAATTGAAAAGTTTTTTTTTTTTTTTTTTTTTTTTTTTAAGGCAACATCATTCTTCCTTCCCGGTAGCTTTCCTTATTTCACGGTCGAAAATTATGGGTATTTGTGGCGCCGCCGGCCCGCTCCGCAGCGTTAGGCGATTTGTGCTGCAAGGTGACCGAATAAATCAAGGGTAGACCAGGAAGGAGAGTACACAGCAGCGCAATGCTTCGAGGTGCTTCGCGCGGTGGCGTGCGGTACCGCCCTGCCCTCTCGGCCCAGCGGGCACTGCGCCAGGACCTTCTGCTCTTCTCCCCCCCCCCTTCCCTCCCCAACCCTTCACCCCACTCTCCACGCCACCCTCTCGAACGGCGATGGCATGAGTATACCCCGCGAAACAAGTGATTCTGCGATTTCACTGCGAATTGAGCGAGCGAAAACATACGATGCATGTGCTTGCCAAACACGGAGGCGTTGGGGGCCGTTTTGTAAATGACTGGGAGCAGTGCGCATCGCACTTAAAACCATTTAGAAAACGCCCCCGGATCGCCTCCGTTATCGGTTGTGTCGGAATGTCTTGTGCGAATTTCTTATTTAAAGGGGGCGGTGGTGGCGCGAGTCAACAACCCCGCTTTAATTCGCCCCGTTATTGTTTTATTTCGGGAGCGCACTACAATGGCCGCGCGGAGCACCGCAAGACGCCGCCGTGCCGCCGCATTGTCCTCCCCGCTTATGTGGCGCTGGCTTTGCCTGTTCCCTGCCGCACTGTTTCCGACCAAACGAATTTCTGATGCGCCGCTGCGTCCGAAAACGCGCGCGCGGGAGACTGTGAACTGTGAACTTGTCTTTCGATGACTCGCTGCGTCCGGACCATTTTATTTAAGTTTATTTTTTCGCCCCCTCGTCAACGGCACGCGGGTTACACGACGTGTTCAACGTGTCTGCGTCGCCGTCTGTCATGTTGGCTGCATCTCGCCCCGAGGTCCGAGGGACCGTCCGCACCGCTCTCGTCACTGTTCCATTTGTCCCCGCGGCGGCGCCCTGCCGACCTTGCCGTGACTTCCGTTTTGGACAAGAGGCCGCGTTCGTAACGCTGCCTGCAGTGGCGGCAGGCCAGCTGTTGGCCAAGCCCTGCCCTTGCGGACCCTGCAGCTTGCGGGGCCTGCGGGCACCTGCGGGCACCTGCGGGCACCTGCGGGCACCTGCGGGCACCTGCGGGCACCTGCAGGCACCTGCGGGCACCTGCGGGTGCAGCTAAGTGTGGGCCCCTGCTGTGGGCCCTGCTGTGGGCCCTGCTGTGGGCCCTGCTGTGGCCCCTGCTGTGGGCCCTGCTGTGGGCCCCTGCTGTGGGCCCTGCTGTGGGCCCTGCTGTGGGCCCTGCTGTGGGCCCCGGCAGTGGGCCCTGCTGTGGGCCCTGCTGTGGGCCCCTGCTGTGGGCCCTGCTGTGGGCCCTGCTGTGGGCCCCGGCAGTGGGCCATGGACCGTGCGCCTGGACGCTACACACGCTTGGCACGCTGTGCCGAGTAATTTTAGCACGAGCGACTTGAGGACCGTCAGGACCGGACCAGGCCGAGTCCCGCGGGCAGGAGGGGGCGGCGGGGCGGGGCGGGGGTGGCTCACTCGGTGCATAGAACAAGTGTGTCCGAGCGGGGCCCCGGCAGGGGAGGGGGTACCCGCGCGAGGGTCCCCCCGGCGCCACAATGTGACCCAGAGAAGCGCTCCACCCTTCCTCCCCTCCGCCCCGTGGGCCCCCGTGGGCCCCCGCGGCCCCCGCCGGGCTCGGCGACACAGACTGGCTGATGCGGCCTGCTCGGCCGGGCCTCGGCCGGGCCTCGGGGCTCGGCCTGGGCCCCTCTGGGCCGCCTCTGCCCTGCCCGGCTATATGCCTCGCCTCGGGGCAGTCAGTCGCCGGCAGTGCAGCCCGCTGCTCGCCCCGCTCTCCTCTCAGACATCCACCACCACCACCGCCGCCGCCTCCGCGCGCCCCGCCCGCCATGCCCCTCGCGCCGTCGCCGCGTCGTGCCGGTGCTGCACCTCGACGAGGCCCTCAAGATGGACAGTGCCAGTGAAAGCGCGCATGTGTGTTGTGGGCGGACGACGACTGAAATGGCAGCGAAAATGGCAGCGGGCGGTGGGAGGGGCGGCGCTGCAGTGCCGCCTGGCCGCCCTCGGCCCCCACCCCTCCTGGAGAAGGCGCCGGCGCTGACGTCGGCCTCGGCGCCAGGGGAGGCGCCGCAGTGTGCCGAGGGAGGCCCCCCGAGGCCGTGCCGCAGCCAGGCGACGCTGACGACGCTGACGACGCCGTTGGACGGATCGACGGCGTGGCGTTATTTCGAGCCGGCTATGCGGCCCCCGGGTCGGCTGCCGTCGCGAGGCTAGCGAGCGCTAGCAACCTGGCGGCTGACGGCGGACTCAACGGCGGCGTCCTGGCCGAAGAGCTTGCCCTGTTTATTTGTGGTCCCCGAACACCTGTGTGTGCGAGAGAGACGGACTCTGTGTGTGTGTGTGTGTGTGTGTGTGTGTGTGTGAGTGAGAGCGCGTATGTGTGTTAGGGGCAGACGGACAGACTAACGGAGAGGACTGACTTTTCCCGACGACGGACCGATATAGAAAAAGAATAGTCAAAGACAGTGACTGTTCTAGGGCAGATGGCCTAGCAGCGTGCCAGCTGCCACGAGCAACGCTGCGGGCGTCAGAGTGTGTGTGTGTGTGTGTGTGTGTGTGTGTGTGTGTGTCAGCTGATCGGGTAGGGGCGTACGGCGCGAGTGCGCTCCATCGACCCGCCTTGACTGACGATGTACTGATTGAATGGGCTCCCTGTGTCTTGAGAGTCCTCTAGAGGCGGGGGTCCCCTTCGGCCCCTTCGGCCCCTTCGGCCCCTTCGGCCCCCAGTCCGGTCGATACAGGTGACCTGGCTGTCCTGTCGGCCCCGCGCCGCCGGTGAGGTGACCATCGCCATGACAGCGTGTTCGGAGGAGCGGGGCGACCGCTCGGCGACCGTTTGGCCGGCTCGTGGCGTTTTGGCAGGCCCGGCGCGGCGTCAGGTTTTATAAGATTTGCTTCCCTGTCAGTACGGCTCTTCCGCATCGGTAAAGGCCGATGAAAAATTTGGCTTGGCAGTAGCGCCCCCGGGGGGGGGGGGGGGGGGCAGGAATCACACTGTCATCTCACCTGCTCCTGGGGGGGGGGGGTGCTATTCTCGGTGGCGGTGGCCGTGGTGGTCCATGCACCGCCCCTGCCACCTGCTACCACCCCCCGGCGATCGCATCTCCTGTTTCGAGATGGCGAACGTCAATCACGATGCCGTAATTTGAAGGCATGGAAAGGGGAGGGGACGGGAGAGGAGGGGAGGGGGAGGGGGTTGGATCCGTGTTACAACACGTGCCTTGCTAGGTCAGACAGATACTGACTGTACAGACACGGACCTCGTACGGGCAGATGGGTGTATATTTGAATGTTTGAACGATTGAGTGAATGTTAGGTTGGATGAATGGTCGAATGATTGGTTGAATGAATGGTGAAATTATAAATGGGGTGGCTCTAAGTGTGGTCGCGGCTCCGTGTCGGTGGGCTGGCACTGGCACCCACCATGTCACGCCCGCGCCGCATGAGCGCGGCAGGCGTGATGGTGCATCTGAGAGCAGAGGCCGTGTGTGTGTGCGCGCGTGGGCGCGCGCTCGCGTGCGGCAAGCCTCCCTCCTCCCTGCGGGCCCTGCGGGCCCTGCCGGCCCTGCGGGTCCTGACGCCCGCATGCAGCCTGCAGTGGCCCCTTGACCTCTGCATTCCCTTCTAGGACGCGTGATGCTGCGGCCGGACGCCCCCCGACTGATGCCTGGCTGATGCCTGGCGGGTCCCCCTGCTGGTCCCCCTGCCGGTCCCCCTGCCGGTCCCCTGGCGGTCCTGTGGGCTCCCGAGTCCGTGCCAGAGGCGCATTTGCACGGCGCTCCCAGTGTGTAAATGCACTATCTGGTACGACACTTCGGGGCCCGCCGTCTGCGCGTAGCTCATCGCCGGTGCCCTGCCGTGGAAGGGGTCCCCTCGCCCCCCCGCGAACGCTTCCGTGCTCGGACTGGCATAATTCATTACGGATTCCGTTGATTTGCATTGGTGACGTTTGACAGAGTCGTGGGCTTGTTGGCACCAAGCCGGCGAACGGTGAACGTGTCGCCCAGTGCACTCCCAGTGGACGTTAGTGAAGTGGTGTGGACTTGTGATTTGGACTTATGCGGGTGGTGGAGCGGAATGCTCACTAGGGTTGGCGGGGCTAGGAGTCTGGCAGCACTCGCGAGGTTTCGCAAATTTCAGTGTTCGCGTGGTGAGAAATTATATAAGGGAGTTGATAAATGGCCGCTCAGTCTAATTGTGGAAATTTGGTCACACATCAGCTCTGTCATATACATTCGTTCTTGAAGACACTGAAATTTTGGTACACATTCCAAGCTGTCGTCATGGTCTCCCCCGTCTCTCTGGTGTGGCCCCGCTCGCCTTGCCTGCCACCTCTACTCCTGCAGCGGATGTGAAACACCTGTGTCTTCGTTTCGTATTCCTGTGACCCGCAAACGGTTCCATGTTCGCAGAGAGTAGTCGCTCGTGTGGAATTTTAGGTCTTTTTGACCCGTTCACTTCAGTTGCTTTTATTTATTTTCTCCATTAAGATGTCTTCCGATGTTTGTATTTAATTGTATATTGGCTGTGTTTGTACTTTATAACAATAAAAATAAACAATGTGAAATTTCTTATTGCTTTATTTTTTCACAAAACATGAAACTGTCAGATTCACCATCATACACGAAAATAATTTACATTTTAAAAATGTCATCGATATGGTTAAAATTGTTTTAGCTGGTCTATTCCCTTTTCTGAAGTCACGCTTTCATCAACTTTCAGGGTTTCCAAAGCTAAAAGAATGGCACATGGTACGTCAACCATTGTTGTCCCAACAACTACCAGTTACATTAAGTAATGATGAAAACCCTTAACCCAATTGTGGAAAAAATAATTTTTATTGATGCTTACGGACCAACATCTTTCATTCCAGTACACAATCAGAAATCAGTGCGAATAAATTTCTATTAGTTGTAAAAAAGTAGTGTACAATTAGTATCTTACGCATACACGAGACCGAAGATTTCAAACTGTGACGCTTGATGGTGGTCAAAACTTCCTGGGTTTTCTCTAGCATATTTATTGTAACCTTATTGAAAAAATTAAAAGATTGTTTTCTAAGAACACAAGCAGCACACTAAGCAGCACAAAGCAATCACAACCCAATTATTAGAAGTTGATAAACCCAAAACAAGCCTACGATGCTAGAAGCACTATAGTGCCCAAGTTCTAAAACAAGGCTAGGGATGCCAATCCCATCTGAGTTTCAATAGTTTCCAAAATAATCGTGTGTGCTAGTACGCCTGGTTTAGACGGGTGCATTAAAAGAGACTGCTATATTAGAAAGAATCTGAAAACACTTCCGACTGTTATGGAGAAATGTCAATCTCACATATATTTCGGAGCCGAGACGTTCACACATACTCGTATACCGACATAAACGTTCTCTAATAGCTTGCTGTATTTTCAAAGCAGCTCTTCTTTGAATTTTGGATAGCTTGCCACATGACCTACCTCAACCCCAGAATCTGATGCAGTGGACATCGGGCCGCCGGCAACGAGCTGGAAGGACCCCGAGGGATCTGCGCAAAGTGTGCCTGTCAGTTTGGCAGTGTGGTTAGCTGGTTGTGAGTTTTGACGACAGCCACTATCTACACTGCCACACGGACGGCTCACACCACCGAGTAAAGGTCAACCCCGAGGAAGCCACGAGGAACTCTACACATTGTCACCGGACGCTTGTAAGCTTCTGTGTGTAGTGCCACGAAAACTGCATTGATCTACTCCATGATTTGATTTATACCTGTGGTAGACTGCTTGGTATTTATCTGTTGAACTGATTTGTATCACTTCTGATGGTTGCTGAAAGAGTTGATTTTGAAAACGTGGCTTGTCATTTGCCTGTGCTTGGGCGTATCGGATTTGTTCCTTTCCCTGGAGCTTGGTCGGCGAGTCTCTGTCAGGGCGTCGCGTCGGCTCCAATTGACCCCGGCCGGCGCCCCCTCAGGCCTCGGGCCCCCGGGCCTCTTCGGCTGTGGCGCGCTGGCGGGGCGTGGCGCGGAGTGGCGTAGCCACGCTCGGCTCTCTAGCTCGCGCGCGCGCGCGCTCAATTCCGTCCATCTAAATGTCAATTGCCGAACCCGCACCAACAGGTCGGTCACAAATGTCAGGCGCGCCAGCCCAGCTCAGCATTCTGCAGAGTACGCTACCCCTTGTGAGGGCGCTAGAGCGGGCCCAGCCTGCCTCCCCCACGCGGGATCCGATATAATTTGCCCTAATGAAGGAGGTGGGGTGGGCGGCGGCGGCCTGTGGCGGGGGCCTGCCTGTGAGTGTCAGCTCAGGGCGCTGCGCTGTACGGCTGCACAATCCGACGTGCAGCCGCTTGCGCATCATGCGTATGGCGCCTTTAGTATGCGCAGTTTTTCGACCCATCCCATCCAAAGTCAACGTTGAGCCATGCATGTAGGCTGGCCTGTGGACGATTTACGTTTCGCGCTTCTGTGATACAGGGGTGGATTCTGAGGATGGGAAAGAGACAAACAATTCTGCACAACTTGTATAATTTCTCAATAGCTAAATTTACCTGGAAGGACTACGTACTACGGCGTGGCTCTGTTAAACTTTATCTCACAAGGAAATGGAATCACTGATGGTGTGTCGTTCTCTGTTTCAGTGCTGCTTACGTTTCGTTTGGTGGCCTCCTGATGCGTCTTCAAGGCGATGCAAACAACTTACACGGATTTGAAGTGGATCAAGCCATGTACCTGCTGATGAAGAAATTAGCGTTTTAATTTCTGTGTACATGTGTGTGTGTGTGTGTACAAGTTATGAATCAAATGT
The DNA here is from genome assembly GCA_038380765.1 of Odontothrips loti. NCBI lineage: Eukaryota > Metazoa > Arthropoda > Insecta > Thysanoptera > Thripidae > Odontothrips > Odontothrips loti. The sequence continues at coordinate 17,031,819 of CM076247.1, read as the reverse complement.
AAAGTGTAAAATAATGATTATATGCAGAGTATGATCTCGCATTAATGTAAACCAGTACAAAAATGAAGTGCACGATTAGGGAGATGAGTTTAAACAGATGTGACTTTATTCTTATCTTTGGGAGCTGGCTAGCTAGATGGCTAGACAACTCATTTTTTTATATATTTCTACGAGCTGTGTTGGTGACAGCTGACACATGTAGTCCCATGGTTGGGAATTGGACTTAATAATAAACAAAGAAACTGAATATCCTATAACGTTTACTTTTTTCCTCTCCCATTCATTACCTACAGTCCAGCAAGTAGTAGGTCGCTCCTCGCGACGGCTGGCAACCACCTTTACGATGCCGGTGGGGAACAAGGCTGCCTGCAGTGCTCCTCGTTCGCACATGGTCGATCAGAGAGGCAAAGCCTCCCAAGTGCAGCGCGCGGGGCTGGGGCCGCCGGGGGCGTTTCGCCGCCCCTTCCAAGGCCTGCTAGCCCTGCACCTTGCTTGGCACGGGCATCTTAGCTCACTGCCACACATCTAGCATTGGGTGCCCAAGGTACACTTACCTAGGAGATGATTGGAACACCCATCCACCAAATGTAGGCCACCAGATAAGTGTGTCAGTGTCCAGTGTCCAGATACCAGAGGGAGCAGGATAGGACAGCCGGGACAGCGATGATTTGGATCTGTTCGTTTTTGCCAGTGCAGGTACAAAAGGACTGAGTCCTGCAAGGGCACTGATTCAGTACTGTATAAGAGGGAGGCGAGACGAGGTGACAGAAAGTAGACCACTCACTGCTTTTGCCAAAATAACACAGTCGGCGACCCCTTGCTGGACGAGAGAGCCGCTCTATTTCGTAATTGGAGTAATGAGGGGACGCCGTTGCCATGACAACGTATTAGTGCCCCACCAAGGCCGCGTGCGCTGCTGTGCATTCCATGGACCCTCTCGCCCCGCGCTTCCTTCCCAGGACCCCGCGATGGGTACATTTTCCGGACACAAGACTTGTCCCGCCTATCATAATATGCTGATGAGGCGATCCGAACGGCCGTGCTCCACGCCAGTACCGTTGTTCGGCGCGGTGTTTGCGTGGCGTTGAGGTAATCCTGCAGCCCCGCCGGCCCCGCCCCACCCGCTCTCCGGCACCTTGCCTCACCCCCTCCAGCAGAGGTCTCTGACTCTGGAGGAACCCCGGCCCGGCACCGCCGAGGTCCGAGCCGAGCCCGGCGGCTCAGTCACACGTGTGCAGTGCGATCAGCTGGATACCGACGGACCAACCACCAGACTCGCAGGTAAGTCGGCGCGCATCTCATCTGCAGGCTCATGCGATAAGAAGTGTGTCCGTCCGTTGGCACCGGTTGGCACCGCCAGGAAGGCAAAGTTGATCTCTCAGCAGGGAAAGACCTCTGAAGTAGTAAAGCGTACTCAAAACGATGCGTATTCGTCACATATATTGGTGGCAGTACTGTGAAAGTGCAGTGCTCGGATTTCAGCAAGAAGTGAAATTTGGAGTCGCTCATATGGTACGTTCCCGTTGTCCACACCTCACTTCTGGCCTCGATTTTATTTAATTTTTAACAAAAAAATGGCCGTTTTCCAGCAAAATGAATGATTAATTTGTCGTGTAGAAATTGAGACCGAACTTTCTGCCAGCCATTTGTCTCAAAGTGGCCGAAAACGTAGTAAACGCCCCGCGCTATAACAAGAGGAATACCTCATTTGACCTGCTTGCGGTACATGGGGAAAGCACTTTTGACAACACCAACCGCAGTTCATCGCAAACGTCAGAGTTGCGTAAGTGGGGCCCGCTGGCCGGTTTTCTGCGGTGTGGTTCTCCTCGCGGGGTGGAGTCAGTGGCAACCGGTCCCGTAATAATGGTGCCGAACCGGGGAGACTCAATTTCGCACTCGGAAGGGTCAAGGGCGCTGTCAGGATTCGCGATCTGGTCCGCTGTCTTGCAGCCGCAGCACATTGGCGGCTGACCTCAACCCGTTCAGTTAGAACCGATCAGATCAGAAAACAAAACTCGTGAAGCACGTAATGTTTTTCTGAGATGAGCAGCTTTTATTGACTTCTCTATCATTTCTCTGTAGTCACGTATTTGATGGGTCAGTGTGGTGGCGTTCGCGAGTTTTCGAAGTCAGTGAGGCTTTGTTTCGAGCCTTCAAAAAACACTAGGAACCGTTTACTTTGATTTCCTTGATTTTCTTTTCAACCGCAATTTTTTGAACGCGGAAGAACTCTGGTGCCATTCGGACGGAACGCTTGCCACTCACTTGTCATTGGCACCTCTACTCGGTAACCCTTCCTCCCCCCACCCCAGCGGCCTGCAGTAGGGCTCGCAGGCCCCAGAGGGGGAGCCCGCTGAGCCCGGTGAGCCCCCGGCCCCTCCGACGGGGACGGGGTGGTGCAGGTAGAGTGCGTCTGCGTTTGGAAGCGTATAGTTAGGCCTGAGGCGAGCCTGCGGGCCTGCGGGCCTCCCTACCGGGACTGGACTGGACATACCACGGCGTCCGGGACGTCCAGTGGGCGGACGGGTTCGAGCCGAGCCGAGCCGTGCGAGACCAGCCGTGCCCAGCGCGGAGCCGGGCCGGAGAGCCGAGTCAGGTCTTCGCGGGTGGGCAGAATAAGCTCCGCGGAGCCACGGCGGGAGTCACGGCGGAGCCACCCATAGGGGTCATTCACTTCACATGGCCCAAGGCGCGGCACGGCCCAGCCCGCGGCCCCTCATGGCACGGGCACAGGCCCTGCTCGTCAAGCCGACGCCGCCGCCGTCCTCAGAGTCCTTGGCCTTCCATCGCCCTCCCCTTCCCCGCGCTGCGATTATTTCACTGCATTCGTGTTGAGAACGCAGCGAGACTTCTCATCTCACGCTGGGAGTAAATGGGAGTTCGGCGTTCCTACCTGCGTCGTATATTTCTTGACTGCACGAACCATTTTCTCTGGTCGGGCTGCTGGGTTTTAGCCCACCTAGACCAGGGCTTGCCTTGGACTATGCAGTCCTGGCCACACATGCTTGTGCAATGCAGGCGACGTATTTATTTAGAGAGGCTTCTGGCTCGGTAGCCAAGGCTGCCTTCTGCAGCAGCTGCGTCCGAAGGGAGGGCTCGGTGTCCCCGGCCGTGTCTGCACGCAGCCCGCAGCCAGTGCAGCTCCCGCGGCAGGTGCGTGGGTCCAAACTTTGGGTCTGCGCGGCCATCAAAAAGACCCCCACGAAAGTCGCCCTTGTCCCATGCTGACGGGCTGCGAGTTGTCCTCCTGAAGCCCGGGGTGGGCTGGGGTGGGCCGGACTCGCTGCCCTTTCTAGGGTTGCAAGCGCGGGGTCGCGACGGACCACCGCTACGCCGCGCCGCTGGGGCCGAGGAGGCCGAGGCTGCGTCGATACTCCGCGACGGCCGTCTCTAGAGTCTCTCCGCCCGCGAGTATCACGGCCCCTACGGCCCCGGCCGGCGAAACGCCCCGTGCCATGTGTATAACACCTTCGCATCTGAACCGCGGTTTTCTATCCCAAGTGACTGATTCCAGGCACCATGACGCCGGCCGTGCACGTCTCCGCCCTGTGCGCCACAGTCCTCTTTCTCGCCGTTCTCCTGCGAGGGGCGTCCGCCAAAGGTACGTTAGGTGACGGGGTGACGGCTCCCAAAGCCCTTTCAAAACGAAACTGGAAGCGCGCCGCGAACGGTGGTGCGGTGGTGTGGCTGGCGTGGTGAACGTTCGCATATAGCGCCGTGGAGGTAGGCAGCCCATCCGGCAGCGGAGTGTAACAGGACGGCACAGCCCGTGACGCAGGCGCCTCGCTGGCCCCGCTGGCCCCGCTCCGCTCGTCCTCACCAGCGTCCTGTTTGTGCAGTGGCGTTCCCGGACTCCCCGCGGGCCGCGGCACCGGCACCTGCCCCGGCGGCCGCCCCCGAGTCACGGCTTCTCGCCGACGGCGACGCCGGCTTCGGCCTGAGCAGCAACCTGGACTTCACCACGGTGCTGAGCCAGGCGCGGCGGCGGCCCGACTGCCCGATCTGCCACCAGACCGTGTACAGCTACTGCGGGGACCGCCTGCTGCACGACGCCTGCTGCTGCCTGCAGGGCAGCTACTGTAAGCGTCAGACTGACGACGACCGAAGCAAAAACCGAGGGGTTCTTCACTCAAAAAAACAAATCAAAACGAAAAATCAACGTATACCCCTTTTAAAAAACCGAATAATATCTTTTAAAATAAGTCAGATTTTTTCGTAAATGTCTAGAAAAAAGCAAAAAAAAAAGAAATCCGAAAAATATCCGAAATCCAAATTTTGATTGTAAATCATGGTGTTCTTGCATCACGAGTGAATGACCCCTCACCGACGACACGCTGGAAGAAGAGAGCGCTCGATAAGAGTCATGTTCGGTGTTTGCAGCCCTGCCGCCGCAGTGCGAGCTGGCCGACTGCTCCTTCTTGCACGCCAAGTCCTGCCCGGAGCACGCCCTCATCACCCGCTGCTGCTGCGACCGCCGCCTCCTCTGACACCGCCCGGCCCGCCGCCACCGCCATTGTACATAGACCGCCATCGCATTTATTTATTTATTTTTGCCTTGAGTAATAAACGTGTGTTTTAAACGTTCGTGTTGCGTTTGCTTTTCCGCCCTCCTCTTTTTTCTTGTCTGCCCGTGAATAGGGTGGTGCTCAAAAGGCTCAAAGAGCCAAATAAAATCTCGCAAAAAAAAAACCTTAAAAATCATGCGACCCCCGCAATGCGGGAGAACAACGTAATAATTAGCGGTGGCATGAGTTATACGAAACGTCCACCACACCAACTATGCCTCGGCATTGGTAGGAAATACCTGCCGCCCGCCCCGCCCGCCCCGCCCGCCCCGCCCGCCTCCTCCACACGCCGCACAGCGCGCACAGTCGCAGCCCGGCACAGACGGCCCAACGCCGAAATGGGTTGTGCGGGGCCCCGCGACCTGCGACTCCCAGACGAAGTCGTCATCGTAATGGGCGGGCCGGGACGGGGCACCCGGGGCACGGGATGGGGCGCCGCCGGCCACCAACACGCGGCCGGCACGTGCCTCCCACACGTAAGAGGCGGTGTAGGCCGAGCCGAGTCGCCCTGCACACCAGCACCCGGCACCCTGAGACAGTTGCTGATATGAGAAATCTGTCCTCGATACGGGATGAGTCCTCCCTGGGCCTAGGCACACACACGTTCCACGAAGATTCATGCCACGTTTCACGCGTATGACAGGGATGTGACCGCCGTGGGTCCCTCGCCGTCCCAGCTGCTGAGGAGTCGCCCGCGATCGTCATGGTGGTTCTCGGGTGTGCCGAATACGTTCGCACTCCTGCGCCCCCAGCTCTGCGCGCTGCGCCGCCGGCCACGGCCTGCGTGTTTCACTACTCACTACTCGCCGGCTCGAAATACTGGTCTGTTCTGTCCAGATGGACATGGACAATGTCGCATGGGCCAGGCCGGCCAGACAGTAGCCATCGCCTCGCCCCGGGCGGGGCTAGCCGGGGGCTGCCGGGGGCTGCCGGGGGCCCAGCCAGCTCAGCGCGTTGCCCAGCGGCCACGGCCCGTCTGGAGCGTGCGAGAGAGAGGGAGAATCCACGTGTGGTCGCTGGTGTGGGGCATTGGGGCGTGCGGGGCGGCGGCCGGTCACACGCGCGTGGCGGGGGGAGTGGCGGCGCGTGGAGAGACGCGTCGGGCCGGGCCGGGTCGTGCGTTGGGTTGTGTCGGCATGGACTGGCGGGGTAGCTGACCGCTTCATTCGGCACGTGGATGTGTTTGCGTCCGGACATCCCGCCTGGTCTGGACCGCCTCTGGACCGCACCTCCGCGTCCGTCCCCATCAACCCCTCAGAGGGCAGAGGGGAGCTCGTGGACCTGTGGACACCCTCATCAGCCTTTGGATCTCGAGATTGTTGTCGTACGTGCCTACCCGCACGGATTTAATGGCGTTTGGGTGCCGCTAAGCGATTCTGGAAATCTGCCGCGGTTAGGAAAGTGAAGAGCGCCTCCGGGCCGTAGGCAGACGCTGCAGCAGACGCTGCAGCAGATGCAACGCGCCGTCACAGCGCGTCGTCTGCTGGGCAACGACAGGGTGAGGCATGCCGACAATGTGAGAGTGTGTGTGTGTGTGTGTGTGTGTGTGCGCGCGCGTGTGTGTTTGTGTGTACGTTGACTCCAAACTGCCCCGTCTCCGGGTCAGCAGGGTGACCTTGGCACGTGTGCGTCTGGGCCGGGCTGTGGTGGACTGCGGGTCTTCCGGCCTTCGGTTTGGGGTGGGACAGAAGCACACACGCAAACACACACACACACACACACACACACACACACACACACACACACGCTCCGGACCCGAGCCGGGCCCAGCCGAATAAGCGTCGTGGACGAGCCATTTCCGCTACCCCATGCCGTCCCATCTCTACCGGACCCCGGCCCGGAGACCGCCCGGAGACCCCAGAGCCTTACAAGCGCTCTGTGCTGACTCATTGGTGGAAGTAGCGGAAATCCGGAAATTGGAGTAGCGAGGTCCACTGGCATTGAAATGCTGAATTTTCTCAACGAGCATCTTTCTGTCAGAAGGAAAAAGAGGCTGAACTTTATTGTGTTTTTTGTTTTGTTTTTTGTTGTTGTTTTTTGGGGGAGGGGCTGCTACAGAAAATCTGCGTCCACCGCATAGCACCCCTTTAGTAGTTCCAATAAAAACGTCGTACAGCGCCAAGGCCAATCGCTCTCTTTTTCAAATTCTTTTTGTTTTATCTGCATTTCCTTTTGAAAATGTGCGCCTCGTTTTGGTTGCCAGGGCCCACGGCGAGCAACGGTCGCGTCTCAGCCCACCTCCACCTACTACGTAATCGAATCTGTCTGTTGGCATGTGTTGGGTGATGAAAGAGTATAGGCGGAAAGAGAGGTTGAAATTTTTGCACAGCAAACACACACACACACACCGTGGCTCGTCTATTCCAGTTCAAGGAGAAACAGTCGCCAAATACCGCGGAACCTCGATGAACATGCCATGTGTCATGCGCGCACCGAGAGGTATGGCGAGGGGGGGGGGGGGCAGGAGTATGTTGGACGCGTGCGAATCATAACCGAAACAAAGGTGGGCGTCCGGGCCGAGGCCGTCCGGGGCCGGGGCTCAGAGATCTGGTACAGTCGTCACCGTACACCAATTGTTTTATCGCCACATTACTTTCCTTACGGTTTGACCTTGACCGGACCGGGGTCAGGAAATGGCCGGTTAATCACCAGCGCGCGGCAACACGTACCCCGTACCCGCCCCGCCGTTCAGCGTTCAGATTACCCGTCTGGTGCAGACAAGACCCGAGTGTCGCATTCGTCTGTGCTCTACTCGCGCTCAACGTTGCTCAACGTACTGTCCCTAACATCACGGTGCGTCTGGTGGCCTGAAAAAAACGATGGTCGTGTTTCTGGCTGACGGATTCCGCCTTCGATCAGCGACGGGGTAGCTAGCTGGACGGCGCGACGTCAAGGCGAGGTTTGCGTAAGCGCCGGTGTGGCTGGCGTCGGGTTCGCTAAGCATAGATGCCGGCCATGTCTCCCACCCCCTCCTCATCTAGTGCAGCATGCTCACTGTAAATATTTTCCGTCATATGACGAGAAAAGCTGTGACGATTCACTGATCACCTGAATAGGTCGTCACTCTACGACGTTTACTCGTCACGTGACGACATATTCGTAGGGTTCATAATTCGTCACATTTAACCAAACTTCAAGAAGACATACTTTTTAAGCGGTTTTTGCAAAAACAAAATCGGTGACGAGTTATTCGTCATTCGGTCTGTGACTACTTATTCGTTTTTCAGATTTAGCCAGAGGATTGTCGTAAAATGACGATAAATATTTTTACAGTGCAGCAGCAGGGCGCCGACCGCCCAAAGGTTAAGGCAGGGCAGCGCACTGGGGGTAAGGGGCGCCACGAACCTCGCCACACTGCCCGGAGGCCGGAGGGGCGGTGCTGGGAGCAAACAGTCACTGGCACGGGCCGGAGTCTCCATGACTTCTGGCCTGGTGGGTTCGATTCCCACAGGGGGTTCCTGACGCACTCCCTCTTCGAGGGTTTAATTGTTCCGAAGACCCCGCCTCGTGGTTGTGGACGCTTCTCACATGGTCTGCTGGGGGTGAACACGATCTCTGACATGGGGTAACACGGCTCCGGTAAGGGATGATGAGGGAGACTTGGGGTAACACGGCCCCGATAAGGGATGATGAGGGTGAACTGTGATAACACGGCCCCGGTAAGGGATGATGAGGGTAAACTGGGGTAACACGGCCCCGGTAAGGGATGATGAGGGAGACTTGAGGTAACACGGCCCCGGCAAGGGATGATGAGGGTGAACTAAGGTAACATGGCCCCGGTAAGGGCAGCTCGGGCGGGGCTGCTCGAGGGAGAGTTCATTTGAAACAATCGGTGTTCAGTGCCACCAGTAAAAATCAGAAAAAAATAAAAATAAAATCAGAATGACAAAATATCAAAAAAGTGCAATGTACAACACAAAATGTTCAAAAGGTCAGAAAAATGTCACAGGAAAATTAAAATTGTCAGAGATAACAAAATGACGAAGCGGGTTCAAGCCAATATTTAGATTGATTTAGAAAAATCAATTTTTAGTTGAAAAAAATTCAAATTACACACAAAAAGAACCAGTCTTGATTTAAGTTGGTGTACATCGAAGGGGCAGTGATACCTCCCTCATAGCTGTTGGGGGTAACATGGCCGGTGTGCATCGGCCGCGTCGGCAGACGAGACGCGACGAGAAGGCGTGGCTGAGCCGGGGCGGAGCCACTCGGGGTGGGGGGCGGCAGGGGAATACGCTATATGTCGGCAGGTCCGCCGCCTCAGTCGCTCAGTCCGTGGTCGCCGCTCACCGGACCCTCTCACTCCATCCACTCCACTCCTCCCGTGGCACGGGGCCCGCTCCCGCCCCGCTCCCGCCCGCCCGCTCCCGCCCGCCACTGCCCACGGCGCTAGCAACCCTCCGCAGGCCACACTTCCGACCCGGACCCGGCGGACGCCAGACGAACGCGAGTCTACCTTAAGCCCGCCTTAGGCCTGCCTGAAGGCTGCGAACCGTGCACAGACAGTCGTTACCGCCAGTGCCGCGAGTGCGTGTGTCCCCGTGTGAAGTCTACCAAGATACAGGAGGCATACAGCCGCCAACGCTACCCAAGTGCGTGAAAACCGACCTCTGGAATCGACAGCGGCATGGCGGAATCGGTAAGTCGTCATCGCAAAGTGGTGGTGCTAAATGCTAAACGCGACTATGGTATTATGGTGCTGTTCTTTGTTGAAACGAGACAGGAATATTATTATCAAAGTTTGCGGTTTGAATTCTGGGGACGGCTATGCGAGCTCAACGCCTATTTTGTGGCGCTCGTGCTTAATTCTGGTTAGGTCCGCCAAGTTGTGTATCCTTTTTCTGGCTGGCGCCGACGCCGTTTCATTTGCATATGCGGTCGTAGCTGGGCCTTCGATACCTACAGTGCGAGACAGTGCGAAGCAGAAGTGTGATGACGGGGCTCTGGAACCTCCAGCCGGACCCGGCATGACGTGGTGCGGCTGCGTAAAGGACCTACAAGGACCCCCAGCTCGGGTCAGCGAAAGAGGGCCGCGGGGGACGAGCGTACTCACAGCCGGGGCGGCGCCTGGGCTGGGCAGACCAGTGCCCGGGGGGGGGGGGGGGACCAAACCGTACTCAGCACCATCCACACCTCGGTCCAGGAGGATGACGGTGCACCCTGGAGGACGTCCCCGGAGAAACCGGAGCACAAGGACGCCGCTCGGCCGGGGCAGAGCTGGCGCCGGGGCCGAGGACGGCTGAGGCCGAGCTCACTTGACATACATTGGAGGCCCAAGCTGCTGGCCCGGGGTCCGCGCGCGATGCGGCGCGGGCGCGTGGCCGGACACGGCCCGGGCGAATCCATCACGCCGAGCGACACAATTCTCGTCATTCATCGGTCCGTACTTTCCTCCCGTGTTCTGTGTTCGCGTTGAATATAGGGGAGGGAAAAGGAAGGGGGGGGGGGGGGGGTCGTCGTGGATGATGAAACTGTGTTGTATTGGCCCGGCCCGGCCCGGCCCGGCCCGATCCGGCCTTCGGGTGCGCGGAGCCAGCGAAGCGACCGGCTGGCCGCTGGCAGGGCCGGGGAAGCGTACGCGCGTAGCAAACACCTAGCTAGTCCGGGCGCAGCGCTAGTCCGCGTCGGCCGCAACGTCTGCTCCCGCTCCCTCGCCGACGATAAGTCTGCACTATTGGCGTCGCTGGAGGGAGTGTAGAGTCTGGAGCGCCTGCGAGTGCAAGGGTAGGCCAGCCCGCGAGGCACGCGCGCATGGAGGAGTCGTGGTTGCCTACCCCCCAGGGGTCTGGTCTGCACACGCACGGCCGGCCCCGGCCGCCGCCCCCTGCCTTGGCCGTGCACATCCGTCTCGCGGCCTTCCGTCCCCGGGCCGCCGCCGGGCCGCAGCCTCGCTTGCACTTTCGCGCCCGAGACCGTCGCGGTCCTCTGGGCGGTCCCGTAACTGTGGCGCCATCCCCGCGGCGCCCGCTGCAGCTGCGGGGGTTCTTCTCCGATCTTATCGGGGTGTCTTATCGGCCGCACGCGCGGAAGTGACAGCCCCCCCCCCCCCGCGGCCCCCCTGCGAGGCATGAGCCCCTTGGGCCCCTTGGGCCCCTTGGGCCGGTGGACCCGACCCCCGACCTGACCAGGGTGCCACACTGTCACTTGCACCCGCCTGGACCCCGCCCCCCGCAACGCCTAGCCCCACCCGGGCCCCAGCTAGACCCAACGCCGGCCCGTGCGTGCCAAGGTCCCGTGGGCCCCCGCGGCCCCTCGCCGACCCCCCGCGGTCCTAGAGTCCATTGAGCCCTAAGGTCTCCGCGCGGCGCACGGGGCCTATTTCAGGGACCGCCTGGAGCGGCGCCGTGGCGCGTGGCGGCTCGTGGCGGCTCGTGCCGGCGCGTGCCGGCGCGTGGCAGCCGGCGGGGGGTAGTGGCGGGGGCGGGGAGTGGTCCTGGCAGGTGGGCCCCGCCCCTCCCCGGCCCGTCACACACCTCCGACCCACCTGGGGACCGACAACGACGCACGCGGGAACCCGTTTCTTTCTCTGTCCAAACGTCTCTATTTTTAGCCCGGTCCATATTTCTCTTTGCCGCTGCGGACAGTTCGGGCGTTGCGTCGTGTTGATGGTTTCCGCGAGAGGCGCCGCCAGTCACACATACTCCACGGACTGTGATTGTGGAACACGCCGAATAATGAGTGAATCGTGAGAAAAATAAAGAATCGAGTTAATGCACTTTCGCCCTTGTTTGGCTGGCATTGTATCGCGCCTTCTCACCATTTATCGCGATACATGAACCCGAGACGAGGCCAGGCGGCTGATAGAGAGAGAGACAGAAAGAGAGAGGGAGAGAGAGAGAGAGAGAGAGAGAGAGAGAGAGAGAGAGAGAGAGAGAGAGAGAGAGAGAGAGAGAGAGAGAGAGGGGGGGGGGGGGGGCGATGCCTGCCTTCCCTAGCAGTGCCGCGCCGGAGGGGTCCGGGGGTGTGGCCCCTCCCGTCCAAATTGTAAACAACACTGCACACGTGTGGACTCCAGGTATTTGGATCAATGTCGCGTGGCCCCAAGGTGGACGCCTTTGCCTGTTTATCCACCCGAGATCCAGCCGGTGCATCAACCCGTGACGTCATTAGCGCCCACCGCGTGGTAGCAACAACGGTGTTTGGAGATCGACTGTGTATCACTGGCCCCGGGCAGTTTGGGTTTTAGGCAGTCCCGCAACGCACTATCTCCGTCTCTTTCTGTCTCACGCCAGAAAGCCAGAAAGAGACGGAGATAGTGCGTTGCGGGACTGCCTGAAACCAAAACTGTCCGGGGCCAACCTGGTATTAAGAACTAAATAATCAGTCGTTACCAAGGGATCGTATGTCCTCCAAATCTTCGCAGGGGTTTCACTGCCGTGATTAATGGTGTCAATCCAAACCAGAGTGCGGGGTTTGAAGGGTACTACAGTCTTATGGAGTCCCGGAAGGCCATGGTTATGCGGAGCAGGAATCGCGCAGTGGCGCGAGCTAGGGGTTGCCGGGAGATCCGTCCGGCTGTGTGCCGTGAAGCGGGCTCTAGAGCTGTGTCCCGGGATGTGTCCCGGGGCCAACTGGCAGCCGTAGAGCACCGGAGTTAAAGGCAGGGGTCCTGGCGGCATTATCATACTTGAAGTACATTGTAGCACTCATTGTACTTTAACCCTGTGATACCTTATGGTACTGTACCTGTTGTACTCATCAGGAATCATAATACAATAATAATATAATAAAGTACTTCGTACACGGTTCGAGCGAGTCGGCCCCCCTCGGCTGCTGCTGCGTCCTTGGGAGATGCTGCTGCGCTGCGGTTGCTGCGGTAGCTGCAGGGGGTCCGCGTCAGCGGCTGCAGCGGCCAATAAGGGCCGCAAGGCCGCGGGCGCACAATGCCGCTGCTGCCGCCGCCGCTGCCGTCGCTACTGCCACCGCTGCCGCCTCCTCCAGTGGAAGGCAACAACAACTGCGCCTGAGCTGCACTTTCTGCGGCCCGCCCGGCTACAACTTTGTCTGTTGGTGTGGTAACACTGAGGACTGGGAATCTGGCAGGCGCGTAATTAGGGGGGGGGGGGGGGGCGATGGGGGCGATCGCCCCCCCCCTTTTGGGTTCCCGAAGGGGACCTTTGCCCCCGAATGTAGGCAACCCGTAAAGATTTGCCCCTGAAGGCAGGCAACACGTAAAGCATCGCCCCCCCCCCCCTTTCATCGGCCCTAATTACGCCACTGGAATATGGTCGGAGCGTTCAAGTGCTTTGAGTGCAAGTAGTGACCTCGCGGGGCAGTGAAAGTGCGAGCGCGTGCCTCCGGTCCAGGGGGAGGGGAATGAGGGGGGGGGGGGAGGCGCCAAGCGCCTCACGGCGGCGCGTGCGCCCCTGATGTTCCTCACAAGGTGTTACCGCTGCACCGCACAGCGGCCGGCGTCAGCGATGTTGCACATGACATTGGCACACGCCGCACGCCGCCTAGCCGTCAGGTCATATCGACAAAATAAGCGCCAAAATAATTAATATCCTTGTATTCAAATTTATTTGAAGTTTCTGTTCTCTGTCATATTCGGACTGATTCGACCCCTCTCCGTTCGGATGCCGCAGGTTCGCCATCTGTTTTTCTTTTTTTTTTTTTGTGTGTGTGTGTGACGCCGTATTATCGATGGCGTTGTGGCAGCGAGTTATATTACGTTTTGTTACGCCAGCGCAGCAGCGCTGCAGCGGCGGGCCTCCGCTCTGCCGGGCCCCCGCTCTGCCGGGCCCACCCGGGCCCACCCGGGCCCACCCGGGCCCCCATGGGCTGAGTGAGTTGAACGTCCCTGTTGATGCTCTGCTCGTTGGCGAATTCTTCTCCTGCTTCCACAACATTACTGTCGCGCAGCGAGGAGCAGCGGGGGGTCAACAGTCGCCGCTTGGCGGCACGTGGAGACCCATAGGGCCCGCGGTGTGTGTGTGTGTGTGTGTGTGTGTGTGTGTGTGTGTGTGTGTGTGTGTGTGTGTGTGTGTGTGTGGAAGAGAGAGAGAGAGAGAGAGAGAGAGAGAGAGAGAGAGAGAGAGAGAGAGAGAGAGAGAGAGAGAGAGAGAGCGTGAGAGACACGAACCCATCAGGACTGCGCAGTATAGTTAGGGAGCGCGCCTGGGAGGTAGGCCACTCCCTAGACTGCTTGGTCAGTGCAGCACCCTGCTAGGCCCTGTGGGTAGCGTAGACTCCGGAGAGTCTAGGATGACCCCCCGGGAGCACAGCGGAAGAAAGACGATGGCGCAGACAGTTTTGGGATAGGCGAGCAGAGGGCGCTGGAGGAGAGAAGAAGGAAGGGAGGAGACCGGCAATGTGGAGAGGGGGAGGAGAGTAGAGTGCAAGGGGTGAGACGGCTCGGACGTGCGCAAGTTGTGATCAGAATCGGTGTGCATCGAGTGACCGTGGAGTGCAATCGGAAATCGGACAATAGGACAGTGTGAGAGCCCGCTGGATCGACGCGAGTGAACCGCTCCAGCGGATCAGAACTATGGGTCACTCTAGCCTGGTAGACCTCCACCGTTAAAAAGCCACCTCCATGTGTTATGCAGAGTCAGGGCAGCTCACTGGTTTACTGCAGTCTCTAAAATAAATTCCATAATGGTGCAGTCTCACTCGAGCCCTTGCCAACGACAGTCTGCTCCAGTACCCCCACGTGTGATCTGTCTGCCCACAGCCGGGGACGGGGACGCCAGGGGTGGATCCTGTGACGGGGACACCGTGGCTGGGCCGCAGCGCCTGGCTGAGCGGCCTGCTGGCAGTGGTGTGCTGCGCGCTGGCCGTGCTGGCTGCCGCCCGCCGCGCCCGCTTCGTGCTCCGGCTGAGCGGCGTGCCCGGCCCCCGCGCCCTGCCCGTGCTGGGCAACGCGCTGGACCTCACCGGCACGCAGGAGGACTTCTTCCGGCTGATGGGCCGCTGCGCCGCCGCCTATGGCCCCATGTTCCGCCTCTGGGTCGGCACCCGGCCCTTCATCTTCCTGCACTCGGCCGAGGCCATCCAGGTCAGTGTCAGCCTCTGTGTTCTGAACGTTCACCCGCATGGACAGAACACTGTCGCCCCCCCCCCCGGCGGACGTAACTGACAGGTTACCGTCGGCGGCGCCCCCGCAGCCCCCCGCCTACTTCCCTTCTAATTCCCAGTCCACGTCCTCTGCCGCAGCCCATCCTCAACTCGAGCGTGCACATCGACAAGAGCCCGGACTACCGCTTCGTGGAGGCCTGGATCGGCACGGGGCTCGTCACCAGCACAGGTGAGGGACCTTACTGTGACACCTGTGCGGCGCACCTCTGCCCTAGCGGCGGCCGGCCCCCCTGCGGCCCCCCTGCGGCCCCCCTGCGGCCCCCTGCGGCCCCCCTGCGGCTCCCCTGCGGACCCCCTGCGGACCCCCTGTGCCCGGCCTGTCCTAGCGCACGGCGGCCCACGGCAATGGTGGCCCACGGACCCGTAAGGTGAACTGAAGGAATGTGTCAGGCAGAATCAAGAGCGTTTTAGGTACAGTAGTAACTTTATTCCTGGCCAGGCAAATACAATATAAATAATACAGGGTAACAAGAATACGCACTATCCCAGCGGGAGAGCCGCTGCAGCCGCAGTGCCGCAGTGCTGCAGTGCTGCAGCTCCGGCGCGGTGCCCTGGGGCCGCCTGCCGCGTCAGCCGGGGCGGCTGCGTTGGCTGGCCGCCGCCGGTCGGCCAATCCGGGCCGGCGGCCGGACGAGCAGGCATCGGCGCCATGGCGGGGACTTCGAGGGGTAGCGCGGTTACAAACCACGAATCCGCGAGTCGCTGACGTCAACCGCTTCCCAAAGGCGGACGCAGCAATCCGCTTCAGCCAGCCAGAGACAGCCAGCCTCCCCTCCCGGACACAGCCGACGCCAGGCCAGGCGATGCAATGTGCCGCACGGAATAGGACTTAACTTTGCACAGGCGGCATTATTCATACGTTTCGCCGCACTACTCGCTCGCTCCCGCATCTCCGCTCCGTTCCGAGGATCAATGCTAGAACGGTCCTGACACGCGCGACGACAAAAGTTGGTGCTGCTGCTGCTGCTGCTGCTGCTGCTGCTGTGTGGCTGCACGCGCCCCGCCCCCGCGTGACCCAGTCCAGGCCGCCGGCTGCACAGTGCAACGTCCTGACGGTCCTGACCTGCATATCCTAAGCGGCGGCGGCCAAAACGAGCAGGAGCAGAGCAGCGTGGCGGCGCGGTGCGGCGCGGCGTGCGGGGCGCGTGCAAAAGGGCAAAAACGGCGGCCATATGTGTGTGTGTGGGGGGGGGGGGGCGTCCTGGCTGTGTCCTGTCGAGAGTGCAAAAAGACTGCACCGGGAGTGCAGCCCGAATGTGTGCCGCGGGACTGCAGGCGCTGCAGGCTTGGCAGCGACCCCCGCCGGGACACTTTCTCTGCCCGCAGACAGCCGCTCCGCTCGGCTGCACGCACGTGGACTGGACGCGGACGCGGACGTTGGTGCAGACGGCACAGTTTTCTGCGGACAGACGGGCGGACGGGGCGGACGGGGCGGACGGGGCGGACGTCGGTACTCTTGGCTTCTTTTCAGATCAGCAAGATGTTGGTGCGGCAGGCGGCACCGAGCCGGTGTCCACCAGTGCAAGGCTGAATAAGAGTCTACCCGCCCGCTATCGCCGGCCGCCGATCGGCGGTCGCTTTTACTCTTCCACCCCGCGGCTGCGGCTGCCCGCGGCCCGGCGGTGCCCGGCGGCCCCCGGTTTTGTTATTCGCCGCACAACAACTGCATTACGACCCGCACCATGTGCGGCGGCCTGCGGACTTTGCGGACCGCAGCACTTTTCGACAAACGTCACGCCGCGCGCTGTTTGGCTGTTTGTCTTATGAGCCGTTGGTTCCCATGTCAGCGCATTGTATCCCATATCCCAAGCATTTTTCTTTCCCTTCGCCGCGCGCCGCACGCGTGATTTCAGCGACAGAGACTTTTCGTTATTTTTACTAACCGGTTCCTGCGGTGACCTCAGCAGCAGCAGCAGCAGCAGCAGCAGCAGCAGCAGCAGCAGCAGCAGCAGCAGCAGCAGCAGCAGCAGCAGCGGCAGCAGCGGCGGCAGCAGCAGCGGCAGCAGCAGCACCATCAGCGTGTCCCTTGACTCGCCGCCCCCCCGCGGGTCCCGAGGGGGGTCGTACTAAGTAGAACGCAGCGCACACGTGGCGAGGTTATTGGGTCCGCGTGTGTGCAGCCATACCCATGACCGCTGCAGCGGCGGCGGCAGCGGCGGCAGCGACGGCAGCCGACAACAGCCGACCGCGAGCCCGAGCCCCACGGCTCGGACAGGACAGGACATTAATCACATGATGCAAAACGGTCGTTCCCCCACATCGGCGACGACACATTGTGTGTAAAATGCACGCGCCGCTCCGTCGCTACGCCGCGCCGCTGGGCTCAGCTCCCTGATTTCATCTCTGTTTACTCCCGTACGAGTAGATCAGCAAGTGCTCTAAATCCCGCCCCTTGGTTTGTTTCCCAGGTGAGAAGTGGCGGCGCCGCAGGAAGCTGCTGACGCCGTCGTTCCACTCACGCGTCCTGGACGACTTCCTGCAGCCGCTGTGCCGCGAGGCGCACGTGCTGGCGGGCAAGCTGGCCGCGCACTGCGGCGGGGCGCCCTTCGACATCGTGCCCTACGCCAAGCTGGCCGCCCTCGACGTCATCTGTGGTAAGGCGACCGCCACCGCACCCTCGCCCTCGGCGGAGGGGACAAGACTCCGCTTTTGAGCCTATGTCAAAAATTCAAACTCAAAATTCAGTTTTCTTTAAAGTCATTTTGTTGATGTTTACTAAAAAATAGCTCATTAACAAATCTCTTTAATAAAACTCCTCTTAAAACCACTCATTCAAATTTTGCAGACACCGTTCTGGGGAAGCACGTCGCGGCGCAGCGGAACTCCAACAACGCGTACGTCGTGGCCATCGACAGGTAAGGCCCCCCCCCTCTCTCCCGCCGCGAACATCGCCGCCCCCCGCCCCCACGACTGACCGGGTGCCTCCCCTGTTGCCAGGATCACGTCCATCGTCCAGCGCCGCTTCATCACGCCGTGGCTCAAGCCGGACGCCCTGTTCAGCCTCAGCGAGCTCGGGCGCGCCCAGAAGCAGTGCGTGGAGGTGATCCACGGCTTCACCGGCCGGGTAAGTGTTGCGACCCCTCCCCCGCCCCCTGCCCCCGCGGCAGCTCGGTTGGTCTGACCATATCGATGTCGACGCAGGTATTCGAGGCCCGCAAGCTGGAGAAGCAGAGGCAGTGGGAGGCGGAGAAGCTGGAGGCCCAGCAGCAGCACCTGCTCCAGCAGCACCTGCAACAGCTGCACTCCAAACAGGGAGTCCCCGCCGCAGCGCCCCCGCAGCTCGAGGCGTCGACGGCCAAGCCAAGTGAGTGACGATGCCGAGCAGGGTAGGCTAGGGTAGGCCAGCCCGCACAGTCCGGGGCGGTACATGGGATGCGTTGTGCACAGGACGACGCCTGGCCCTCCTCGACATGCTGCTGGACATGGCGCACCAGGGCGCCAACCTCTCCGACGCCGACATCCGCGAGGAGGTGGACACGTTCACGTTCGCGGGCCACGACACCACCGCGGCCGGCCTGAGCTGGTGCCTCTACGTCCTGGGGAAGCACCCGGAGGTGCAGGTGAGTACAAAAGCGCCATCTGTTGGCGGCCGCGGCTAGTCCGCAGAGCTAGTGAGCCTGTGGGCGTCGGTACTCCACGCTCATCCCCGGAGCGCGCGCGATTTGAAAACGTCATGGACCAGTAGCAGAGGAAGCAAAGAACGAGTAATAATTGACCGGTACTGTTTGCAGGAACGCATCCTAGAGGAGTGGCGCGAGGCGAGGACGAGCGCGGACGGCCAGGATCAGGGCGAGCTGACGGTGGCCGCCCTGTCCCGGCTCGACTACATGGAGAGGTGCATCAAGGAGGTGCTGCGACTGTACCCCGTGGTCCCGCTAATCGCGAGGGACATCCGCTCCCCGGTCAACGTCCTGGGCCAGGAGATCCCCGCGGGCTGCACGCTCCTGATGAACGCGTACCTGCTGCACCGCGACCAGCGCTTCTTCCCGCAGCCCGAGCGCTTTGACCCCGACCGCTTCCTGGCCGGTAGCGAGAGCGAGGCTCAGCGACACCCCTTCGCCTACGTGCCCTTCAGCGCCGGCTCCAGGAACTGCATAGGTAAGCACGCTGTCTTTGTCTGATTTTTCTTTATTTTTTTCCTTATTTTTTTATTTTTAAGTTCACTATTTATAAAATGACTCCAAATCTTAACATTTTGTTTCCAACATGTTTCCAGGGCAACGATTTGCTATGCTGGAGCTCAAAGTACTCCTAGGAACAATACTGGATAGGTTCCAGGTGCATAGTCGGGAGCCAGAAAGTGCACTCCGGCTGGTTGCAGAACTAGTGCTAAGTAATGTAGGAGGCATAAAAATTTCTTTAACTCCTCGCACTCAGCTTTAATCATCGTCTGCCCCGTCCAGCTGACAGTTTCAGTGTCAATGTACATATTCTGTGAACAGTATTGCTAGTTTTTAGACATTCACTCTTAAATTGTCATAAGAAAAAGAGTGATAATATTTGTTTCATTAGTTATTGTTACAATCACTGGCTGCCCATGTTTTAATTTTACTCCTAAGTCGTAAGTTTGCTTGGGAAAGCAACGCACAACAATGAAACTACCATTTTATATTTTGTTGGAAAAGACCTGAATGTCAGTTGAGTAATTAAGTGGATCACAGACATTAATATATTCGAGTTGCAAATCATTCCAAAATGACATTTTGTGGTAAATTAGCCATCTCTTAGTTCTCAATCAGTATACGAATATAAATGTACCAGAAAGGCAAGACTTAGTGAGTGTATTTTGATAGCCATGATATTAAGATTTTATCTGTCACATAACAGACATTAAAATTTGAAACATTTCTAATAGTTGAAAGAATGCATAATTTTGCCATATTTTGACTGTAATGTATCTGTTGTTATGTATTACATCATGTAGGATGGAAAGACTGAATAGACACCACACAAAAAAAAGCTCATGAAGTGGATGTGCATCAAGCCATCAATAAAGTAGTAAAACTCATTTTTTTTAAATTGTTGCGTGAGGAAACTAAGACAAAGCTTTATGAAGGATTAATCATCTCTTGTGTTTGCATGGGAGGAATGTGAAAGAATGTAAACAAATGCAGAAGTGTGTATATTTTAATGTTCCTTAATAATTTAATCCATCATGACATACAACAGCTGAAGAAATGAGGAAAAACATTGATATAACTTTTAATGTAATACTGGATATCAAAAGCAGTACTGTTAGTAATGTGCTGCATACACAGCCATACTTTTTTTTTTATATTTAATCATAAATTACTGAATCAGATCTCACATTCATTCAGACAACTAACACTACTGTACCTGCAACTACTGTATTGCCTTCTGTACAACCATTGAGTTAGGTGATGTATGAAAAATAAATTTTTCATAAGAATTTTTAATCAAAAGTCTTTAATTTTAAAACCTTGATCTGAACATGATTTAATAAACAGTAAAACTGGGGTCATAAGTTGCCCAGTGGAAAACAAGATTGTACACGCAAGCTATTTACACCTAAGCTTTCATCAAACACACACATAACAGTCTTTATCAATTAACAAGCTGGATAGCTGCATCAAATGAAACTTCCAGTCATCATTACGCTTACATATAATTAGTCTAACTTTGTACTTTTACATGGTTGACTTCTAAAACCAGGAATACATTCTAACAAGTGGCGGCTCCACAGAGCTCGAATTAACTGTTCCCGGTCTGCTGGATTGTTTAAGGGAAGACTTGCTGCAGCCATGAACTGCTCACTTGAAGCTTTCAGAACCTCTAAACTTGGATGGAATTCGATGGGAAGAATAAGCACAAGAGAGGCATATTCTCTTAACTGTACAAAACACATGCAAGGGCATTAGAAACACATTGCAAAGAATGCATTTGAATTTTCAGAATGAGAAAGAAATACCTGACATACCTGATTACTCTGACAAGGCATCATGTGGTGTATTCTTGAGTTCAGTAATGAGCTGAATACAAAAACAGCCTGAGAATCATCAGATTCAAAAAATGATTGGGACAAAAATTGGAGTTGACTACTGGCAGTGTCATCAAGGCTAAAACCATTCTCTTTCAATTGCAAATCACAGGAAGCAGTACAACTACCATTTTCATTCACATAACTTCGATCTGCCACCAGAAAACTTAAGTGTTCTGGGTACCGCAGACGAACTTTACATGAGAGATCAGGTGGTGTACCACTTGGGAGAGTGCTCTGTAAAACAATGGAAGGAGACAGGGAATAAGACAGAAATAATAATAGAGCACAACAAAAAATACACCTAGAGAACTTACTCGCAGTAGAGTAGGATCAGTCCTATAAGGAGGTATACGTTTCTCCATGAATTTTTCCATTAGATCTTTTGGTAAAGGAAACCTCTCTAGTCTGGACTTGGCTAATTTAAATAAAAGAATTCCTAGAACTGATTGGAATTTGCTGTTCTAAAAACAAAACAGATGCAACACAAAATAAAAAAGGGTAAATTTGAAAGAAAATGATGAAGGTGGAAACCACTTAGGAAAGAAAACATTAGCTATGCCACAAACGGCGGACCTTAGTTAACTTGGTTGACTTGAGAAAATTTATTGGCAATCCTCGGCGAAAGTCTACATCCGACTCCATAGCATCTTTGATAAGGGAAGGAAAAATGGATTGCAAATAATCACCCCATGAGCTAATGCAAAAATGGAAAGAAAAAAGTTAAATCAATAAAAGAAATGTGAAAAAGTAGATATCAGTAAATCACACTAAAATCAAAACAAAAGTGTAACAGTAAATACATACGCTTGCTGGTATGTGTACATGGCTAAATATGTAGAATGTGTATTGGTTACAATTGCTGCATTTTGGTATACTGTTCCCCTCGGAAGATACAGAAAATCGCCAGCCCTGAGAAGAACTTCATTAGTTGGTTCTCCTAGATGTTCTGGAGCTATATCCTCAGAATGTTCTCTGTATCAGACAGAAGAATTGTAAAAAAAACAACTTAAAGGATCTATTTTAAAAATTAACTATAGATAGAAGCATCATAAAAAATATCCACCTACCTGGATAGGGGAGAAACAGGAGAATAAAGTATCCAACGGCTTTCACCTTCTGTTTGAATCACAAAAGTTTCGGAATTGCTGAAACGTAGTGGAGTAGGAGTTTTTTGAGCAGCTGTGGGACTCACAATTACTTTAGACCCTACCACGGTGCCAAAGAATGATTCTAGCAATTCTATCAGTTGCCATAAGTCATCCTGCACACAAAAAACAACAATAAAAGAGTTAAAAACAATAATTTTTAATTGTAAAACAGAATACATTGTGTCTCTAATGAATTGGTAGGTTTTACCTGATACCGTTGAAGTTCATTAAAGCATGCTGATGCCTGCCCCCCCGTGACAAGTCTGTCATACTTAGACAGTGACAAAACCCCTTTTTCATTCAAGCTCTCTTTCTTCCCACTTTGTGAGCACCTAACTATATCAATATCTCGTCCACATTGCAGCTGCAGGTTTTTCACAAGGTTCCTCAAAGTTCGGTGCGACAGTGACAAAATGCCGTCAGATCCAACTGGTCCATAACTTTTGGGTACATACAGTGGCTTCTCTTCCCAATACTGTGAGAAGAAATCATCAAAGGATACAGGACATACGAGCGATAAGAAAAGACGCTTTGGTGATGTAAAATCCAAGCTCATCATGATGCCGTTGAACTCTTCATTCCTGCAGCAATGTAAAAATCTGTAACAAAAACCCAAATTTAGAAAGTCTCCTATGAAAGAAAACTCGGCAAAGGACGCCTTTTCATAAAGTTAACGCGAGTAAAGGCAACGGTATAAGACACAGCGGAATAATCTGGTGCCTTAATTTTTCTCGGCTTGGCTAATTACTGGGACGAGACGGCGCCAAGGCACTGGCGCCGTTGGCGCCGGGCGTCCCGTCCCCGTCCCGTCCGGGAGCGGGGCTGCACTTTACGAAGTGGTTCGCACTCACCCGGTCGGTGAGCGTCGATGAACAACGGCTGCCTATTCGACCGCAGTCAGCAGTTAAGCGGTTATCTCTAGATGCCACAGCGACGAAAATGCCAGTATTTGGGATAAAATCGCTAGTAAACAAACACCTGTTGTTGTATACAAACGCTGCACCGGTCCAACAACAACAACATAAAATCAAACAACAACATAGGAGGGCGCCCTTCGTGTCGATAGATCGACAAACGTCATGAGAAATTCAGAGGGCGCCACTGGCGCGCGTCTTTGAAAATGCTGCGCGGCCAACGACGCACCGTGGTGGTCATCGTGATCATCATCCACCCCAAGGGGCACGGCAAGAGGGGGACGGGGAGGGAGGGGGGCGTGAAATACTGCACCAAGTGGTTGCTGAGCCGCCCCCCCCCCCCCCGCCTCGGGGGGCGCCCCCTGCACTCCACACACATCTTACATGCCCCGGAAATGTGTGAACCATTATCATTAGCGTGCGCCCCCCGGCCCCGGCTCGGCGCGGTGCCGCTCGGCTCGGTGTAAGAGGAGGAGGGAGGCCCTCTTAAAAAAAAACAAAAAACGGTGATCATCTCCTGCCGGCATTTCTCGCCTCACCGCAGCAGCAGCGGCAGCAGCGCAGCGGGGCCACGGCCGCCGCCTCTGCCGGCCTCTGCCTGCAGCCAGGCTGCCCCGCCCCTCTGATGTGTCCTCATTTGTCCCCGCGGCCATGACGACGCCGACACCAACGCCAAAGGGCCGTGCCGCGCTACCGCGGTGCTGTTGCTGTACTGCTGAGGCCAAGGCTCAGGCTAAGGCCGCATGCCGCGCGACGGACGGCGGCGTCTGGGAAGTTAGGGACGCGCGGATCTAGAGATTTTTTTTTTCTGCGAGCTCAGCGTCTCTTCACCTCCAGCCCGACGTCATCCTCGTCGGTTTTTACCTCACTGGGGCCCCCTCCTCTCTCTCTCTCTCTCTCTCTCTCTCTCTCTCTCTCTCTCTCTCTCTCTCTCTCTCTCTCTCTCTCTCTCTCTCTGTGTGTGTCTCTCTCTGCCCCAAGGCTCACAGGGTCGTAGGTCGTGGCGGCTGTAACGACGGAACACCCTACCCCTCCCTTAAGTACACTCTCTGCGTGACAGCCCCCCCCCCCAATCCCATATTCACCTACCCCCTCCTCGTACCCCACAGACCCCCGCGCACCACCACTAAATTACCTCACGGTGCGACCTCCTAATTAGTGACATTCCAGCTCGAGTGTGTGCCGCGTTGCCGTGCCGTGCCGTGCCGTGCCGTGCCGTGCCGTGCCGTGCCGTGCCGTGCCGTGCCGTGCCGTGCCGTGCCGTGCCGTGCCGTGCCGTGCCGTGCCGTGCCGTGCCGTGCCGTGCCGTGCCGTGCCGTGCCGTGCCGTGCCGTGCCGTGCCGTGCCGTGCCGTGCCGTGCCGTGCCGTGCCGTGCCGTGCCCCGGCTGTGCGCCTTGGTTGTGCCCTGGCTTTGTTGCGGACCGCTGGAGATGAACGACAAGTGCAGCGTCGTCGGCGGGACTGGCGGAGCTGCAGAGCTGGGCGGAGCCGGTGGAGCCAGGAGGGGGTACCGAACAGCACCTCTACCTCGGCCTCGGAGGCGGAGGCAGGCAGTACAAAGCCCTGCACACACACACACACACACCAGACAGCGCGCTACCCTCCCTTCTCTTCCCATTCACCCCGCAACCCCTTCACTCTCCTCCCCTCCTCGCCCAGATTGTCGTGCACCGCTAAGAAAGGGGGGGGGGGGGGGGTCTATTGTAGCACTCCGGACGGACCACAGCACTAATGCCGAGGTCACCAGTAGTATTACACGACGAACGCCAGCGCAGGGAAAGAAAAGGAGTAACACATAGCGCACTATACGGGAGCAAGAAAGAGAAAGGACAATTTTCCCGTCTTTCTCTTTATTTTATTTTTTAATTTGGGGGGGGGGGAGGAAAAAAGAAAGACAAATAGATAACTGGCTATTTTGTGGGGAGGGGGAGGTGCGGGCGCTGTTAAGGTGAGCGCGAACGTTTGCGTTAGACTTTATTTGTGTTTTCCCACGCCCTTTATCTCTCCCGGCTGGCAGGGTAATGTCACACACACACACACACACACACACACACACACACACACACACACATTATGCAGGTGGGGGGGGACATCACATCGCTGGAACAGCCAACACTTTGCAGGTTAGGCGAGGCTGCATTGGCGATTATCGAACGCGCGTGCGTACGGCGGCGGAAATAGAAACAGGGCCCTTCGCCCCCCCCCCCCTCCAGGCCGATGAAATTCACGCGCCACCGCCTTTTATCACCGCGTTCGGATGAGAGGGTCGCGGCCCCCCGCGTGGGGCCGCGTGGTGGGGCTCGTCTGACTTACAACGCGTCACCGCCTGGTCACACGCGCCCGCCACGCGCCCGCCACACGCAGATATGACCCCCTTTTCCGGGGTGCACCACCAGCCACTGCACGTCCAACGGCGTGTCCCATCATATTCCTCCCGGCGCTGTGCATCCTTGTGAGACCCCGTCCCGTCCAGCTGCCCCGCGGTCGCGGTGCGTGCGTGCGTGTAGGTGTGTGCGTGCGCGTGTGTGTGTGCGCTCGCACTATGATGATGTGCGCCATTGAGGAGGCCGGGCGCAGCTCCATAAAAATTCCAGCCCTGCCTGCGGCGCCCCCAGCCCCGCTCCGCCACGCCCCGCCCGGCTAGCTTCGTTCTCTTCACAGAAAATTTCTGTCCTCCGCGCTGCAAATGTTTTCGGGCCGCCGCCGCAGAGCGCGCCATGCCGCAGCGCCGCTATCCGAGAGAAGAAGAAAAAGAAAAAGAGGGGGGAAACGGAACAAAAATATAGAAACAATGTGGCGTTTGTTGTTTGCGGGGAGTTGGTAGAGAAGCAAAGGGCCGCGCGGAGCTGGAGGAGAGTGACCTGACCTGACCTCAGCGCCAAGGTCACGGCGGCGCGGTGAAACTGCTGCGCGCGATCGGATCGCGAAGTAATGCGGGGCCGGGCGGGGCTGCGGCCGGGACCGCAGCGGGCGGCGGGGAGCAAACCGCACCGGGCCGCACCCGACCGGACCACACCGGGCCGACGATTCCAAAATTTGAGTTATGTGATGAACCGCGCGCGCGGGGGATGTTACAGGCAGGCGTCGCGGCGGGGAGAGGGCAGGGGGGGGGGGCGTGCACAGCCCCCCTTTGGAAACAAATTGCTTCTGGTGGGCGCTGTGGAAACGGCCCGCGGTATGGCGCCAGGAGTGTGCGCGCGTGGGGAGAGGGAGAGAGAGGGGGGAGAAGGAAAGAAATGGAGAGAGAGAGAGAGAGAGAGAGAGAGAGAGAGAGAGGGGGGGGGGAGGGGGGTAGAAAGGTGGTGTCCTGGGAGGCGCGCGTGGTTCAGCCCGGTAGGTAGGCAGCTCAGGAGCGGGCGCTGCACGCCGGTCGCGCTGGTGGCCTACCCTGCCGTCGGCGGGCGCTCCGCGGGGCGAAGGAGCCGCAGAAGCCGCAGCAACGCCGCACCGCACCGCCAGGCGTATCCCTCATCTGAGGTCGCCGTCGCCACCAACACTCGCCGCGGCGCGGCCCCGACCACCAGGCCTCTATCGCAGCGGCATAGCTTCTTCTTGTTCTCGTCGCATAGTTTGCCTTCTTCCTCCGCTCCCGCGTGTGGGCGTCGGCACCAGCGCGCCAGCGGCCCTGCTAACAAGACAGGCATGGAGAACGCTCTAGCGTTCTAGGACAGACTCGTTCTTTGAGTTTTGAGGGAAAATAATTTTTTTGTGTGATAATGATGTGTGGGGGGGGGGGGGGGGGGAACTGACGTGGAACACACAGGTATGAAAATTGAAAAATTGAAAATGAATGTCTATAGATGGCCTTTTGATCCCGCACCACTTGACTGACCTCGCCCGTGAACTTCAAATTTTACGGGCTGTGATTCATGGATCCCCACCTTCCCTTCCGATCTGGGCATCGTACCCCCCTCTCAATCCGCGCGGAAGTGGCCGAAGCGCGAGTGAAGCGAACACATGCAACTTTGTTGGCGGTTCCACTTTTTAAAATGTCTCTCTCTCTCTCTCTCTCTCTCTCTCTCTCTCTCTCTCTCTCTCTCTCTCTCTCTCTCTCTCTCACACACACACACACACACACACACTCGATTCAATCGTAGCTGCATGAGAAAAAATATCTTTTCCGTGCGACCTGGTCGGAAAGGGGCAGGGGCAGGGGCCTCGTCGTCCCCTACAACCTCGCCTACAACACCCTCCTCCTCGTCCTCCGCAGGCCGACTTCAATAACGTCTTGATCGTAAACCCCTTCGCAATCAGTTGGAATGGTTTAATCATCCCCCAGAGCCCCCCCCCCCCCCACCACCACCGTCATTGCGTCGTCTCCGCTTATGGTATTGAAAACGACGACCGGAGCCCTTTTACAGCGCAGCCTGTGTGTGCGTGTGTGTGCACTGGGATATAGTGGTGAAAGATGTCAGAGATCGTGAGCGTGCCGTGAGCGGGGAACAGGCGGGTGCCCCGGCCCCCGGCCCCCGGCCCCGGCCCCCGGCCCCCGGCCCCCGGCCCCCGGCCCCCGGCCCCCGGCCCCCGGCCCCCGGCCCCCGGCCCCCGGCCCCCGGCCCCCGGCCCCCGGCCCCCGGCCCCCGGCCCCCGGCCCTGACGGGGGTCTGCAGCCGCACGACGACGGTGACCTGAAAAAGCCCCCCCCCCCCCCCCCGGCCCCCCTTCCTCTCCGGCAGCGCCGTCGTCGCTCGAACGTCGTTTGCGAATGATGGGCGATTTCAGAGGCAATTTACTCAGGGATAACTCACAATTTGTTTAGTGGGGGGGGGGGGGCAGAAGAGACGCACGGCCTGCTCTTAATGCCGTCACAGCGCCCCCTCTGCACGTCCCTCACACCGCGGCGGTGGTGGTGCAGACCGCGGCCGCGTAGGGCCGCCTGACTCTGTCCGTCCTCTTAATGCCGTCACAGCGCCCCCTCTGCACGTCCCTCACACCGCGGCGGTGGTGGTGCAGACCGCGGCCGCGTAGGGCCGCCTGACTCTGTCCGTCCTCTTAATGCCGTCACAGCGCCCCCTCTGCACGTCCCTCACACCGCGGCGGTGGTGGTGCAGACCGCGGCCGCGTAGGGCCGCCTGACTCTGTCCGTCCTCTTAATGCCGTCACAGCGCCCCCTCTGCACGTCCCTCACACCGCGGCGGTGGTGGTGCAGACCGCGGCCGCGTAGGGCCGCCTGACTCTGTCCGTCCTCTTAATGCCGTCACAGCGCCCCCTCTGCACGTCCCTCACACCGCGGCGGTGGTGGTGCAGACCGCGGCCGCGTAGGGCCGCCTGACTCTGTCCGTCCTCTTAATGCCGTCACAGCGCCCCCTCTGCACGTCCCTCACACCGCGGCGGTGGTGGTGCAGACCGCGGCCGCGTAGGGCCGCCTGACTCTGTCCGTCCTCTTAATGCCGTCACAGCGCCCCCTCTGCACGTCCCTCACACCGCGGCGGTGGTGGTGCAGACCGCGGCCGCGTAGGGCCGCCTGACTCTGTCCGTCCTCTTAATGCCGTCACAGCGCCCCCTCTGCACGTCCCTCACACCGCGGCGGTGGTGGTGCAGACCGTGGCCGCGTAGGGCCGCCTGACTCTGTCCGTCGGCTGCTGTCGGCTGCCGCGTCGCCATGCCGTCCTCGCTAATAGCACAGCGCGGTTCGTCATAGTTTCTTAGGTCGCTAATGTGCCGCCGCCACCGCTCCCCGCCGCCGACAAGCTACGTCCTCTTCGTGCCCCACGCAACTCCCGCGTATACCCAGGGCGGCACGGCGGCCGGGCGGCGCCGCCAGGGGGATTATTTCGAGCCGTAAAGTCACACAGAAATGTATTATGTCGTTAGCACATGTGAGTGCCGCCCTTGATGGCTGCTGTCTGTCTACCCCGGCCTCCTAGCTCAGCTCCTGGGGGAGTCCGCCCGCCCCACTGGGGGGAGGGCGCCGTGCCGCGCCGTGCCGCGCCGTGCCGCGCCGTGCCCAGACGACGAGGCGGGCGGCCTAACTTCCGGGGACACTCGGAACAGCGCGGGCCAAGTGATAAGTTTTAAAGGCCTCCCGAGTCGTCCGCTTTTCTGGTGTAACGACAACGAACGACTCGCGCCTCCGCAGCGCCTCCGGCCCGCGGGAACACAATAAGCTGCTTCCGATTGGGACAGGAAACTCTCTAAGGCTGTTTGCGTAGTACTTACTTATGGATCATTTTCTTCCAATAACGTGCAGGCAAAATGTTCTGCGGTCCTCTGTTATCTTGCGGACGGCGGCGGGGCAGGCTCGACACGTTTCTCCTATCCGCCAGAGTCATAGTATTAGAGCAGTTAACGATAGTCAACGTTGGTTTGGAAAATCCTGTGGATCTAGTAGTCATCTCTTGCGGTGGTACGAAAAACCGGTGTGGTGGGTGTACATACAATTAATCTTCCCTCTCTCTCTCTCTCTCTCTCTCCCCCCAGCAGGGCCGGCAGCGCAGAGCGTGGAGCGGAGCGCACCGCACGTCACCTGTGAAGACGTATGTCCCCCCCGCTCTCGTCGGCTCCGGCGCGGCTTCCTGGCGCAAAGTGCGCAGCTGTGTGTGTCGAGTGTACTAGAGGGGGGGAGAGGGAGAGAGAGAGAGAGAGAGAGAGAGAGAGAGAGAGAGAGAGAGAGAGAGAGAGAGAGAGAGAGAGAGAGAGAGAGAGAGAGAGAGAGAGAGAGAGAGAGAGAGAGAGAGAGAGAGAGAGAGAGAGAGAGAGAGAGAGAGAAAAGGGTAAAACCCACCTTGATTTTTCGGCTCGCCGCGACAAGGTAGAGGACAAATCTTTGCTCGGCGCGTCGTGTGGGGCGCGGCGGTGACGGCTCGCGGATGGAAAACGCAGAGAAAAAAAAAAGGCGGGGGAGGGGGATGGATATTTTTTTTTTGCCGGTGGGAGGTGTGTAAGTGTGTGTGTATGTGTGTCTATTTGTGTGTACGTGTGGGTGCGCTGCGTGCACGGGGCTGTGCCCTCTTGTGATGACAGACGCTCCCGGGAAATAGCGAAATCTGCCCCCTTCTTCTCCTCCTACCCACTTCTCCGACCTGCACTCACACACACGCATGACTGTCTCTCCCCCCGACTTCTTTCATAGACAGTGATCGATCATCTTGTGGCGTGGCGTCTGTTTCCCGGTATAATATTAACAGGAACACACCGAGGCGCCGCAGCACGGCTCACGCCCCTCGGTCTGCCCCCCCCCCCCCCCCCCCCCCCGGCATTCAGGGCGACCTTGGGCTGCTCCGACTGTAGACACTTCAACCACTTCCGCCGGTTTCGCGCGCACACTCCTAATGAAATCTTCCGTGCGAAGCAGTCAACCGCAGCAGTGACGATAATAATGGCCTGGCGAAAAGAGACGAAGAAAAAAGGATGAATCGTGAACGACAAAGGCGCGAGTTTTGAGATGGGGAGGGCGGGGTGTGAGAGGTGAGGGCCAGCGCCGGGCTGCTGCTACTGCTGCTGCTGCCGCCGCTGCTGCTGCTGCTGCTGCTGCTGCTGCTGCTGCTGCCGCCGCTGCTGCTGCTGCTGCTGCCGCTGCTGCTGCTGCCGCTGCTGCTGCTGATGCTGCTGCTGCTGCTGCTGGGATTGGTCTGTCTTCAAAAGTCACTCCATCACTTCTCGGTCCAATTTGCTTGCCGTGATTCCTTGACAGGCCGCGAGAGATGTATGAGATTGGCGGTAATCACAGTGTGGGCGGTTGGCTGTTGGCGGGGTGGTGCGGCTGGCGGCGCCGGCTGGCCGCGCTGCAGCCACGGCAGCCAGCCTCTCGGTGACAGCCGCGTGATGTGTTATTCAGGGAGAGCCATTTCCCAGCCGGAGTCCGAAAAAAAATAGACGAGAAAAAACATAGAACCTAGGCGGTTTATGACCGGAGCTGGCATTCGCTCGCTTTACTTTGGTCCATATGCGTGAGAAGGAAAGAGGGGGGGGGGGGGGGGGGAATCTGGACTGCAGGCGGTGGCTATGATATTTCTTTAAAATGTTTGCGTATGTCCGCAGGGAGACGGATTCGGAGAAGTGTTTAAACAGGCGAGTGGCCCGCGGGCTACTCAGTAACGGCTCTCGGTGCAGACTGTCATCTGTCACTATCGGGATGGGGACGAGTGATAACTGATGGTGGGGCCGCGGGCCGCGGGCGCCGGTGGCGAGGCGAGGTGTGTTTGTGGGGTTGGCGGTGCCGGTGCTGCTGGTCCAGCACAAGCACAGCCGGCTGCAGCTCAGCGGTCTCCGCGAGGGGACAACCACTCATTAAAAATGTGTACACAGATTTCAGGCGCCCTTCGGGTCTCAGCGCCCGCGGCGAGTCGGGTGGAGCCCGCGGGGGCCGTGGCAGGCGGGGCAGGTGGGGCAGGCGGGGTAGGCGG
Source organism: Odontothrips loti (assembly GCA_038380765.1). Taxonomy (NCBI): domain Eukaryota; kingdom Metazoa; phylum Arthropoda; class Insecta; order Thysanoptera; family Thripidae; genus Odontothrips; species Odontothrips loti. The sequence continues at coordinate 17,000,768 of CM076247.1, read as the reverse complement.
GGCTGGCGGGGCAGGCGGGGCAGGCGGGGCAGGCGGGGCAGGCGGGGCAGGCGGGGCTGGCGGGGCAGGCGGGGCTGGTGGGGCAGGCGGGGCAGGCGGGGCAGGGGGTCAACGGTCCGCCGTCGGAGCAGCGGTGCCGTGCAGCCGGGTGGCGGGTTGCGGCCGCGGGGCGCACAGCGAGCGCAGCACAGCACGGCGTGTACAACAGGTGCACAGCGCCCCCCCCCCCCCCAAACCAGAGACACACGCCTATATATAACGAAAAAGTCCGGCGGGGCGGACGATATTACTGCCACTCGCCGCCCGCCAACATGAAGGCCCAGCTCGCTGTGTTCGCTACTGTCGCGGTGATCGTAGCCGTCCTGGCCTCCTCGGCCTCCGGCCAGGCCGACAGCCTGCTGTTCCGCCACCTGGCCGTGTACGGCGCGCCCCTCGTCGGCGTCCGCTACGGCGACCAGCCCGCTGACGGCCTGCACACCCAGGAGGCCCTCGGCTGGCGCAGCCTGTTCGACGCCCCCTTCATCTTCGCCGTCCAGGAGGACCCCAGCAGGCTCGAGCTGTCCGCGTACCTGGTCAAGAAGTGAGTGAGCTTCGAGACAACCACGGGTCCCGCGCACTCCTTTCATGGCGTTTACAAAAGAAATATTTTCTTTTCTCCCCAGCGGCATGAGGAGCCTACCGCAGACGGCTGACCGCCGCTTCCTGCACTCGTACCTGACGTCTGGCCCCGAGAAGGTGGGGCTGCTGCTGTCCGGCTCCAACTTCGTCAGCATCCCGCAGGTCGACATGCCTATCACCCGCTTCTCGCTGCCCGCCGGCTTCTCCCTGGCCGAGTCGGCCCGCCTGCACGCAGACTACTATTCCTTCCCGACACTGCTTATCGTGGACCGGGATGCCATGAGCGGCCAGGAGATCTCGCGCCTCGCCCTCGTCGGCGACTTCACCCTCTTCCCCGAGGCCGTCCGCGTCTCCAACGACGTGCCGTCACCCGCCGCCGCCTGGGGCCGCCGCAACACGGCCGCCTTCACCTCCGTCAACGGCATGAACAGCGCCCCCCGAGTCGCCGCCTTCGCTCCCAAACCGGTGTCCCTGCCTATCAACCCATTCACTGCCAACGCCAACATAAAACTGAACGTCTAGTGTTGTTGTGAACCGATTTAGATATATTTTAATTTTATGTTATTTATTTCTGATGCTGTGGAATAAAACATCGAATGCTGCTTAGAAGTTGAGTTTCTCTTAGTTCAAATATAGCACTGAAACCTCTGGTGCACACACAGCACAAACCTTTTCTGGTTACTGGTTCTTTCTGAGCGAATCATTTTGTACACCCAGCCTTTTCGCGCGAAATGATTTCACTGTTACCAACTGTACGGCCTTCCCCCAAGCATCGTGGAACCCGCATATATTTGCCCGCGGAAAGGCTGTTTTAAAACGTATGGTCTCGAACTGCACGAAAATAAAAGAAATAAGCAGTTCTATCCAATTTTTTGTTTGACACCAGCCTTTAGGTCACAATGTCGAATTCGTAGTAACATTTCTAAGCCCCCGTTTCGCAGTAGCAGAAAGAGGCATCATAACCTCCCATATCTTCATCCCAATGATGACTAGAAGGGAAAGTTAAAGGAAAATTATTGGTTACCGTTACTGTTTTAGGTTGGAAAAGCGTTTTTTAAGTGGTAAACTGAACACTGTGTCCGATGCATTTGATAAATTCGTTTGTCATATTTGAGTACAATCTTATTTCTGTTATTGCAGATGGTGATTCTGTTTGTCAGTCTGTGCTGAATAATAAGCCACAGAAATGTCAGACGAATTACATAGACTTTGGCTAAAAGTTTCCCATGCTTTCGACAGAGGTTATGATGTTCTTACTTGCTGGTTACCATCTAGCAAGGAACTTATTAAATTTATAGATGTGAATCTTATGGGTGAGCTAACACTTGAAGACACTATAGAGGAAAAGATTGGAGGTGGACCTTATGGATATGGTAATGCATTTATTCCATTCACAGTTGTACTGTTAGCAGTTTACTTACTCGTGATGTGTTTTGTACGTTTTAGTAACTGATGGCTTTCTTGTGATTCATAGGTGATCCTGCTGACAAAACAATTCGAGAGGAAGAGCATTTCCTCTTCCCCAGAATGATTTGGAAGAAAGTACGATTTGAAAAATGTTTTGATGTGACTGAAAGTGAGTGTTGGCCTAAAACTGTTTGAGGTCTGAATTATTTTGGCTTGCATTTCATTCCATTGTTTTGTTACAGATTATTATAAATGTGCGAATAAAGCTTATTATAATCCAGAGAAAAGCTGTAAAGATGAGGAAGCAGCAATGTTCAAGTGCAAAGCTGAATATTATAGTGCTGAAAAGATAGACGAAGTAGAGAAAGAGTGTATCAGTGAATATATTAAATTGCGTTCAAGATTTAGGGAAACTGGAAGTGAAGAAGATTCATGGAAGATTAAGATGTTGATGTTAGAGCCGATGTATGACAAACTTCGTCAGTATCAAAAAGAAGGAATGTCCGAAGAGGAGTTAGACAAATTGAGACCCAGATTTGTACCTCCCAGAGAACCCTGATATTTGTTTTAGATTCGTTATAAATATTTTTTGACAAAATGAGTCTTTTGTCCATTTTTTATCCTTTATTTAGTATATGTCTACTTGGAAGACTGTTATGATTTCTGTCTTACACAATTGCTCTTTTTGCTTTACCCTTTGTTACATTGACTTGAAATCAATGTCAGAGCTGTAATAAAAAAGAAAGAGTAGAAATAAAGAGAGTTTCAAGAAAAAGAAAAAAAAAGAAAAGCGAACGACTTTATGTGTTTTCATTTTTGAATTCAAGTTAGAGATAAGTAATTTTTCTACTGATGATACACTTTTCCGTCGTCCTGTCTGACATATTTTATAGAGACTAAGAAAACACAAATATACCAAAACAAATTGGGTGTATTTTGACCAAAGATCTAAAGTTTAAAGGCAAGTCCACTAAAATATTGGAGATTTACTGAAATTGTTAGTTTTGGAATTAAAAAAAAAAAGGAATCACTTACATTACCACTAGAATTCCCAAAGGTACCTGGGAATGAAGCAAAACATTGTCTCCCTAAGCCTCGCGCGTCGCCCAGTGGCGTCGACGTCTTTCTCTTCCTCCGCGGATCTGGGAGGGGGTGGGAAGGGGTCTGCTAGGAACCTAGTCACGTGTGCAGGGGAGCAGGACGTCTCCGTCCCGCTCTGGTGGAGGCGGAACAATGCAGCCCGGCCCAGTCCGGAGGCACGGGAGGGTTGTTCTGGTCCCGGTAAGTTACGTACGAGAAGCACACCAAAAATTTGTACAGAGACTGAAAAATGAAATGACTAGCTGTGACTGGAGATAAAGAGTGGACGAAACTACTGAAAGAGATTGTAAAGCGAGGTTCAACTCTTGCCTCCGCCTTCAAATTTCTTCTCGAATTTCTGTTCTGCGGGGCTGGAGAGCCCGAAGCGCACTGGGGTTACTATCGTGGATCGGAGCGGGTTCTAGAGCACTGCCCCGGGGTCAACTAGCAGCCGTAACGCACCGGTTCCCGAAAGATCACCGAAGTTGAAGGCAGGGGTCCTGGTAGACGCCAGGACGACATAGGTTTTGCCAAGGGTTTTGTCACCAGCGGTCAAACGTGCCATCAGGCTTTTCAATTTTTTATTTTTTTTATTTTTTAATATGACTGGTGATTGGAATTATTGTGAAGGAACTGGAAGTGACTTCATGTGAGACTGTTCCGTTAGGTGGACAGTGACTTGCCTATGTGGTGTACCCTCGGTTTCGAGCGATCTGTCCCCGTAGGTACGAGGTGGGGACCCGGGGGGCTCGGTGTGGACGACGATTCGGCCCGGAAGCAAGGAGCAGATTCTGTGCAGTGCCGCCGTGGCCCATCCCGTCCGCCGCTTCCGTCGTAGGCCCGTGACAACTTTCCAGGCGAGACGGCGCGGCGGCCCCGTCACCCCCGGCCCGCCCCCGGCCCGCCTCCGGCCCGCCCCCATACCCCTTTATCCAGTTTACCTTCCCGGCGGAGTTAGTAACAGTGCTGGCAGACCGAGGGGGCCAGGGGGCGCAGAGTAGGGGGGGGGGGGTGAAAGTTTCCGGTAACATGTACAGATTCCGCACTGCCTGCTAGTCCTTACCGTGGAGTACCTCCTGGAGGGGATGGTAACCAGGTGAGCTAGCGCCGCCTAGCGGCCCGGCCTCTCAAGCCGAGAGCTTCGCAGCGCTTCGCTGTGCCCGTGGTGACACGGTCATGGCCACCCCCAGCAGCGATAAGTCATGGTCCCATGGAGCAGCTGGAGACGGCCGCACTGCAGTGTCGACCAGCGCACCCCGTAATCACTATTCATTTCTCATCCCTCAATACCCAGCGGAGCAGAGAATTGTTTGGATCGCGAGGCGCGCTCACACCACCACCGCCCTCCACCCTGGTCGTATCAGGCGAGCTGGAGGAGACGGGTCAGCGCCAGGGTGGGGGTGGTGGTGGTGGCAGTGGTGGCAGTGGTGGCAGTGGCACCCCGGTCCGGGACAATGGGCATTGTGTCGGGGCAGACGAGACTCGGCCTCGGCCCCAGGTATAGAGCTGTGGAGCGCAGCCGCCTGCCAGCGTGCCCCAATCCACAAGGGGAAAAAAGGTCGTGTGCGTCAATTAAAAAAGAAAAAAAATTGTCATCTTATACGAAGAGTCAGGGCGTCGGGAAGGTGCTGGAAAGTCGGTGGGCCTCTGGCGCCAAGTGCGGACGCGGCGTGTGCGCTGGAGATGAGACGAGACGAGGGCTGAGGGGGTCGTGGCGCCACGGCAACTTATTTATGCCGTGTGCGCGGCGGGCCGGGGCAGGGCGGCCAGGGCGGAGGCGGACAGGCGTATATCTCGTCGCAACTCATTGCTCTCGAAAGGATACACTAACGGAGCGAGGGAGGCTTCTCCGGGGCGTATTCAAGTTGGCAAGAGAATCTGGACCGGAACGGGAGTGCGAGTGAGTGCGCCCCACCCCAGGTGCGTGTTCCCGTCCTTGTTCCGCGCTGTTCCTTCCGCCTTCCGGTCGCTCACGAACACGGGCGCCGAACACGCCGGAGCAAAGCGGAAGCGGGATAGCCGGCTAGTTTTCCTCAGCAGCCGCTGCCGCGTAGGAGTTGGGAGTTAGGCCGGCGGAGAGGGAGCAGGAGTAGCAGCAGGAGCAGCAGCAGCAGCAGCAGCAGCAGCAGCAGCAGCAGCAGCAGCACCAGCAGCAGCAGCAGCAGCAGCACCAGCAGCAGCAGCAGCAGCAGCAACTGGGGACGGAGCTGAGCAGAGAGGACCATACTGGACTCGCAGGGTGGAATCACGAGGATTAGTGTCTGACAGGGGACGTGCTCTGCGCAGGGCCCGGCGCCCGGCACCCGACCCGACCAGGTGTGGCGTGGCAGTGGCGTCTTGCGAGACCAAATTTACGGCGTCGCAGCAGCGGAAACTCAAGGGAAAAACCTCTCTCTCTCTCTCTCTCTCTCTCTCTCTCTCTCTCTCTCTCTCTCTCTCTCTCTCTCTCTCTCTCTCTCTCTCTCTCTCTCTCTCTCTCTCTCTCTCTCTCTTCTCACCCAGAATTCCCCCACCGTCACCACCTTCGCCCACGCATCTCCTTCTTCTGTTTGACGACATCTGCGCTCTTCCCTTTATTCCACTCTTCGACGCCTCTCCGCCTTTTCTTTCCCCTTTCTTTCCTCCTGCCTCCGTAAGCGGTGTCAATAAGGTGTGTAAACTTATCCACGCGCCCACCGAAACGCGTCATGACGCGCCAACTTCTATTTCTCATTTCCGATTCGTCTAAGCTTCCTTCCTTTTCCCACTTTCGCAGACGAGCACCTTCGCGTTGCACTGACAGTGAAAAGCCTCTGCACCACAATTCGCGAGCGTGGGCGATATATAACATCCGAAAACTTATTTCTCCCCCACCCCCCTCTCCCTCAGTCTGGGTTTGATCTCGATGGGTGGCAGGGATGACGCAACATGGCGGATGGTGTGTGTGGGTGTGTGTGTGTGTGTGTGTGTGTGTGTGTGTGTGTGTGTGTGTGTGAGTGGGTGTGTGTGGGTGTGTGTGTGAGTGTGTGAGTGTGTGAGTGTGTGTGGGTGTGTGAGTGGGTGTGTGTTTGAAGGGAGAAAGAGAGGAGGCCGTGTTGTTGTGGGGAGCACCGTATATCACCGTTCCCGTTCGATGCCTCCGCGAATACCGGTGCAGATGATGTGTGTGGAGTGGGGGGGGGGGGGGGGGGTAGTGCAGCCGGGCGGTGACCGAACTCTCACCGACTGTCGTTCCTAATCTTGCCCCCCGCCCCCCCCCCCACACACACACAAACAAATAAATAAATAAATAAAAAAAAATGCTATGCGTGAACGCTTCCAGTCCGGGGGTCTCCTGAGCAGGTTTCGGACAGTGAGCTGACTGGGCCCGCCGTGGTGGGTAGGCCAGCCCGCACGACACCGGTGTCCCCCCGTGGCCTACCCACCAGGCGGGTCTGTCGTCAAGAGCGGAGGAAGCGGGAGTGGGAGGAGGGGGTGGTCTTGTCAATCTCTTTTTAACGCATTTTTCATTGGGTCGGGCATGTGACAGGCATTCAGGCAGGCTCTTCTTTTCTCCGGCCTCTGCTGCTGCTGCTGCTGCTGCTCCCACCCCCGCACGTGCGCACAGTTGGGGGGTCGAAGTCCGATATATCGACTCGTTGTGAAACTCCCACGACGCTACTTGGCAGCATAGCTGTCGCAGAGGGCCGAGAAATGAGAAGTGTGCTGCCAAGTGGACAGTGTTCGGGCCTTTTCGACGTCATCGGGACATTTTTCAGGTCCGGACTGGATGCGGTCTTCCGGGGCTAGGATCGTAAGATCAATTAAAATTGATGCCAATGAATGGGGAGAATTGAATAAATGAAGTCCACGGCCCCACCCCCTTCCCCCCTTTATGCACCATTCCACATTATTTGTCAAGGTGCGGCCACCGCGGAGCGGGGCCGAGATATATGGAGCACAGTGGAGAAACGCGCGAAGATGGGAACAAAGGGGTGCGGAGGAAAAAGAAAAGAAAGAGGAATGCAAAAGAGGAGGCCTCATTAATCATCATTTAGCAGCGGTGGCGAGAAACGCTTGGCGACAAAAAGTCGTCATCGCTTCAAATTAACCTGATTAGACTCGGCGGAGCGGAATTTCTCGTCACGTTGGCCAACTGTCGCCGCGCCTCAGATGCTGTCCTGCGCCTTGTCCACCCCGCGCGCACACCGCGGAAGTCTCCCTGCTGCGTGGCCCGAGCCCAGCCGAGACCCGGGAGGAGTTACACCGCGGAGAACTGGGGCGTCGGGGAATATAAGGCGGGTCTTGGCATAGACGGACGTCTGGCCGCGGGTCGCGGCTACAACCACAGCGTACTGCTGCGGCACGGCGCGGGGTTAAAGATAATTCCATGGAGATTAACTGCGCACTCCATAATTAGAAAGGCCCGTTTCGGGTTGAGGCGGCCTCAAGGCCCCGCTGCGCCCGCTGCGCCCCGCCGACGGGTCAGCAAAACGCCTGCCGCCTGCAAGCCTTGTGCGGCGGACCAGCCTTTTTCTCTCTCTCTCTCTCTCTCCAGCCAGAAGGGCTACTAAATCATCCCTGGAGTTAATCGCTTTATAAAATATATAACGTGCGAGGAAGAAGGGGAGGGGGGGGATTCCTTTGCGTAAGGAACGCACTCGCGACCGGCCAGTGCGTGCCGTAGGGATGGGAGGCACATGTTACGGTACAGGTTAGAGGACAGCTTGTCTAGATTTTCATTAAAATACAGTACCGATTTTTGTTCCGTGCAATTACGAGGCGGCCGTATAACGAGGGCGGCGGCACAGCGGGGGTTGCGGGGGTAGCGGGTTCTAGTGCTGCTGGAGCGGTATGCTGGCTGGCCCGCTGCCGCCGCGCACTAAGGGGGCCGCGTCCGGGAGCTCCCGCGCCGTTTGGGGCCGCAAGTAGTGCTCAACACCTCTCACTCGGCTGACGAGAGGACTCCGGCCGGCTACTCCGGCTGACTCCGGAAGACACTGGCCAGCGGACTCCAGCCGGCCCCGGCCAGCGGATTCCGGCAGACTCCGACAGGCTCCGGAAGACTCCGGTAGGCTCCGGCAGACTCCGGCAGACTCCGGCAGACTCCGGCAGGCTCCGGCAGACTCCGGCAGGCTCCGGCAGACTCCGGCAGACTCCGGCAGACTCCGGCAGACTCCGGCAGACTCCGGCAGGCTCCGGCAGACTCCGGCAGACTCCGGCAGACTCCGGCAGACTCCGGCAGACTCCGGCAGACTCCGGCAGACTCCGGCAGGCTCCGGCAGACTCCGGCAGACTCCGGCAGGCTCCGGCAGCGCAGCGCCATCTGCTAAACTATTATCACGAATACGGCTGCGGATGTACCGTCACCGTCCGGATTTGAGAACACGTCCGGCAGAGCCTAATCTGACCGGATATGGTCCGGAGGTCACTGTGGTGAGGAAGATCGGTGTAGGGAGGGCTTGTATGTCTGCCATAAGGAGGGGTTCCCATGGACACGGTCCACACGCTGACGACTGCAGCGCTTCCCGTCTCCCCGTCTGCACTGACAAACACCCCTCCCCCTCCTCTTCAAAAGAACCCGAATTTTTTTATTATTTTTAAACAGCGCGCGCTGTCTCGGCGCATTTAAGAGAAAGGGAAAAATAGAGCCCGCCGCTCCCCGGCCCCTCTCCTCGCGGAAAACAGCTCATTAATTATTCATTCCTAAATTCTTTAGCTCTGTTTTTCGTCGTCTGGCCCGCCGGCCGGCCCACGGGCCCGCGGGGTACACTTCCCCGGCGGCCATTGGCGGCCGCGGCCGGGGCCACAGTGGCACCCTGTGGCGCCCCACGCAGCGACGCGGCGCGCGCGGATCCAGAAAAGCCCCGTAAATGGGCCCCTACTCGGGCTCTGCGAGCGCGCGGCCAGCCGAATGAGAGAGAGAGAGAGAGAGAGAGAGAGAGAGAGAGAGAGAGAGAGAGAGAGAGAGAGAGAGAGAGAGAGTGGCACGAATGAGGGGCATGATCTACATAATAAGTCGAGCGAGGGGAGGGAGGGTTTTGGTAAGTGGTCTGGTCCTGGTCAGCGGGGGGCCCGCCCCCACCGCCGGCCACTGCCGCCACGCCTTCGTTAGAGCGGTGACCGCAAAGGATGGGATGAGCCAAGCCGAGCCGAGCCGAGCCGAGCCGAGCCGCGGCGGTGTGCGGCGCAGGTACGCGCTGATTGGGATACGGGGCGCGGCGGGTCGGATGGAATTATAATTGAAAGACAATCAATTCAGTTTTTAACAGCGAGGACACCGGGTTACCATACGCTTCCATCCGGCGTTTTCATGGCAATCTTTGCTTATCATACACGCGGTTGAATTTTGGTTTTCGAAGAAAATAAAAAATAAATAATTCTGCTGATCATAGACGAAGTTTGCAGGCTAAACTCCATATATTTAGAAAGAAAAGTGTAAAAAAGTACCTAAATATTGTACGAAATAATTTCTTAAGTGTACACCGCCCATCCGTCCGTTCGCCCGTCACATGCGCCAGTCTCAACTACGTACCTAATACCCGTTTCCGGTGGCGGCATTGAAGACGATAGACAGGGCAGGGCCGAGCAGGGCCGGGGTACCGGGACTCGTCCTGACACCCTGTCCCTATCCCACCCTGTCAAGCCGAACCGCTCCGGGAGCCGCTTCACTGCGCGGAACGGACGGGGCCCTGGGACGGACGGGTAGCAGAAGCCCGCTGCCGCCGCTGCCGCCGCTGCCGCCGCTGCCGCCGCTGCCGCCGCTGCCGCCGCTGCCGCCGCTGCCGCCGCTGCCGCCGCTGCCGCCGCTGCCGCCGCTGCCGCCGCTGCCGCCGCTGCCGCCGCTGCCGCCGCTGCCGCCGCTGCCGCCGCTGCCGCCGCTGCCGCCGCTGCAGCTGCGGCTGCCGTTGCTGCCTCGCCTCACCAGCTTTGGCCCTCCCTTCGCCAGGACCAGGACGGGCTGCTGGCACTCCCATTCCCACCCCTTGACGGCAGACCGGGTACCGGCCTGGCCTGGCCTCGCCCTTTCTGGGTCAGCCTCTGTTTTTGGACCGATTTCATCAGGACGGGCGAGTATTCGATTGGTTCGCTGGGTGCCGGCCGCGGCGCCACACGCGCGGTCGTCGGACTGTTTGTGTCGCTGCGGGGGCGGGAGGGTTGAAGCGGCACACCTTATTCGAGAGCTTCCAGTCCCGGCTATTGCCTCCCTCCCTCTCCCCCGGGGCCGTTCGGCTGTTCCAGTCCCTTAGCCGGCATCAACGGCAGCCGCTGCAGCCCGGGAGGCCTCCCCCCCCCGGCCCATCCCCCAGCCCTCGGGACCAGGCCAGCCGAGCCCAGCCCAGCCCAGCACAGGCCTGGGCCTGAGGCCCTTCCTGAAGGTTCAGCGCAGCGAAACAACGCGCGAGCGAGTGAGTGCGGGGGCGGACGGAGCCAGCGGAGCCAGCGGAGCCAGGCGGAGCGCCAGCCTGAAGGTTATTGGACTCCAGCTGCCACGGAAGTTAAACTGCGTTTGCAATGGAAGAGGCGGGCGCGACGAGGCGGGGAGTGGAGGTGATCTCTTCCGGCTTATTTCCTCATCTCGGGGCACGCTGGCCGCTGGCGGTGTTAGCCCGGCCTGCCCCACTGCAGCGCGCCAAACAGTCATGGGTTGGCGAACAGAGGCCGCGACAGTCCAGGGTAAAGCACCTGTACGCCAGTCTACAGTCACCGGAACGTTGCCGAAAACATTCGAAGCGATTAAAAATTGGACTGATTTTCCTGCATTGAACACTTCAGAAATGCCCTTTAAAACGCTCTCTGCAGATCCGAAAAATAAATAGCACAAATGGGTGGGTCCTGACTCACTCGATTGAAAACGTCAGGCTACCGTATTCGGAAGTACTAGGCGTCGCTGCTTTTGCCACCTATTCCTTTTTAAGGCCTCTCGGGGCCGGAAGCCGCGGGAAAACGTATTTTTAAATTTTGCTCACTGATTTTCAACCGGCTAGGTGGCCGTGGTGGTGACTGAGGCAGGTCTGGGGGGAGTTAAGACGAGGCCCTCGAGCTGTTCTTGCGTCGTGCAAACAATTGTGTCAGCGGCGAACGCGGGAAGAAAGTCGGATACTCGGTGCTCTGCGGATAGCGCTGTGGAGCCTGCGAGCCTCGGAAGCCTGAGCCGGCCGTGCCGCGACACAGCTACACTGTAAATCTAGGGTGTTTAGTAACGATACGGCAAGGGCGTTTGCCACAGAAAACTATACGCCCTATGGCGTCTCAGAACTACACGCCAAAGGCGTATCGCTGCTGCACACCCTTAGCATGGCGCACTGTGGGTACCTCACGGGCGTCGGGCGCAGTGCACTGTGCATGGTGCTTACAGTGTAAGCATCCTTCACTACGAAGGTGCTTACATTGCATGCACCTTTTAGCCTTCACATGTCCGTTGGCTGCGTACAATGTGCGCACCATACACGGTACATGGCCCGACGCCCGTAGGAGGAGTGCGCCATGCTAAGGGTGCGATACGCCTTAGGCGTGTAGTTCTGAGACGCCATAGGGCGTATAGTTTTCTGTGGCAAACGCCCTTGGCGTTTCGTTTCTAAACACCCTAGATCTACAGTGTAGCCGACAGTCGACGGGGCGGAAGCCGTCATTTTTTCGCTACCACAACGTAACAGCAATTGACGTGCGCCCGGCAGTACAGTAAGTCTTTTTTTATCGCGAGGAATGGGCGCTTTTTTTATGTGCGGCTCGCGCAGCGTTTATTCTTATAAAAGAAAGCTTTCCTTTCACCGTAAAAATGAAGCCAGCAGCGCTACGGCATCTTACCGCTCACTTTGCTTGCGTGTTCACACTTCTTCCTCACGACCGTTTCCCTCCCCTGCCCCCCCCCCTCCCCTCCCCCCTCCCCTACCCCCTCCCCCGCCACTCCGCCAGGTTTTAGCTCCAGTGCGCGCTGTGCGGTGCTGTGTCCGGAACGAGTACGGAGAAAACTCGCCGAGGACCGCATTACCTCGGATACAGCGGAGCGGAATGAGAAACTGCACGATCAGACTTGCGGTGTCTCCACTGCCATGCAGAAAAAAAAATTCGTGTTCGCAGGTAATGTTTGAGTTGATTTTCCAGACAACCAGTAAATTTGGTTCTGAGAAATAAAATTTTGTTTGGGGAACTATTTGTTAGATGCTCTTACAAATAGGTGCGTTGCCGGAGCAAAGCTCCATTTTCGCTTCCGCAACAAACCATATCGTTGCAGCAATTAACTTTTGAGGAAAGAAGCAACTGACTTTTTTGGTTCAGCCAACAAACGGTCTCCCGAACAAAATTTTCGTTCTCAGAACAAAAATATTACTGATTGTCCGGAAATCAACTGAAAATTTAGCTGTGACTACTAATCTTTTTTCTCCGTGCATGTTATGGGACGCAACTCCAACAGCGGCAGCAGGGTCACGGCCAAGAGCAGCGGTCTCTCCGAGCGCGGAGCAGCGCGCAGCGAGGGGTATCGACCACGTTCTCTCCGGCCCCGGCCCGGCCCGGCCCGGCCCGGCCCGCCCCGTGCCGTTCACTGCACAGCGCACCGGCAGTCAGCCTTAATCGCGTTGCCTCGCGCCTCGCTTGCTGCTAATTGCTTCAGGGTGCACAGCGAGGTGTGTAAAACCGTCGCGGCGCGCTTCGCGGAAGCGGGGAGGTTGCGTCGGCTTGTGTCGAACTGCAAGGCGGCGGCGAAGTGCAGCCAGAGAGTGGAGTCCCGGAGTGCCGGGGCCGCGCAGCAGCAGCAGCAGCAGCAGCAGCAGCAGCAGCAGCAGCAGCAGCAGCAGCAGCACCAGGCACAGACAACGCTCAATGAGTGATGACACTGCCAACCCGACGAGTGCCATGAAAAATAGCGCGGCGCAGCAGCGACGGCTGCGGCGGCGGCAGCAGCGCCGGCACAAAGTTTTTCGAGCGCGCCGCGCGTCTCTTAGCCCCGGCGCCTCCGCCTCCGCGATCTAGCAAAGAACGCAGAGCTGTCGAGTGACCCGGGTCCGGGCGCAGAGCTGGCGGAGCAACACGCCGTCGCTGCAGCTGCAGGGCACGACGCCGTGCCCGGCGCTCCTCCTCCCCGCCCCCAACGACGCTCTGTCGGTGGTGGCGGGCCGGGCGCGAGGCGGCGGGAGGCCGTGGGCGCGAGCCAGCAGAGAAGAGACCTTGCCAGGGCGGAGGCCGCCGGGGCTGCCGGGGCCACCGAGGCCGCCAGCCTCTTCATCAGCTTACAGGCGCACTGCGGGCACGGCAGCTGGCGGGGGCCCGGCGGGGGACCTGGGTGGGGTGCCCGGCCCGGGGTGCGCTGGTGAGGGCTAAGTGAAACTCTATTTGGTAGTGGTAGCGCAAGGTAATGGAGGCTGTGGTGGCGTGGTGGCGGCCTGCTGCAGGAGGACCTCCTCCTCCCCCCCCCCCCACCTCCCCACCACCCCTCCGGTCGACCCTGTCATGTGGGATATGGCTGCGGTGCGCGCCGGACGCGCTTATCGCTACGAGATGGCGGTGAGGCTAAGGAGGGGGGAAGGAGAGGGGGGGGGGGGGGTTCCTGGCTGGCAGCCCACGCTGGCCTCCCGTCCCCCTGGTGGCGGCGCAGTAGGGGCGTCTAGGAAACGATGTTGTCAGCGAGGGGTGGGAGGGGGTGGGAGGGGGCGAGTGGATGTGTGTCGCACCCAAACGGGGCAGAAAATTCCTGCCGGCCAGCGGGTGTCTGTATACCCGGCCCGTATTCATCCCGTGCTACTCACACACGCCTGGGTGCACACCCTTTCACGTCCAAAATTTGCCCCCCCTCTCTCTCTCTCTCTCTCTCTCTCTCTCTCTCTCTCTCTCTCTCTCTCTCTCTCTCTCTCTCTCTCTCTCTCTCCCATCAGCGTCCAGGACCCTCCGCGGGCGTGATATTCATACGCTCCCGCCCGTCACGGCACAGGTATTTTCGCCGAAACGCGTCGTGGACTGCGATAAATGCCGATGTGAGAAGACTCTCAAATCCAGGTGCCAGAGTGTATTTAAGAATCTCTTTATTTTTCAATCCCCCTCTCCCCTTTTTTTCAGACTGAAAAGTTCTAATATGATGTTTGAGCTGGCCACGGCTCGGCAGGTGGTCACGCTCGCTCCCTCCTGCTGCCGGGCTCTGCCGCTGACGGGAACAGTTTCCTGCTCGCACTGACAAGGGTGCGCGCAAAACAGCGTTATCTGCCACGGACGCCGAGCTGTGCGTTGCGCACGCCGGGCCGGAGGCCTGTGCCGGAGGCCTGTGCCGGAGGCCTGTGCCGGAGGCCTGTGCCGGAGGCCTGTGCCGGAGGCCTGTGCCGGACGCCTGTGCCGGACGCCTGTGCCGGAGGCCTGTGCCGGAGGCCAGAGGCTGCCAGGGCCGGTTCGGTACGGTACGGGGGCCGCACTCTTATAGCAGCAGCAGCGCCGCGGCCGAGAGCGCCTGCGAAGTGCCGACTAGGCAGACCCGCCCAGCACGGGTGCACCGCGCTTGCCTACCCACCAGGCGCTCTTCGGCTCCACGCCGCGATGTCACCGGGTCTGTCCTACGAACCCCCCTCAGATCAATTCCCTCCTCGGGGTGTTTTCGTTTTCTATCCGGGTCCACGGGCATTTTATTATTCGCCGCTGACGGACACACACTGGAACAGCCGCGCGTTCTGAAAGGCTCTCGAGCCGCGTGCGAATAATGCACGAGGCAGAAAGAGGAGGAGGAGAGAAGAAGAAGGGGAAGGAAGGGGAGGGGAGAGTGTAGCGCAGGAGATAGAAAAGCATCGGACGATGATGAAATAGAGGAAAAATAGAGGAGTGGTTGTGGAGGCAGGGGAGTGGGAGGGGGGGGGGGTGAGGGCGGTTAGGAGAGAAAATATTGTGAGGAAAGTTGGCGGATGAGGGTGAACCACGACGAGCAGCTTGTGAGAGGGTTGAGGGGGGGAGGGGGGAGGGGGGGGGCAAGCGAGGCGAGCGCCGCGCGGTGAAGCGGCTGCTGCGCTCTTCGGAAAAGAATATGATTGTATGGGTCTCTAAGTGGCGCGCGCGCGTTCGGCGCGGCTGCCACCACATCCCGCAAGCCCAGGGGAAGGCCAGAGAAAGGCCGCGGAAAGCCCAGGGAAAGTCCAGGGGAAGCCCCGCTGCGCCGCGCCGCCACGTCCGCGACGGCAAACAGACCGAAAGGCCGCGTCACGAAGTGCCGGCATCGGAATGCGGGGAGATGAGAGCTAGGCCAGCGGCCAGCGGCCAGCGGCCAGCGGTCAGCCCCTGCCGAGGGGAGGGCAGGGCCCCGCCAACGACCCCAGCCCAGCCCCCGGCCAGCCATACCGGACGTGCCGCGCCCCACCGCCCTCCATTTCTGTTCGACCGACAGTCCGATCCCGCCGCGACGCTTTGAACTTCTTCTTCTCTTCCTCCTCGTCCTCCTTCTCTTCCCCCCGAATGTCATGGAGCAGAGCATGTCCGGATGGAAATGAACCCGATCCGTCGCTATGCGATGCTCTTCAAAAAATAATGGCCGTGCGGAGGAAAAGTTCCCCGCAGCCGCAGCAGCCGCAGCAGCCGCAGCAGCCGCAGCCGCAGCAGCATCCGCAGCAGCCGCAGCCGCACGGTGGAGTCTTCAACGTGAAGCTCTCGGCGACGCATACAGCAGCGCCGCTCCGACGAGAAGTTTAGCTGCCCGCCTTAACTCTCTGGTCGGGAGCCGAGCCGAAAGCTGTGTCGGCCGTCGCTTGGCTTCCGCACAAAAAAGGGTTGCCCCCCCCCCTACGGATACGCCCCCACAAAAGTTATGCGTATTTCCTGAGGCGTTAGTCGAGCCCCCGATGCCGGGCGCGCGCGCCAAGGGGACGGGGCGGGCGGGACGGGGGCTGTGGGGGCGGCAGGGAACTGTTGTCGGTTATTTCTGCGGCTGCCCTGCCTTCCGTTGTGGTGGTGAGCAGCCGTAGGGCCGTAGGGGCCACTCGGTACCCCGCGCCTGATGAGCCCTGCCAGCCCTGCCTGCCCCGGCCTGGCGGAGATACTCCCTGCTGCGGTAACACCGGCCCCCACCGCACCGCCCACGGCCCGCGCGCTCTGATCCCGCCTTTGTGATCCTCCACTTGTCCTGCTGCCGCTGCGCGCTTATCCGTGCTCGATTCACATTCTGCGCATCGTTCGCTGCCTCGGAGCTCGCAGCGTCCCAGTGTTCCTAGCCCTTCATCCTGGCCGGCCGCCCGCCCGCCTCCCCGCCCGATGCTTCATTTAACCCTTCGTGTCCTCAATCCGCTAATTATCACCCCCCTTCCCTCTCCCCTTCTTCCTCTCGGCCTTTGTTAGACAAACTCAAACCTCTCCGACCCCGCCCGCCCCCCTCTCCCTCCTCTTCCTTGTCTGTGCCGAATTATAAAACTTTTCGTCAGGGTGCGAGCGCTCTCTTCAAGGAGACGCGGCCGCCCTTCAAACCCGGCAGGCGTGGCGATAGGGCGGGGGCGGCGGGGGCGGCGGGGGCGGCGCTGTGATAGCAGCCGGGCGTCAGTAGGCTGCTGCCAGGGCTGTGTGTGTGTGTGTGTGTGTGTGTGTGTGTGCCGCTACGCTCCCTCCCGCTCCGACGGCCCCCGCCCCCAGATGATAGGCAACACCACGGCGTTAGGTTGTACACAAGTCTGTGTGGTGCGGCCGCTGTGTTTAGCACGCCACTGCCTGGGACCGCAGGTTTCCGGTTCCCCTACCTCTTATCCCCCGGCAACGCGCGACAATTTTCCCCTCCCACCGTTTATCGCGCCGAACTCACAGCGAAATCGCTTCCTGGATGCGGCCCATGGGAGAGAGAGTGTAAAACGCACGCACCATCGATATTGGCATAGTTGTTGTGATTTTTCGGTTGAAACTTGGGAAATACGGGATGTATTTTGCACCCTTTTGATCTTCGGCTAACGTCCTACGGGGCCCGCCTCTCCAAGAGTTTCTTCTACAGGAGTTTAATTTGTTGCCCGCCACTGAGGAATATGCAACCCCCCCCCCCCCCCCTCCCCGCACTTCCCTCCCGTGTTCTCGCCAGCGTCGTGAAGCAGACCTCCGTGCTGCAAAGGGGCTCATCGCAACCTGTTCCTCTTTATCTCTCTCTCTCTCTCCAACCACACAGAAAAGATGCGGTCGGTGTCCTGTGCTCTTTATCCTTTGTGCCCGCCGCGGTGTGGAGCGTTTTAAAAATACTGCGAAGCCAGTGCCTTGCGTCTCTGTGCAGAGGCCCGGCCCGCGTCAAGAGAGAGAGAGAAAGAGAGAGAAAGAGAGAGAGGATGAACGTCGACATGAGAAAGGGTCATTCCATTCCACACATCGAACACGACGGTTTCTTTTTCCTTTGTTTCTTTTTTGCATGCATATAGGCCGACTCCCATTCAGGGTCTCTGGCAGGGCCTCTGCGTCTTGGTGTTCTCCATACTCGCCAAGTGACTCTCCGGGGCGGAGGCGCGGAGCTGGAGAAGAGAAGGAGGGAAACTCAAAGTGTTGCCTCTTTCCCACTCTCCCAGCTGACTAGAAAGTTGAATGGACAATCTCCCCAGGGTGGGGCCTGGGCGATATGAGAACACATCTCCCTGGTCCGTAGCCGGCGGTAGCCGCGGTAGCTGGCCGACCTCCTGAACTTCGGTAATGCAGAATGTTTGGGTCCGGATATACACGCGTACTCTCTCTCTCTCTCTCTCTCTCTCTCTCTCTCTCTCTCTCTCTCTCTCTCTCTCTCTCTCTCTCTCTCTCTCTCTCTCTCTCTCTCTCACACACACACACACACACACACAGGGTCCCCGGCAGCCGTCCCCCGGGCCCTGCAGCCCTTCAGCCCTCCGACCCGCCCTGCCCCTGCCGGCCCGGGGATCCCTGTATATCTCTCCGAAGCAGCAGCACACATGTGAGTCGGCGCAGCAGAAGGGCATTACGAAAACGGCCAACTGCTTTTCTTTTGCAAACACTCGACACAAACAAGGGCGCTCTGGAGAGACCCCGAAGCATCGTGCTGACTTACTATCCGAGCAGAAACTCAACGACGACGCAGTGCGGTGCGGACTGCGCGTGTAGCTCAACTCGTAGCTCGCTGAATTTTCTGAAAAAGAAAAAAATGGGGGAAAAACCATACACACACAAACACGCAGAAAAGAATAAAGTTGTTGCTGTGGAGTGGGTGCATTTCGGCTCCCGGTGGCTCCCACCTGACGCATCTCACATCGTCCGGACAGAAAGACATGCTCTTATGCTTTTTTTTTCTTCAGAAAAATAAGGGCTGCTCGTGAGCTTGTCGTGAGCTGGTTGTGAGCTCTTTGATCGCGCCTCGTCTACCGCCCGAATGCCATTATGCGACACAAAACGACGAGTGGAGCCGAGCGGAGACGAGCATGCCCCCTGCCCCTGCCCCCTGCCCCTGCCCCCTACCCCTACCCCTGCCCCTGCCCCTGCCCCTGCCCCCTGCCCCTGCCCCCTGCCCCCTGCCCCTGCCCCTGCCCCCTGCCCCTGCCCCCTGCCCCTGCCCCTGCCCCTGCCCCTGGCGCCTGCCCCCTGGGGATGGGCGGGGTGCCGAGTGCCGAGCACTCAGTACCTTCCGACGCGCTCACAGTCTTTGCGGAGTCGGCTGTCACCCACATGTTCGTGTGTACGGTCCGTGTTTACACGGCCAAAGCAGCGGTGTTTGCGTGTCGCATGGGCCGTGCCGGGCGGGCGTGGTGGGAAGCGTTGCGCCAGCACTTCGTTTCCTGGAGCAGAGAGAAACAGCATCAGCAGCAACAACAAATTACGGAGCGTTTACGGCTGCTTTTAACTAGGCTGCCCAAAGGCCAACCGCGGGCGACTTTGTGTCACGTGTTTCGTAGTGGTAGTTTTAGTCCTTTAGGGTTCAAAATTCGCGTCGCTCGCTTGATTGTAATTAATCAATAAATATTCAAGAACATTCAAGATATTACAAGAACAATATTACAGTTATCAGTTTCAATCATCGCGTATAAGGAACGTCACAGCTCATATGCACCCATAAGGCGGTCAGCAGGGGGCACGCAGTCCCTGGGGCTGGTGTGCCCCCATAAGGCGGTCGGCAGGGGGGCACATGGTCGTTAGAGCTGGTGTGTCCCCAATGACCCGTTAGTAAATTCAAATTCTCTGCCTAGTGCCAAAAAGGCATGTTTAAAGAAATGTTTCGATTCTAGGTCGAAGAATCATTTAAAAATGCCTTTTCGTACTTTCAAAACAAAATCGAGGAATTAATGGGAAAAAGTGAACCTACGGCTCCCGGCCCTGGGGCAAGGGCTCTCCAAGGTTGTGCCATCCGGGAGACACCGCTGTGCCATCCGTAGGCCCCGTCGTACCCCGAGGGGTACTCTCTTGGTAAGCGAGAGAACTCGCAAGCTAGAGGTGCACTCCTACGTCCCAGATTCATAGGACTTACGGCTGTCGTAGCGGCCAGGTTGCCCATTCAATTCCCTTATTAGGCCCGGAGTGCATAGGCTAGTCCATGGAATCACGCTGGTGGAGGCAGTTACATGCGACAGTAATTGGGGGGACTCGCACGCGGCTAGCTTTTTTACTCGTTCTTTGCGTCTTCTACTACAACCATGACGTGTGCGCCAAAAAGACCCCTATTCATCTGCGTAACGGATGGACTCTGTTTTGGGGGCGTTTCGAAAGTGACATAACAGACATAACCAAATTCATCTCTGCATAGAAAAGTCTGTGCTTTGGAGTTTTCCCCTGTCGAATCCTCTCTAGGGGGCCGGAGAAAAAAAAATCGTCAATAAATAAAGTGGTGCAATTTTTACGGTTCTTCGAAAATCTTCATACCTCTGTGCTCCACGTCAGTACCCCCCCCCCCCCCCCACCGTCCCCCATGCTGTACTACTTGCAACTCACACAACAAACTTATCTCCCCTCAAAACTCAAAGAACGAGTCTGTCGTAGCACGCTAAAGCGTTCTTCCTCCATGCCTGTCTTTTCCCCCTCCTTCTTGCGTGTGCGCGGACACGCGGCTTCGTCTCGTTGGAGGAGGACAAGTAGTGGTCGTCCGGGGCCGAGCCCGGATAAGCGGGTTGGGCGTGACTGTCACAGAAGCCGTGCCGAAATCCGTGGGAAAGATGGATCCCCAGGCGACCGCCGGGCCCCGGCTGGGTGCTGACCTTGTATTGTATACCGACGCATGTGAACACGGCCTGGAGGCGACCGGGGTCCCGGGGGCGGCCCGGGGGCGGCCCGGGGGCGGCCGGGGGCGGCAGAGGCAGCCGAGGCCGGGGCGACCCCACACTCAATTGGGAAAGCACTCTGAGTACACAGAGCCGGCAGAGCCGGCAGAGCCCTGAGTAGTGATTCATGCGAGCAGGAGAGCTCGCCATTTGCCGGGCGAATAGCAATCATTAGCATGGTGGCCGTAGGCTGTGCAAAGTCCCCGGGACGCAACCCCTCCACGCCCCGGCCCGGCCCGGCCCCTGGCATAGGTGTGTATTCATCTCATGCAGGATTCACGCTCCAGGACACGGGGTGGGGTGGGGGTGGGGGTGCAGGAGTCCGCCCGAGCTCCCTGCTCCGCCCAGGGTCAAGGTCGGCCCTTCCCGCTGTAAGTAATCCCAGAAACATGTGCTTTTTACGGCGGCAGCGCTGGCCGGGGGGGGGGGGGGGGGATCGCCGAGATTCTGAACCAAGAGAGTCCAAAGCCGTAGAGAGCTAGGCCGGGGGGTGAAAACCTCCTGGAGTGACTCTCGGGCGCTACTCCTGCTCG
>CM076247.1:16787495-16974995 GCA_038380765.1 Odontothrips loti | reverse complement strand
TGGCTCCTCCCGGCTCCTCCCGGCTCCGCTCCGTCCTCTCGGGGGTTCCGGTAGCCGGCCGGCCCCCTCCGCTATCCGCCCCGGGTCAGTTTCAGCAGCGAAAACATGGAGAGGCCCGAGGCCGTAAACCAGTGCAGCAGATAGGGAGCTGAGCGGGCGAGGCCTGGCCTGGCCTGGGCCAAGGGCTCCGCCGGCCCAGTCCCTGCCTCGGGCCCTATAAGGGCCACCAGTCCGCGGCCTTGGGCCCCCCGGGTCCCTCCGGGAGCCCTTGCTGCCCTGCGCAGCCCCCAGAGGGTGTCTAAGGACCGAACTAGTCCCGGGCGTAGTGCATGGCGGTGTGATCCCGACTGCTTGCCTTCGTGTCAGATTAGCCACCGGTTCCGGCGCTGTTCTCCGGCGAACGGTGTCCCGGGTCCAACTCTTGCCAGCTTTCTCAAACTTGTACCGCGTGCATTTTGGCATGGATCAATTTTCCGTACGGCGGCTCTATTGGTTTTTTTTACCCTGTCGTTGGGCAGTCAGTTCAGACTCTCAGGCTCGGGCCCACCTGCTGGCCGCGCTGCCCTGCTTTTGCGCTGGCACACCGTCCGGCTGCTGCTGCTGCTGCTGCTGCTGCTGCTGGGTAAACAAGGACCGACGTCTGACGACGCTACGCTACGCCCTACCGTAAGCACAGCCCCCCTCCCCCCCCCCTCCGGCCAGCATGACCCTCGTGGGGACTACACCGTTCCGTGTCGCGAACTGCCGTGGCAGCCATGGCCGCACGGCTCCCAGCGCGCTGCTCCGGGCGGCTCCGGGAGGCTCCGGGAGGCTCCGGGAGGCGTCGCCGTCCGAAAGGGACAACGAGGACCAGGGGACCGTCGTGGGCCTGGCCGGGCCATGGGATCACGAATCACGGTCATTGTGTCGTCCGCCCGGGCCCCGCCCCCGCCCAGCCAGCAGGGCACACGGACTGACACCCGCCGGCTCCGGCCACACAGCGGCAAAGTGTGCACAGCGCTGGCTATGTTTTAATCCCGCGCCGCAGTTCATTTTCCTTAGCGCGCGGCTCGTGGTACAACTCCCCCGGGGGCGGCGCGGCGGTGCTGGGCTGTGAGCGTTGTCGGGGCCGTGTTTCACTCATATGATGAATTAGATCGGGGAGAACGCGCGCAAAAGTGAGTGGGCGGTGTGAGAGGGAAAAGGCATGGGAAAGGGGAGGAAAAGAGTGGCAGTCATGAGCGCAGGCGAGCGTGACAAGCAGCGTCGCGTCATGGCGGGCGTGCGGATGCCGAGGAGGGCGCGCACACCGCGACAACCTCTGCAGATAGAGCAGCACGAATTAACGGGACAGGGTGACTACTGCGTGAGCGCGCGGCGGCGGCATGAAAAACAGGACGGGCATGGAGAACGCTTTAGCGTTCTAGGACAGACTCGTTCTTTGAGTTTCGAGGGAAAATAAGTTTGTTGTGTGAGAATGATGTGTGAGGTACAAGTACAGGAATGGAGAGGGAGTAGGGGGAGGTACTGACGAGGAGCACACGGGTATGAATTTATTATACGGATGAAGGATAAAGCAATGCACGATGTGCGCCAAGCAACATACTTCTCGGTTAACGCATCACTGGTGATTATTGACACTCTCCCAAAAAAACACTTCGCTTCCTAACCACTCAGTACGAGACATGTGTGTTGAATACTTCAACCATGCCCAACTGCTGCCCTCAAATCAACATCACAGGGTGCGTGCGGAGGGGACTCGCCCGGAGACTAGAGTAACTTGCTGTATGTATAACAGCAGCGCGAGCCAGAAAACGCCGTTGACCACTAGCACCATCTCTCGGAGCCAACGGTTTCTGCTCTCTGCGGGAGAACAGTGGCTAAAGTATCGACAGCGCGCTACCCGTCTCCACCACAGCTCCGCAGCGTAGTGGGCTAGCGGACGGGTCGACGACCGAAAGGTTCGGGGTTCAACTCTTTGCCGGAGGAAAAATTTTTCTAAAGTCTGCCGACCGAGGATGGTGGGTAAAATATACCAAAAGAACGTGTTCAAAGTGTGTTGTCTGAGTGACCGCGGACGTTGGGCCGCGGCCATTCCCCGGAGGTTGAATACACTTGTTGACTCAGTGGTTCGACGCCCGAGCAGGGGAATGGTGCTTGCCAAGACTCGGCAGAAGTTAAATGTAGAGGCCTAGGGTTCGGCCTTCTACATTTTTCAAGCGTAAGGCCTCGGAATCTGGAGTATTCGGGCAACACCTACTTGGATACATGGCGTAGAAGAGTAGAGTACAATCGGCTTCGGCTGTGTACGATCTGGGCATCCTACCTCCCTCTCAATCCGCGAGGGAGTGGCCTCACGGCCACAGACCAACTGGCTGGTCGAAGGGGGCTGACTCCTGAAATCTGGTCAGCGGAAGGGGCGATGTTGGCCGTTGCGGAAGCCTGCCTACCAAGGTGGCTGCGTCGTGCCTGTGTCTTAGCGGCGGTCAACTCCTGGTACACCGGTTCCCATCCGAACACCGAAGTTAAGCAGGAACGGTTCCGGACGGAAGTCTGGGACGAGGTAGGACCCACCCATTTTTGCCGGTTGTTTTTGTTGCTGTATTTTTTTTTGCAGGATCTGAATCTTGAGGATTCAATATACTTTTGAATTTAAAAAAAATAATGAAATGAAACACTTTCTACCAATCAATAGAAACAAAATGTAAATCCCTATTTAAATAGGAAGCAGATGATACCAACTCTAAATGTCTTCTAGTTTCTAAAGGGCTTAGGAAGCTTTGAAAATAAAGTCTTATGTGTGTGTCTGTGAAAGCAGAACTTATCTTTTGTTGCTTTTTTAGTAAGTTTGTGAACATCATACGGGGGGGCCGAAGATATTTTAAAGGAAGTTTGGCCTTTAGAGATAGATGATCCGGGTGATGTCTGCCTGACCTGACCAGCCCAAGAGGCCGCGCAGTTTGAGAGTTCTGCTCTGCTGCGTGGTCGGGAGCCGGTCTACGCCGTTCATTAGCTCTCCCAAATAAAATTCCGCGCTCACCCTCTGCCTGCTAGCCGTGCCGCCCCCTCCCGCCCCGCCCGCCCCGCCGCCCGCCGCGCCGTACGACTCAGAACACGACGGCGAAGTTTATTCCTATGGACCACCTGTTTGCTGCCTGCGGCGGCCCTGGCCGGGGCGAGCCGGGGCGGGACAGGCCTACGCGCAGAGGAGACACTGCCACTGCTGCTGCTGCCGCTTTGAGTTATCTCACCGCGGAGGGGTTCAGTCGTCACGGCCTAGCCTGACAAGTGTATCAGCAAGCAGGCGGGCAGCGGGCAGGGAGCTGTCCGGTGCGATACGCAGCCGGCCAGCCGTCATTTGCATAAGGCAAGCTGTGCGGACTGCCATGTCCAGCCTGCTTGCGCCCCCGCACCGGCCGGGACCCGGGGACCCGCCTTGTCCGTGGGGGGGCAGCGCGATCTATGCGAGGGAGACTGTCGCTGACTGCGGCAGTCCGCCGGATACGGTCGGGGTAATCCGGGGTAATACAAAAATGTAAAACCTCGCTTTCCAATCTGGTCCGCTCTTTCTCCAGTCACATCCAGTCTTTTGGTCTGGCAGTCTAACTGTAAGGGGTGGCGTGCCCCTCGTT
The DNA here is from genome assembly GCA_038380765.1 of Odontothrips loti. Taxonomy (NCBI): domain Eukaryota; kingdom Metazoa; phylum Arthropoda; class Insecta; order Thysanoptera; family Thripidae; genus Odontothrips; species Odontothrips loti. Next base: position 16,971,384 of record CM076247.1, on the reverse strand, counting down.
TCACCCTGTGCCGCTACCGCCGCCGCTGCTTGTCGCCGGCTCAGCAGGCACGTAGGCAGGCGGCTGGGCGACGGGCCCAGTCCAAGCTGGAGCCGGCCCGGCAGGGCGACCCTCTCTGACACACTAAGGGCCGCCCACCGAGACATCAATTTGATGATCCCATTCTTTTTCTTTTTCCTCTCTTTTCGTCGCTGCTCTGCATCGTCGTTGGCGTGGAGCAGAAGAGAGGGAAGTCGGAGGTCGTCGCCGCGCGCCTCTGACTCCCGACCCGACGGACGGCGGGGGAGGTAAGGAGCGCCGTCGTGGCCGGGGTGGGGTGGGGTGGCCGCCGGGGTGGGGTGGCCGCCGTCAATGAATTATCGGCTAAGTTATTGCCTCCCGCCCCGGCGTGTGTGTATTGCCCGACCTCATTTGGAGGCGGGCCAAGTCACACAAATCCCAGGCGTTGCGCGGCGCGGGCAAAGTGGCTGCGAAAACTATCCCCTCTCCCCCTCCAGGACCTACCAGGACCCGAGTGCACCTCTGTAAATCAGGTCATTGGCAACATCTGCGCTCTGCCCCCGAGGACCCAGCAGCAGCAGCAGCAGCAGCAGAAGATACTACCTGGGCCCACAAACTGCTCATGCGCACCAGCACCCACTTACACCCCGTTAAAACAGCTTCGTCCTGTATTTCCGGGCAGACTTTCGAAAGCCATTGGGACTCAGGGTTCTATCCCGAACACTGAGCTTGTACCGTTCCAGACGCTCTCCTGGGCGGCGCTGGTCGTCCCCAAACAATATCCACCGACATTTAATGCCCCGGTAACTCAGCGCACCGCCGCCCTACTCTAGCTCCTGCTGGTCCGGATGCATTTAGCAGATAGCGTTGTCCTCCCGGCCCGGACCCCTGCTGCCCTTAGCTGCCCGCGCTGCCCGCTGCGGGGGGGATGATTTCGTGGCAAGAGGGAGCGGGATTCGTTACAAGCGGATGAAAATAATCCAAGTCTTAAAGCCAGCCAGCCCGCCCGCCAGCCCACCAGCCCGCCAGCCCGCCAGCCCGCCAGCCCGCCAGCTAGCCAGCCAGGCAGCCAGCCCGACGTCTCTTGAGGCGCGGCCGCGACCTGAAAAATGGAACTTACGATAACATCTGGGGAAAGAAGCTGGTGCGGGGCTCTCTGCTACCCTCCTTCCCTATCCCTCCCTCCCCCCTCCCCCTCGCCTCCTGCTGCCGCCCACTCGGTTCCCAATTGGGATGTGGGTATTAGTGTTCCCTCCCGCACCTACAGTGGAAAGTAGTCAGCTGCTCATTCGCTTCTCTCTCTCTCTCTCTCTCTCTCTCTCTCTCTCTCTCTCTCTCTCTCTCTCTCTGCAGTGAAAGCGTGATGGCGAAAAGAAGAAAACAACACCGTACAATCGATGCGGAGAGTGGTTTAGCACCGCAGCGTTCGCCCGGATGACGGCTCATGGGAGAAATCCGACCCTCGAGGAGAGTTCAGAAAGCAATGCGTGACTTGTCTTGTAGTCCCCGTAGGATGCGAGGGAGGTGCTGCTGGAGCAGAAACTGTCGTTGGCGCGGGCTCGAGTCCTTGTGACTCTGGGCTCGGTGGGTTCGATTCCCGCGGACGGTTCCAGACGCACTTCCCCGCGCTAGTTGACAACCCGTGAATTGAGGCGGGCCACGTGGTCCCTGAACTGCCCCTTTTTGTGGCCGTAGTGTGATGCGCGGTGGCCGTTCGGAAAGCGCTGCTCTGCCCCGTTATCCTGTTTATCAAAGAAATGGAAGGCAGATTTCTTTCCCCGGTCGGAACAAACTGCCGACCCTAGGCAGCGACGTGAACAGGAAGTGCGCTTCATAAAAAGAAAGTTTTCTTGAATTACTACCCTCTGCGGCACGGCTGTGATGGGATCTCCCATTGCAAGTAGTGTGAACGGGGCGAAAATTAAAGGGGAGGCGGGGTTCCGTCGGCGGCCTGTCTGAGAGGGGCTGCGTTCTCACTCACCCCTTCGCTAAAGCCGAGCGCGTTGTCTAGGACCCTTTCTTTCCCTGGCTCCCTATTGGGTCTCTCTATATTCGCTCCGAGCTTGGCACGCCGGGAAACATCGATGCACTCTTAAGAGAAGTGCACTTGCTGCGAGTGCCGGCCGGGGGCCGGGGGCCGGGGGCCGGGGGCCGGGCGCGGGCGGAACAACAATGGACAAGAGATCCCATAAAGGCGGGCAACTTTTGCAGGGATCGGGATGCGAAGTGGTCCCCGGAGCCAAGCGCCGGCCTCGGCCCGACGGCCCGACCCGGCTATGCAAAGGGCGGCGCTGCGCGTCAAGTTGGCCAACACAAAAAGAGGGGACTGATTCCGTGGACCCGATCGAATGGCGGAATGGGATCACAGGAGAAAAACAAGACAGGCATGGAGAACGCTTTAGCGTACTAGAACGGACTCGTTCTTTGAGTTTTGAGGGAAAATAAATTTGTTGTGTGATAATGGTGTGTGGGGTACAACCCCCCCCCCCCCCTTCCCTCCCTTTTCCTGTACTTGTACCACACCGTTCTCACACAACAAATTTACTTTCCCTCAAAACTCAAAGAACTCTAAAGCGTTCTCCATGCCTTGTCTTGTTTTTCTCAATCTTTGTCACATTTTTGACTGGACTTAGCCACTGGTATTACTCCAAGCTCTGCAGTGGACGGGAAAAGTGATTGTTGGCTGCTGGCGACGGCCGGTCCCAAGACAAACTGCCACCGATCTGCGGTCTTTTAAAACGAATATTTTTGTTTCTTGATTTTCAGAAATCTGTTGTCACAACTGAAAGGGCGAGTCATAGTAGTAGAGGAAGCAAAGCACGAGTAAAATAAAACAAGCATGCAACTTTTAAATAGTTTCTTTTATTTTGACATTTGGTATCTGGAACAACGGACAACATAGATTTGAAAGAACATGGTCATAGCACGGACAAAATAATTGGTGCCTAGAGAAATAAATTTCTAAACATTGAAACTTCGAATCCGAATTCAACAATTTGATGGTCTGCCATAGTGAGCAAGGGTTGTTAAAGATGGCGTGTGTTTTTACTAGGCATTTGCGGTACCATGCTTTTACATACCAAATATTCCAGGCATAATTTCATACCGATAACAATAAGACATACTTGCTGTCTCAAAAAATCACTCTTTCATTTGGGTTTGATTTCAACTTGCATGTATCATCAAACTGTTTTGTTTTCCAAGAAAGATAATTGAGCAGGGACCATGTTTGTAAATAGTCCGATTAATCAACCTCTTTTTGTTTTCTGCAAAAGAGTAAAACAAATAAGGCCGAAAAAAAAATCATCCACTCTGAAATGGCTGCAAGCGCGTGCTCCTGATACTATCTTACGTCAATCACCAGCAAATGAACTCTCGCGCCATTCACACGGAGAGGGACAAAAGAAGACGGATGCTAGAACAACTGCGGATCTGGATAGTATCTGTTACGATGCCAATACATCAATCGAATCGTCAAAACTTTTATGGGCTGCATGTTGCCCGGGATGCGATCTCCAAGATAAACGTGCGGGGAGTAAGCTTGCTCGCAGGAGCTCGTCTGACGCAAAAAATGACCTACTGCCTATGGAAGAGGGCACAATAAATACAAGTCCAATATTTTGGTGATTTGTGTGCAATTGTTTGATGCCACAGTGAGAGCACGAATGAGGGCGAGTCGGTCGGAGGGGACCTGGCGGGGACAGTTATGAGCAAGGAATGTGATTTACAATGGGAAGACGCATCGTCTGCCGGCATTCACCAACGAGTCTGCCAATATCCTTACGATGTCCTCCCCCCCAAAAAATGACTGTTGACTGCGGCAACAGCCCAATGAAACAAGTCTTCGAGGCATGACGCGGCAATGGCGGATATGCACCTGGCATATTGCACAGTTAAAATATTTCTGAACACAATAATATTTCATTATAATATCTATGCTATTTGAATCACAATATTTATGCTTGCGCTGACATATGTACACACGACACGACCGGGTCCTTGGACCTCAGTGCGCGATTAATTCCTTATATAAATTTGCGATATTTACACATAATATAACTATGTCTTTATGTACACAACTTTTATTTTACAAATAGGCTTTGCGTTTGAACCATCTTCCCGTTCACATCTCTGTCTGTCTCAGTCACACGGCATCCCGTCCGTCACATCCAGCACGTCCAGCCACATCACTTCCACAGAACACGCGCACAGACTCCACCCTATCTTCACAGTTCCCGTCGCGTCTCCACCCGTGTCCGTGAACAGTTTGACGACACCACAGCTGCTGTGGTGGTGTTGATAAGGTTTCCTGGCCTCAGCACGCGGCGCGCACCGAGGCGGCCACCAGCCAGACGGTGATGGCCGCGGCCAGGCCCAGGCGGCCGGTCCCGGCGCGGCCCGTCCCCGCCGGCCGTGCCGTGGGCGGCGTGGGCCGCGGCCGCGTCGAGCTGTAGAAGGAGGCCGTGCGGTTGGTGGGCACCGTCTCGTTGCAGTACGACTCGTCGCAGCATGACGCGCACACCTGCCGACAGAAAAAAGGCAAATTTTGAGATGGGGCACAGACCCTTTGCGGCTGCAGGCTCCACGGTGTAGAGCTCCAGCGTGGTAGGGGAGGCCTGGAGGCCCTGGAGGCCTAGAGGCCTGGAGGGCCTGGAGGCCCTGGAGGCCCTGGAGGCCTGGAGGCCTGGAGGCCTGGAGGGCCTGGAGGGCCTGGAGGCCCTGGTGGCCCTGGAGGCCTGGAGGCCTGGAGACCTGGAGGCCTGGATCCCAGCACAGCCATCCACCCCGAGGACCCCGAGTCTTGTGGCGCCGCTCGAGTGACGCCAGAATCCTCCAGGCAGCGAACGTAAGCAAGGCGCCTAATGAGTTTCCTCGCTGAACTCCACTCCTTCCTTTTTCGCTGCCACTATATTGTCGTTCTCCAAGCAGCAGGAGGAAAAAAATGCATCGATGGAGCGGAAGCGAGAGGGTCAGGGAGGGAGGGGGCAGCAAGAGAGAGAGAGAGAGAGAGAGAGAGAGAGAGAGAGAGAGAGAGAGAGAGAGAGAGAGAGAGAGAGAGAGAGAGAGAGAGAGAGAGAGAGAGAGAGAGAGAGAGGTGAGGGGTGTTTGCAGCGTGGAGAGCACGTCGTGACGAATGGCCCTGCAGCTGATTACGCCCCCGCCGGCCCTGCCCCCTCCTCTCTGTACACAATACGACCACCAGACCGCCGTGTCACGGCGGCACGGCGCGGCACGGCGCGGCACGTCGGGGCACGGCGCGGCACGGCCACAGTATACATCGCAGCAGGGGGCACGAGCGGCGTGCACCCGGCAACGGGATCGCCATCGCCCTCGTCCGGCGCTTGCGCTGCCAGTGCAAACTTTGCGTGCGAAGAGTGCGGAGAAACTCAATTTGCACGGGGTGCGCGCTGGGCTGCGACGTGCTGTGCCGTGCTGCACCGTGCTGCGCCGTGCTGCGCCGTGCTGCGCCGTGCTGCGCCGTGCTGCGCCGTGCTGCGCCGTGCTGCGCCGTGCTGCGTGTGCCCCGCACGGCTGCGCCACCACCTTTGTTTTATTGCACTTTCCGCATCAGCCGCCGGGAGCGTGGCCGGCGGCGTCATTCCCCGCTGTGTTCTGCCTGCTGTGTTCGTTTTCGGGGCGGCAGCGGTAGCGGCAGCAGCGGCAGTGGCACCCGCTCCCCAGTCATTCAGTGCACCAGGCCGGTGCCACTCGCGGCGGTAAACAGCGCATTCACAAAGGCCACGCATGTCGTCCGGCTGCCATTCGTTTTTACTCGTTCTTTGCTTACTACTACTGCTACGACGTAGAAGCAAAAAAGAACGAGTATTGCACTCGCCCTGTCCGTTAAGACCCCCTTTCAATTCACGAACCGCTTAACGCAAGTGTTGCGTTAACGCGACATTTTGATCAGTTGTTGATTTAGTTTTGAAAATGACATAAGACATTTTGAAAAGTTAAAATAAAATCTCGTTTCCAGCCGTTTTAGAGAACGTAGATGGGCGGTCGTTTGTCCATCTCCACCGTAGCTGCGTAGCGTAGTGGGCTAGCGGACCGGTCGATGACCGCAAGGTCCGGGGTTCAACTCTTTGCCGGAGTAAAAATTTTTCTGAAGTCTGCCAACCGAGGATGGTGGGTAAAATATACCAAAAGAACGTGTTCAAAGTGTGTTGTCTGAGTGACCGCGGACGTTGGGCCGCGGCCATTCCCCGGAGGTTGAACACACTGCTGAGGAACAGTGGTTCGACGCCCAAGCAGGGGAATGGTGCTTGCCAAGACTCGGCAGAAGTTAAATGTAGAGGCCTAGGGTTCGGCCTTCTACATTTTTCAAGCGTAAGGCCTCGGAATCTGGAGTATTCGGGCAACACCTACTCGGCTTGCTGGGTAGAGTACAATCGGCTTCGGCCGTGTACGATCTGGGCATCCTACCTCCCTCTCAATCCGCGAGGGAGTGGCCTCACGGCCACAGACCAACTGGCTGGTCGAAGGGGGCTGACTCCTGAAATCTGGTCAGCGGAAGGGGCGATGTTGGCCGTTGCGGAAGCCTGCCTACCAAGGTGGCTGCGTCGTGCCTGTGTCTTAGCGGCGGTCAACTCCTGGTACACCGGTTCCCATCCGAACACCGAAGTTAAGCAGGAACGGTTCCGGACGGAAGTCTGGGACGAGGTAGGACCCACCCATTTTTGCCGGTTGTTTTTGTTGCTGTATTTTTTATTTGCAGGGTCTGAATCTTGAGGATTCAATATATTTTTGAATTTAAAAAAAATTATTGAAGCCTTCTACCAATTAAAAGAGAAAAGAGGAAAACCGCGAAAAAAACAAATGCGACCAATAGTGCATGAGTGTAACGAGCTCATCACTTTAAAAAAAAATCAAAACTTTTCATCATTTGAATTCACCTGGACAGTTGTAGACATTTCGTGAACCCCCCTTCCCCTCTAAGTGTCCACGTGGTATCTGAACAGCTTCGAAGAACGAGCCTGTCCTAGAACGGTAAAGCGTTCTCCATGCCTGTCTTGTTCCCTTTTCCTCCACGCTACTGTTAATCAGCGGCCCACACGCAGAGAGAGAGAGAGAGAGAGAGAGAGAGAGAGAGAGAGAGAGAGAGAGAGAGAGAGAGAGAGAGAGAGAGAGAGAGAGAGAGAGAGAGAGAGAGAGAGAGAGAGACTCCGCCCGGCCGTCATAGGGGGCCTCGGCAGGGAGGAAGCAGGAGAATGTAATAAAAATGATAATGCAGGGGGAAATTTGGGTTTGTGCGGCCGCGGGCCCCTTCTTTGTAAGGCTTTTCAAGAAAGTCAACACACACACACACTCACAGCAGCAGGGCGGTGAGGTAGATGCATATGCCTATCTCGTCCGCTTTCATGCGTTGCGATTTTGATGGAGGGGAAGAAAGAGAACGAGAGAGAGAGAGAGAGAGAGAGAGAGAGAGAGAGAGAGAGAGAGAGAGAGAGAGAGAGAGAGAGAGAGAGAAACGGAGAGACGGAGAGAGAGAAAAAGAGGGTAAGCGAGAGAGAGAAACGTTGGCAAAAAAAAGTGTGTCGTCGTTGGTAGTAACGAGCTTCGAAAAACAAGAACACACACACACACACACACACACACACACACGCACACCACAACATTCGGTCTGACCTTGGCTTTCCCTTTATCCATCACGGTTAGTGCCACACCCGGTTCCCGCCCACATCTCTCGGAGTCTTCCCGTGTCGCATCGCGGGGCCCTGGTGAAGGAGGGCCCCAACAGCGTCAGGGTGGCGCGGGGTCCAACGTCGGGGGAGAGGGGAGGGGAGGGGCCGAGTACGGCGCCGCGCCAGACGACGCGCCCATTCCCACCGCCGCCTTTCGCTCGCAGGCCTCCGTCATGTGTGTGTGTGTGTGTGTGTGTGTGTGTGTGAAGGTGCCGCCAAGGAGAGCTGTTTGCATTCCCCTCGGGATGAATCACACAAAGCGAACCCCCCTCCCCCCCTCGGCTCTAATGTTGTTTCTTAATGATGGAAGATCGAATATGATATTATACGCCTACGCCACGGCACCTCACACAGCGAGGGGAGTCTGCAAGGTACACAGACCAGTAGGCAGTCGCCTACAAGGCATATCAACCGGTTCCCTCTGAGTGGCATTTCTTTGGCGGGGAGCGTGCGTTGCACAAACACTCTCGACACCGAAGTTGGCAGAGGCCTCCCGGATGGCACAAACCGGGGGATGGGATGCCGTAACCGGGACCGAGAGAGGTAGGGTGTATATTTATCATTAATTCCAACTTTCAATTTTTGCCGGAGTGACAATTTTTCTGATAGTCTGCCGACCGAGGACGTTCAGTACTGCACGAGTCGCCCCCCCCCCTCTCGAAGCTGCCCCGCACGCAACGCACGTGTGCCGTGCGGTACGGCCTACCCTCCTGCTTGCAGGCGTTCTTCGTGACGGAGTGCGGAGGCCGCGCTCGCAGTGTAATGACTCGTGCGCGGGTGCACCCTGATACCGGCCCCCAGGGACCCAGGGCGCGCGGCTCCGCGCTGTCGTGGGGACGTGCGCAGAGGAGGGGTCCAACTAATCGGGGCGCCGCGGCACGGCGGCTATATCGGCTATTTAAATCGGAGGGCGCGTGGCGTGATGTTGGCATTGCCGTGTGTGTGTGTGTGTGTGTGTGCGTGTGTGTGTCGTATGCGCCTGGTCCCCTTTTTGCTGGTTAGCACGCGAAAACTTTTTCCGTTAATCAGAGAGCTGCGCGGTGGCTTTGCGGACCGGTTAGGGACCGGCCGGGGCTGTGTATCTATGTAGATGTGTGTGTGTGTGTGTGTGTGTGTGCGCGTGTGTGTGTGTGTGTGTTGTGTTCCATACCGTTATTATTTTGGCTCTCCTCTGACCGCGCTGTGCGCTGCGCGCTACCCCATAGCAGAGATCCCGGTCTGGACTTTGTGTGTGCACATTTCCGGAGCGGTCGCTGTGTTGCTGTCGGCTGGGCCCCCCAATCCCGTGACCGCCGGTTTGCGGGGGCGGCGGGGGCCGCGGCGGGTTATCCAGTCCAGTCCGGGACGATGCCGGGCCGGATCCAAAGCGACAGGACAGGCCGCGTCACAACTTGGAGGGCTGGTGCTGGGCCACTCCCAGGGCCTTCTCCTCGGACCGCAAACCAAAGCAGCGCTCAGCGCCGGCTTTGGACTCCGCTGGGCTCCGCCGGGCCGGGCCGGCCACAGCGGCGGCGACCCCGCAGAGGAAGCGCGGGGGACCAGACTTCATGGATTGCTTTCCGATATTGGTCCCTCTCCAACCAGCGAGTGACACCACGGCCCCTGCCGGCCCCTGCCGGCCCCCTGCCGGCCCCCTGCCGGCCCCCTGCCGGCCCCCTGCCGGCCCCCTGCCGGCCCCCTGCTGGCCCCCTGCCGGCCCCCTGCTGGCCCCCTGCCGGCCCCCTGCTGGCCCCCTGCCGGCCCCTGCCGGCCCCTGCCGGCCCCCTGCTGGCCCCCTGCTGGCCCCCTGCCGGCCCCCTGCCGAGGGGCGCCGCCGCTCCGAGACAGTTGAGGTCGCCGCGTCGACGACGTCTCACTCCACGACGCGCGGCGGCCTCGGCCTTTGGTGCGGCCTTTGGCATCAGGGTGGAAGAGCGGGAACAAGGGATGCGTGTTGGTTGCCGTTGACTCGAGAGCTCCGCTCCTCTCTGCACGGCCCAGCACGGCCGCAAACCACGTCTCTCGAAGCGAGGTACTTGGTCTCGGTCTCGGAGGAGACCTGCGGGCCCTCCTCAACAGACCGCTTCGGACAGCTGCTCATTGCGTTTCCAGTCGTTACGTCGCCGGCCCTTGTTCAGGTTCCTCCCGGAGGGCTCCCCGTCTCCCTGCCGGTCGGAAATGCTTCACGTACTGAGATGTCCTCCTAGCACAAATAGGAATTACTCGGGCTCGTATTGCTCGCAGGAGGTAGCGGGGGCCGCGCAGTCCCCGCAGTCCCCGCCGTCCCCGCCGTCCCTGCCGTCCCCGCAGTCCCCGCAGTCCCCGCAGTCCCCGCAGTCCCCGCAGTCCCCGCCGTCCCCGCAGTCCCCGCCGTCCCCGCCGTCCCCGCAGTCCCCGCAGTCCCCGCAGTCCCCGCCGTCCCCGCAGTCCCCGCCGTCCCCGCCGTCCCCGCAGTCCCCGCAGTCCCCGCAGTCCCCGCCGTCCCCGCAGTCCCCGCAGTCCCCGCAGTTCCCGCCGTCCCCGCACACGGCAGTTGGACGTTATCGGGCTGACAGCGACCGAGGCGAGCCCTCGAGCAGCAGCCAGGCCCTTCGTCGAGCAATACGGCCGTCACGAGACCAGGCAGCCGAGGCAGGCGGCGGCTTCATCTTGTCCTTCGCGTAATCAAATATCTAGTTTTACGACGGCGGCCCGATCCGACGAGAAGCCTCCCCGCCTCCCCTGTTTTGTGTCTCCACTCCGCCGGCCCGGCCTGGCCCGGCCCGGGCCGCGCCCTCCTCGTCTCCCTCCCCGACCGAACGGCCTCTGCTGTCCCGCAGTGGCGCCTCCGGGGGCGCCTGCGGGCGCCTTGCCCCGCCCCTTCACCGCTCTATGAGGCGGACAACCGATCCGTCTCTCTCCGTCGTCTCCCCTACCCCGTTTTTGCATAGCCATAACTGGCCGCTGCCCTCTCTTCACTTCGGCGCCGAGGTGTAGGGGACTACGACCCTTCGGCCCTGTGAGAGCTCCGGACCTCCCGCCGCCCAACAACCAGTACCGCTACCGTTACTGCCAGCGCCGCCTCCACCGCCTCCGCCGCCTTCACCGCCGCCTCCACCGCCGCCTCCGCCGCCGCCTCCGCCGCCGCCTCCGCCGCCGCCTCCGCCGCCGCCTCCGCCGCCGCCTCCGCCGCCGCCTCCGCCGCCGCCTCCGCCGCCGCCGCCGCCGCCGCCGCCTCCGCCGCCTCCGCTGCCGCCGCTGCTGCGTCTCCCAACCCTCCCATCCGGCGGGCGCGCGCGCGCGCGTTAACAGCCCGTAATATTACGAGCCGGCGACGTGTCGGCGAAATTTACGAGAGATATTCAGGGGCGAAAGCGTTACGGCACGACTCGGCACCACCCCTGCTCGACTCGGCTCGGCTCGGCTGTCGATGCGAGGAATATGAGTGGCCGGGGAGGAGGAGGTGTAGGCGGAACTGCTGCCGTTTTAAGGAAGGCGTATCGCAAGGAGCAAGGTCGAAAAAATGCGGAGCCGATTCCACTGCGATTGCAAACCACTGCTGCTGCAGGCGAACTGCAAAAACTATTACAGTCAAACCATAAGCAAACCGGATGTTGTAAACTTTCTCAAAACGAATCTGAAAGGGACAGGCAACAGAAACGTAGATAAAAAGAAACGTGTCGTGGTCGATATTATCCATGATTGACGGCCTGGCCAAAAGCCGTCCTATATTTCTACGCGTCCACTGAATGTGATTGTCTAGTCGTCTCTCTCTCTCTCACCTACCACCGCTCTCTCTCGCTCCCTCCCACAGAGCTCTCTGCTCCCACCCCCTCCTCCTCCTCAGTAGCACCTCGGCATTGGAGAATCTAGATGGATGGGCCAGGTAATATATAAAGCCCACTCTCAGGGGCTTGGCACGCCCAGCTCAGCGGGGCCTGGCCGCCGGGCTGCTCCACGCCACCTCTCACCATGGCTTGCTGTTTGCCTATAACCCTCCGGTCTCTCAGGTGGTAAAAAAATGTATCCCTTCCTAGAGAAGAGGACCGACGAAGAAGGAAGAGAGAAAAAAAAAAGGAAGAGCGAAAGGCAGAGAGATGGGGAGAGGGAACAGAATCTGCTACTTTGTCCTCCATATTTCAATGAGAGTGCCAGCCGGCAGCTGCTGAGGTGTTGAAAGATAAGAACACAAAGAGGAGGAATGAATTTATTATCCACCTAAACCGCGAACTATGTGCCTGGCGCCCATAGCTCGGAGATGATAATTTTTTTTTGGTTTACATTCCATTTACAGCACAAAGAAAAATATGGATGTGGCTGTAACCACAGCACCGAAGTGGTGTGACCCCAAGCGTCATGAAAGTGGATGGACACCAGTACAACTTTGGCAGCGCGGACCTGACGCGAGCCGCCGACGGGCGAACGTCCAACCCGGTGCGGAGCATATGCGGAGCCACACAAACCAGCGCCGTGCAGCGCAGCGACACAAAAACGAAACGGGTGCGAATAAAAAGGTCGCATGTCCCTGTCGCAGCGGGTAGCAACTTAGTGGTCGGGTAGTAGCACTCGGCACGAGGTACACGGCACTCGGCACGCGGCACGCGGCACGCGGCACGCGGCACGCGGCACGCGGCACGCGGCACGCGGCACGCGGCACGCGGCACGCGGCACGCGGCACGCGGCACGCGGCACGCGGCACTCGGCACTCGGCACGCGGCACGCGGCACGCGGCACGCGGCACGCGGCACGCGGCACGCGGCACGCGGCACGCGGCACAGACAGCGCCGTCCCAACGCCCGTCTAGCGGACCGCAGCCAGGCGCTGCGCTGCTGCCTGCTCGCGGCCCGATCCTTGATGCGCGCCCATTCCGAGTCTGGGGAGAGGTCCTTCCGTTTATTGCTGTGCCAGCTGGTGACCGTGGCGGCGGAGGCCCTGTAGGCGGAGGCCCTGTAGGCGGAGGCCCTGTGCCCGTGCCCTGCGCCCCCTGATGCTGCCCGGCCCCACCCGCGTTCGGAGGCCGAATATCGCCGCGCCGTATCTCTCCGCCGCCGCGCGGGCCGTGGATGAGACCGGCGTGTTCAGCGCGGTCAGCCCTCCACCAGGCCTCTACCCCACGACTCTCTCCCTCTTTCTTTCTCTCTCTCTCTCTCTCTCTCTCTCTCTCTCTCTCTCTCTCTCTCTCTCTCTCTCTCTCTCTCTCTCTCTCTCTCTCTCTCTCTCTCTCTCTCTTTCTCTCCCCCTCCCCAGAGTAAAAAGGACGAACGCCAGGGAAAAGTGTGGCCTCCATTTCTGTGCGAGTTAGCAAGACGCGTCGCGAGGGACCAGGCCGGACCGGACTGGACCGGACCCAGAATATATCGGCGAGCGCTGCAGTCCACAGCGTCCTCCGGGACCTCACCCAGGACCTCCCCGAACCCAAGGGCGTGCCCTGCAGGGGGCGGAAGCGTCGCGCCTCCACGAGGACTAGGCATACGCGCGTCAAGGACCCCTCCCCCCCCCCCCCCACACACACACCTCCCTTGCGTTTTTCAATATTACGGTTTGAAATCCGGACTCACATTAAACATTTTTGGAGGGTCGCAGGTGAGGTCATACAGAAAGGCAAACTGGGCAGAAAGTCAGCCGAACACGCGTCGCCAGCCGTCGCCATCCGTGGCTCTGCTGTTGCTGCCCTCTGCTTTGACGCCGCTCCCGCTGGGAGAAAGGAGGAGAGCAAAGGAGGGGCCCCCGTGCGGCACAAGTGTGGCCCCGGGCCGGGCCCCCGGACCGCGGGCGAACGGAGCACGGAATCTATGGAGCATCGTTAGGGACTCGCTTGTGAGAGATCAGGGACTGTGTGCCTTTACGCTGTGTGGTGTGGGTGGCTGTGTGGGCAGGCGGGCTAGGGGTGCGGGCTAGGGGTGCGGGATGGGAGGGGTGCGCGGGCTCCTAGGGGCTCGTTTAAACGCAATGGCGATCCAAACCCGCTTGAAGAGGGGGCCTATACTTTCACAGTGAGATGGGGATACCCCTCCCCTCTTTTCCCCACCTTTTAACTGGCTCTGTCCGGACGGAATGTGTCGGTGAGAACTTGGAATTCAAGCACTCGGCGTTTGCCGGCGCTTTCAAGTGTAACCAGGTCCCTGTCTGTGTTCATCCCTTTCAACCCCTCTGAAGCGGGGGCAGAAAAAAAAATCGCTGATCGGGTCTGCCGATTAAAGAAACGGGTGGGCTGCGCTAGGACAAACACTCACGCGCTGCCGGCTCGTTCCCGGAGGAAGCCGATTCGGTTTCGGTTTGGGGAAAAATACAACAAAAGTATCGTGTAAGGCGTATTATGTTTGGACGCTGAAAGCGGGTCGCAGTTGGCGGGGGCGGACGGGACGGGGGTGGGCAGCCGGTAGACTCCGGCCAGTCACTCGCTGCCGGCGGCTGCCACACTCTCAAAAATGAATGCTTGATTCAAAGCGATTTTGATGCGAATCTTGTATTCTTGTGAGATTTTGTTGATTTAAGAATCATCTGCGTACATCAACCGTCTGTATGCTTGGCACTAGCATATGATGCTTGAGGCACGTATTGTATTCTTGGGGCTAGCATATCGTATCCCTCAATCAAGCATAATATGCTTCAATCAAGCATAATATGCGTGTGGGACTTTTGGCGTTTCAGGCATGAAATATGCTTGGCTTAAAGCATTTTATACTTAAATCGTGCATTCATGTTTGAGAGTGCAGCGCTCCATTAGGTTATCTAAGGACCGGCCGCTTCCAGCGGCGCCTATAAATATCTCAGCCGCGTCCACAATGACCCCCCCCCCCCCACCTCACCCCACCACACCCCACCTCTCGGAACATTATTTTTTCGGTCGCTACTCATGCAGTTATCCGGCAGCCCTCACAAGGGGCTGGCGCTGGCCTCAGCTGGGGGCGGAGCGGCCAGGCTGGGGGTGGATGGGGAGGATGGGGTGGGTGCGGAGGTGGCTGAGGTCAGGGCTAGGTCCGGGCCAGCCCGCCTGCCTTGGGGCGCATTCAGGGCACTCGTGGCCGCACAGTTGCTGGCTCTCTGGACCTCCTTTGAAAAGACCTGTGAGCCCCCCTGCGCAGCTCCGCTGGCGGTGTGGCCGGTATGTGTTCGGGACTTGTTACGGCAGTGTGGGCTGCGGCTGCGGGGCAGGGGCCGGCAGGGTCAATCACGTCCGAGTCCGAGGCCATTCGTGTGCCGCGGCGCATCAAACTTTCAAACACACACTTACAACAACCCCTGCTGTGCGCCGCGGAGGGGTCTTGCGAAACCAAAACGCTTTTTAATCGTCCGTGCAACTTTACTCGCAAAAGTATGTTATCACGACCGCAATCTAAAAAAATAATACTAAAAAAAAAATTCTCGGAGAAGGAAAGGGCAATTTATTCGTGCAGCACGGTGTGACATTTACCACACCGGACGTTTTCTGGCGGCAAAGCTGAGCTAATTAATTAACGGAATTTAATGCTGGGACGCGGACTTGGCAATGGCTATCGCAGTGGCGCGGGGCGACCAAACGGTCGCCTCCCCTCCGTCCCCCTGCGCCGGCCCCCTCCGCCGGCCCCCTCCGGCTCCTTCCTCCGGCCATTCAGCGAGCCAACCCGAACTGTTTGGCGCCGCGTCGAGCCCAGCCGCCCCGCCGCCCACCTGAAGCAATACGGTATCTCTTTCGGCTGCAGAGCGAGGGTTCAAACGGGCACGTTTAATGAGAGAAACGAAGCAGCTGCGAGACAACTTATTCGGACCGATCACTTTGCTGAAAAAATAAAAAAACAAAACAAAAAACGACAGGACTTTGAAAGGATTCCGGAGGCAGTACAGCCACTTACAGCTCCGGGGGGACACGGGGGCGAGGGCAAAGGGCCGTTTAGGGAAAGCGGTGAGTGGGTCGGGGGCGGCGGCGCGGCCCGGACCCGGCTGACACGGTGTCCGGTGTCCCCGACACCTCCCCGCCGGCCCGGGGCACCATTAGACCGCTCTGTCCTCCGTCCCCATATGCTTGTTCTCCTGGACGTCGTGGACACCATCAGCGGCGTGGCCGGATTACAAACAAGCGTGCCGTCACCGCGAGGGGCGAGGCCGGACGCCGGAGGCCGGCGACGGGAAGCATGTCGGCGAGCACGCGATACCTCGAGGACAACCGTTCGGAGTGGTTGCTGCGGGACTCGGGGACAGGACAGGGGCAGGGTCCTTAGTCGAGGGGAGGGGAGGGTTGGCTGTTCCGTTCCGCTGTTGGCGCTCCGCGGTGTGCGAACTCCGCCCCGCGGCCCCTGCGGCCTCCCAGGTAAAAGAGTTTCTCGCGTGTCGCAGGACGGATAGCGGCCCCCGAGGGGCACACCAATTGTGAAAATTTTCATGACTGGAGAAAGAGTGGACAAATAACTGAAAGAGACAGGAAAGCGAGGTTCAATATTTTCCTTTATGTTCTGCTGTGGGGACAGATGCTAGGAAGCTTTGGGCGTTAGGTATTGTGGCACCGCGAGGCGTGGCACATTAGACGTACCGGTTAAGGCGCTGTTCTCTCACGGACAGAGTTTCCTGGGTTCAATTCTTGAACGCTGTTGACTGGAATGATTGGTCAGGGACTGGGAGTGACTGCATGTAAGACTTGTTCCGTTAGGTGTACTGTGACTTACATACGATGTACTCCCTCGGCGGCACACAGTGGAGTCCGAGGGAAGAGGGACACTGCTGGGGGTGAGGGCACGCCGAGCGCCCGTGTGGAGCTTAACAAAGTTGTAGTCTGAGACAGAACACGGCGCGCGCTCCTCTTTAAGGAGGACAAGCAGTCTGTGTCCGTCCTCACAGGCGGCCGCAGTGTCAACGAACAGCCGTGGCGGCGGCCGTCTCGGCCAGCCATTGACCCGGGTCCATGTCCACCCGCGATACTGGCCGCCGTCGCGTTGCCGCTGCTGTGTTTTATTTCCGTTCCGATCAGAGACCCCCTTCAACACCGCCGCCGCCGCCCACGCCGCCGCCGCCGCCTCCACCGCCGCCACCGCAGCCACATTCTCGATCTTTTTTTGTTTTTGAATCGACGCCCAATGACGAGACGGGGGATGCGTCCGGAGGGTGGTGGCGGCTGCGGTGGCGGTGGCGGCGGCCTCCAGACCTGCGGGGGCGGTCACGGCCGTGGGGAGGCGGCGTGGGCGAGTGTTTCGAACGCCTCGCTATCTCTCTCTCCCTCTGCTGCGAGATAGCGGCCCCAGCACGGCCCATCGATATGCGGGCGGAATGCGGCGTGGCGGCGCGCGGCGCATAGCTCGTCGTGATTCAAGGAAATTGGTTCATGGATTGAACGTGGGAGGGGCGGGGCGCACACGGAGCGTACGCAGGCTCCCGCAGCCCCCGAAGCCCCTGCAGCCCCCGCAGCCCCCGCAGCCCCCGCAGCTCCCGCAGCTCCCGCAGCTCCCGCAGCTCCCGCAGCCCCCGCAGGCCGCCCCCACGACTGGCCTTGTCGCGTCCTGGAAGAGGAGGCGTCGTCGGCACAAAACTAAAACATTCCAGAGGGGAATCCGATCATGCGACGACACACGCCTCGCCTCTTTTCTTTGTTTCCCTGCGTAGGTGGGAGGGGTTTTGTCGGTCGACACAATTCTTTTTCCGTCCTGCCGCGGAGCAGCAGAAGCGGCAGCAGCAGCGGCAGCAGCAGCGGCAGCAGCAGCGGCGGCAGCAGTGGCGGCAGCAGCACAAGAAGCTGGGCGGGACCATCATTGGGGGAAAGGTGCCGCACATACCCGGCCGACTCGCCACACGCAATCATGAACAACACACAGGAGAGGAGCAGTGAGGTGTGTGTCCCGTGCCGCCGCCACCGCTGCACCTCCAGCAACACATTCCGGACCCTCTCAGCTCTCGGCAGCAGCAGCAGCAGCAGCAGCAGCAGGGCGCCCGGGGCACTCGCGGCAACACGGCGTTGGCGGCGGCGGCCATGCCCCGCCGTCTCAGGAGACAGGCGGTGCTCGTGAACGTTCTGTTTACATCGCTGGCGTTTTAGCGCCGACAACGGCTGGCGGGCGCCGGCGGGGGCGTTGGCACGGCGCTGCGGTGTAACATGGAGGGAAGGGGGGGGGGACCTGACTGTAGCCAGGTCATGCGCGGGGGTCATGCGCCTCACGGCTAAATCGTCTCATCCATCATTTAAGAGTGTTGCCAACCGTCGTCGAGCGGAGGACATTTCGCGAGTCTCTGTGACGGGACAAGCGGCGGAACGGCGGCTAGTTCATGCGGCGAATGGTGCTCGGTTTCGATTTTTTGCCCGAGAAGAGCGAAAAAGGGAGAGAAATAAATTAAGAGAGAGAGAGAGAGAGAGAGAGAGAGAGAGAGAGAGAGAGAGAGAGAGAGAGAGAGAGAGAGAGAGAGAGAGAGAGAGAGAGAGAGAGAGAGACAGAGAGAGACAGAGAGAGACAGAGAGAGAGAGACAGAGAGACAGACAGACAGACAGACAGAGAGACAGAGACAAAGACAGAGACAGAGAGAGAGCGAGGATAGGGTGAAGTGGTGGCTGGGGTAACGAGGAAAATAAAACCCGCTTACGTTTTATATGCCATCGACTGGCCGCCGTAATTTCCTTTTACGTCAAAACACAATCTCGGGTCGGAAGAGAGGACGGCGCGCTCGTAACGGGTGGCGCTCAAAAGAGAGGACACAAGATCGCTTCTGCTGCGCGCCGATTATGCCCCGCTCGCGTGATTGAACTCGGCCGCTCCGGTCCTCCGGTCCGCTGCTGGAGCCAGAGGCGCCGGCGCCGGCTTATCAGTTACACGACTAACACGGCCTCGCACCGCGCGCAGGCGGGACGGGAGAGGCCAGTAGTGATCGGGAACATCAAAAAGGAAAATCGGTGTCAGCCACTGAGCTGACAGACGGGCGGAGGTCGGACGTGTGGTGGGCGGGGGCAGGGCTCGGCGGGGGCCGGGGCTTGGTGCGGCGGATGGCCGCGAACTCGGCATCGTTCATTCGAAGGGAACGTATTAGAACGATATAAGGGCAGCGGCCTGGAAGCTCCCGCCGCCACCGCCACCGCCACCGCCACCGCCACCCTGCACGGCGGGATAGCCAACGGCAGCCAGCGGAGATAGGAGAGCCGAGGCGAGCCCCGGCCGTGTGATACGAGGCCCGGACTGTCTTTCCGAACTCTCCGAACGTGACGCGGCCCCCGCCGGCGCTCGCCGTATCCCCGTATCCTGCTCCGTGTCCACTCCTAATCCCGTCGTCCGGTTGGCCGACTTTCTTCTCCGCTTTCTGCTCGGATGCACCTCCCCCTACCCCCACCCCCCTCCTTCCTCGAGCTTCGTCTCTCCCCTTGCCCCGGTTGGCTCCTCCACTAACACCAGCCAGGTCGAGCCCCTGTCATCGGGAGGTTAGGCAACCGCGGTGCACATCTGTTGGACTGGTTGCCTATCCCTTCATCCACAGGCGCTCTGCCACCTTAGTCGTGTGATAAAATAAGAGAGGCAGAGTAAGTAGTTGCGGAAGGGTGGGTAGTGAGGGGGCTCCTTCCTTGGCGTTGCACGCCTGGTGGGGTGTCAGCTGGGAGATCCAGGGGGAGGGCCGGAGCGGCCCCGATACTATCCAGCAGGGTGCGAGCAGGAAAATAAAGAGGGAGAGAGATAGAGCGAGAGAGAAAGAAAGAGGAGGGGAAGGATCAGCGGGGTTTGCAGTCAAACTCTAGCCCCCCCCCCCTGCCAAACCCTTAGCAGTGTTTGTGTGTGCGGAGGTCGCAGGCGGAGAGAGAGAGAGAGAGAGAGGGGGGGGGGGGGGGGGGGGGTCGGCGCAGACCTCCGGCCACGCGCACGCAGCCCTCTCGCCCATCCCTTTGTCATTCTTCTCCGCTTGAGCGAGAAGACACGGCCGACGTGCCCTGTCCAGGCACAACGAATGGCCCGCCTCTACGTGTGTCTGTGCGTGTGTGCGTGTGTGCGTGTGCTCGCGAGAGTTTGCATATCGCAGGCGGAGAGAGAGAGAGAGAGAGAGAGAGAGAGAGAGAGAGAGAGAGAGAGAGAGAGAGAGAGAGAGAGAGAGAGAGAGAGAGAGAGAGAGAGACAGACAGACAGACAGACAGACAAAGAGAGAGAAGGCCGAGGAGGTGACCACGTCCCGGGCAGAGGTGCCGGGGCTGCCGGAGACGCCGGCGCGTTACGAGACGTGGATTAGCATTCATTTCCACCCCGTGGACTTGAAAGCCCGGGGGCCTGGGCGGCCTGTCGGAGAACAAAAGCAGGCTGCACCGCGGCGGAGGCGGCGGAGGCGGCGGAGGCGGCGGAGGCGGCGGAGGCGGCGGAGGCCAGTGACTACGTGCGGCGTGTGTGCGGCAGGGCGGCGCGGCGGCTGGGGGCACCAGAAAAAAAAGTGACGAGTGCAAAAACACAAACACGCACCGCCAGGATAGCGCCGCCCCCGCCGCCGCCGCCGGCCCGGCCCGGCACGGCACGGCCCCTGCTGCTGTGTGGCTCTGCGGGTGAAAGCAGCGGGCAGAAGGAAATTGGCGGAGGAGAGCGCGACGAAGAGGAAGCGGACGAAAGGGCGCACGATTCCGAAGTGGCTCTCTGTCCATATTATTATTCTCTCCGCTTTGGTTGAAATGAAAATACTTTTGATTGCCGCGCCGGTTGCCACTGCCGCCCAGCCGACCAGCCTTTGCAGCCACACCAGCAACCCCGCGGCAAGATACAGCGGGGAGGGGGCGGCTTCGGATTTTACAAATTAATTTACTAGTTTAATTAGGCGGAGCGAGAAGTTGTTGAAGAAGATCTAGTTTATGGTAGGACTTGAGCGACATCATTGGCAGGAGCAGCGGGCCACGTGGAAACGGCGGAGTCGACGTGATGCACAGATGATGAGAAGGTCCTTGTTCTACCCGCTCGTCCTCCGTCATCTTTTTCCCCCTTCCCACCCCTTTTGCCTCCTAGCTCATTCTCTCACTCGCCTCTCGTTTCCGTTTTATGCAGCCACCCCGTCCCCCCTCCCCCTTTCCCACTTTGGCCACAGAGCAGTAAAAACGGAGTGCCTCAACCAACTTTTCCCGGGTGTCCCATAGAGTCCCTCACTCACCTCTCAAACTATCCCCACACACTTTTATGGCCAAAGATAACATTATTTTATTCGACCACCGCGGGATGAGCTGCGAAATCAATTGTTCAGTAGAGCTCCTAAAAGTTTGTCAAACCGATTAACAGAGAAAGGGGAGCACAGCTTAATTCTCACACGAAGCCAAGCAGGCGCGCCGTTTGCAACGAACACAGGCCGCTCCCTCCGCCCCGCCCCACCCCGCTCCACAACGCCCCAGCCTCCCGCACTCCACTGCTGACCTTGAGAATCCAGACGAAGGGAAGACTTGACCTTTCTGCGACCCCCCTCTTACTGTAGCATCATCATTCAACACCCCCGCCCCCACCCCCTCCTGCAACAAAAGTTCCACCCCCTCCCCTCCGGCGGGCGACTCGCTGTTGTCTCCCCGCATCCCTTACGTTCATCCACTCAGCACAGCGCCTGCGCTGACATACCGCCGGGGAGCGCCTTTCATTAGTATTCTCATCAGAACGGGCTCGGCAGGGTGCGCCGGTGCGCCTCCAGCCCCGCCACGGTCACCGCCACCCGCAGCAGCCAGCCCCACACCTGAGTAGCCGCGCGCCCCTGGCGTGCCCCGGCCAGCACCGGCTGCTGGGGACGGCCGAGACACCCGAGCGTACGCTGCAGAGGTCGTTGATACCGCCCGGACGGGGGCCCCACCCATTCATAAACACGACCACGGCCCCAAAAGAGCTGCTCATAAAAATTAAAGGCATAAGTACAGAAAGGGGGAGACAGGAGTCTGAAATCGAAGCAGGTGAATTTGACACAAAGCGACCGGAACACCTACAACACACCGAAAATAGTGGTTCTCGTCGAGCAGAAATGGCGAGGGAATTTTTCATCAGATGCTGTGCGCCGCACTGGGAAGGAACTCTATTTACTTTCCCCGCTTCAGCGCGCAGGCCCAAACTGCTCTCATTTTAGTGGGAACAGACGTGCTGCTACCACCCTGACGCCCCCCCCCCCCCCCCCCGCCCTTCCCCCTGACCGAGCGCGGCACCACGCGGCACGCCCCGCGCGGCAGTGGCGGGGGTAGTTTCTAGAGGGGAAGAAATAATGAAAGATAGTACTAGTGGAGGCGTGCCCGGCCCGGCCCCGCCCCACCCTGCCGTGTATACCGTCTCATTTTGCTTTGGCCGGGCAAGGGCTCGTGCCGCTGCTTCCCTTGTGGTGCTTGTAGCTTAATTAAAACTCGGGCCGGGACGTGGAGCGGAGCGCGCAGAGCCAGCGGAGCTAGTGGAGCGGCTCGGGGGACCAGGGCGGAATCATCTCGTCGATCAGGCTCGGCAGCTTCTGCTGGGGTGCCGGGGGGTGCCGGGGGGTGCCGGGGGGTGCCGGAGGTGCCGGGGGGTGCCGGGGGGTGCCGGGGGTGCCGGGGGTTCCGGGGAGTGCAGGGGGTGCCGGAGGTGCCGGGGGGTGCCGGAGGGTGCCGGAGGGTGGAGGGTGCCGGGGGGTGCCGGAGGGTGCCGGGGCCCAGACAGGAGGACCAGCCCAGCCCCAGAATGATTACCGTGGCTGTCCACATACCGCGCGCCCGCCGCTGCTGACCGTACACACCATGTAGTGCCGGACTAATTGCAATAATTATTCACATTAACAAAGTTTGCCAGCCCGCATAGTTTACGGGCGCGTGCGTGCGCGCGCGTGCGGTGTGTGGCTTTGTCTGACGCACCGCGGCAAAAACGGCGCGCTCCGAGCCCAAAGGCGGAGAGGCAGGGAAGGCCGGGGCGGGGCGGCCCTGGCCGCGTGCGGTTCCATCTGCTCCGCACGCAAAAAAAAAAGAGAAAAAAAGAGCTTACAGGGCATACAGCCTTGACTTTGCAGGGATTTTGCAGGTAGAAGAGGGTATGACGGGCTCGATGATGGAGGCTAAGGTCGCAGAGGTCGGGGGATGGGTGGAAGGTCGGAAGAGAAGGGAAATCAGTGAGAAGAGGGCGCGGGACTGAGGAATTGGCAGATGGGGAAATTGAATTTTCATGAAAGTAAGAACGGAGCGAGTGAGGGGGTGAAAGTGCGCGAGCGAGTGACAGAGAGAGAGAGAGAGAGAGAGAGAGAGAGAGAGAGAGAGAGAGAGAGAGAGAGAGAGAGAGAGAGAGAGAGAGAGAGAGAGAGAGGGGGGGGGGGCTACGGTGACGGTAAGACTTACTGCTCTTAAGGTCAACGCTATGCAATCCGATCTGAACCCTCACAACAGTAAAGTAGGAGTCTTTCAGACGCCGAGCTGCGGGGTCGGGTAAGGGGTCAGAAAAGAGACTTTGGAGGCCACCAGAGCGCCGGCGGAAGCATCGCCCTGGAAGATGAGTATCTCGACGGACATGGCCGACGGGAGCCGACGGGGGCCGAGGGCCGGGGCGCAGGGATGGGCGGCATGATTTTCGACCCCATCTCCCTCCACCCACTCTTCCACTTACTTAGGCGCCCCTTCCATCTCACTCACTCTCACACACACACACACACACTGCTTCCACGACACACTTGCCAACGCCCACTTTCTCTTGTGTGTGTCTCTGTCTCCCACCCTCACAACCCGCCCTGACCTTGTTCCCCTTCCCCGTCCTCTTCGGATGCCTCCACATAACTACTTCCACTCGTAAAAGCCCGCACTCTGAAAACCGTTTCCTCCATTCAAAGACGCCGTCCTTCGTGGGGGGACAATGAAATAGTTTCTTTAATTTTAAGGAATTTTCTTTCATACAATAGAAAATTTACCTCACATCAAAAGCGCCTCCCTCGATTCAAGGGAAAAATTACCTTGACCCAAAGTTTCTTTGAATCAAGAAACCGATTTTCTGGGCGCGCACCTTTATTGCTTTCGAGTAGGTCATGAAAAGGCGACGATTTGCCTGGAGTGGGAATTAGTCCTTGTGGCGAGGCGTGGGTGCGTTGCTGGGAGCAGCTCAGCCCGGCCCGGCCCGGCCCGGCACAGACCCCCGGAGCAAACAATGCCGGAGAGTGTTTGTGAGTTTGAGCGTGGGGAGACAGAGGTTCAGGCGATCACAAGTGGGTGCGAGAGAGAGGGGGGGGGGGGAGAGATCTTGGTGGAAACATGGAGCGCCCCTCACCGATGGAGACTCATCTCCCCTCAACTTCACGCGAAAACGGTCCAGCAGGGCGGCGGACCAGGAAAAGTTTCCGAAGAGCTACTTTGAAAATCAGACCGTAAAAGAAATCGGAGAGAAAAGAAAATTCTTAATAACGAAAGAAAAACAGAAGGAAAATGATTATTTGTGGGGCGAGTTTCGATTTGAAGAGGGTAAACGCCTGAGCAGACGGTGGGAAGCTCAGGCTCAGGGCCACGCCGGGGGCCAATGCAGATGTTCCGGGTACTCGGCGAGGATCGCACCTCCACTTTAATCAGGACGTACGTGGTGTTGGCGGGCACCGGCGGGGACCGGGACGATGGCAGACGACGACGCTCATCATAATTTCAGCTTCGGGACCACTGGCGGGATGAGCGCTGTCGACACCCTCGTTACGCCCATCACCGCCCCCATCACCGATGCCGTCCTCGGCACCATCCCGTCGTCGTCATCATCACCATCGCACCCGTCGCGCCCTCATTGAAATATTCAACGCAGCCCCTCCCCCCCTTCCACCCACACACACGCACTCACACACACTCACACACACACACACACACACACACACACAGACTGTGTGGCTTGCTGATGGCCGCTCCGTGCCGAGGCGACGGCCCCCGTCCGATGCCTTCGATCCTCATTGTGGGCTCCTAATTAAATTCGAAATTCGACTGCAATTAGGGGCGCCTCCACTCAGCCCTGCAGCCCTGCAGCCCTGCACTATGCCCTGTGGCCGCCCCATCGTGCTGGCGGCCCCCATGACAGGCGCCCGGAGGCCCGGAGGCCCGGAGGCCCCAGACCGGAGTGGGCGGGGCAGCATTCCGACCATCTGACACGCCGATCGCAGACACTGTTACGTTTAGACCCAAGGAGATTTACTAGGTCGATTTTTTAGCAGACGATAACTCAAAGCACTAACATTAACCCATTAACCAAACGTAATTAGTTTGAGGTGTCAGCCAGCTTTTACTCCAGATAGGAGTCGTAAAGGCGTAACGAGTGCGGCGAACTAATAAAATAAGGTGGGCCAGCACCAGGGGGGATCCGTGAGGCCGCGAGCCGCGAGCAGTGAGCAGCGAGATTGTCGCGCACTGCTCGGGTCGCATTGTTGTCCAGAATGCCGCCGGCTCGGCTCCGCCTGCACTCGGCTGGCCTCGCCTTCTCTTGCTTGGCCAAGGGTCTCTACCGAAACCGAAAATAAACTTTCCGGTAAACAAATTTGCCTCAGGAAGATGTTCTTTCCTTTCAAATATCTTCGGCTCTCCCTCATAATACAACAAAAGATAAGTTCTGCTTTCACAGACACTCAAATAAAACTTTATTTTCATAACATCCTAATTCCTGAAGAAAGTGGACGACATTTAGAATTGGTATCATCTGCTTCCTATTTAAATGGTGATTTAGATTTTTTTGGTGAATATTATTGCCCATTGTAAGTTTAGTAATGTATCGAAAAATCGAGAATTAATATGTGTCGTTGCTGCAAACCCAGTTTCGTCGACTTTTCGACTAAAATTATGTCGTTGTGAACACAAATTTCATAGCTGACCCCCCAATTTTTTTTTTATCTCGCTCCATTAGAGTACCTGCCCATCACGTTTCCGCGTGTTCTTCTCCCAGCAACGCGGCATCGGAGGCAACGAGGGCCCGTGGCAATGAGCGAGAAACGCTCCGCTCCGCTCTCCTCTTTTGCAAGACGCCGCGCCGCGAGTCTTTTGAGCGGACCGCCTCTCTACACTCCACTATGTACTATGTAATGAATTCAGGGAGCGGCCGGACGAAAAGTAATAAAAATGCTGTCCTTTTGTCTTTTCCCAGACTTTCCTTGTCCGTTCTGTTCTCTTGGTCCGTACCTTAGTTGCCTCCTTGCGCCCCCCCCTCCCCCTCTCTCTCTCTCTCTCTCTCTCTCTCTCTCTCTCTCTCTCTCTCTCTCTCTCTCTCTCTCTCTCACTCTCCAGACCGCACCTCCCGAGAGCCATACATTTTCTCCTGTATTTTTTTTACTCGACGCCACCACCACCCGCGCCTCACGGCCGCTGGGCCCAAAATGAAGAATGTTTTTTGATGACGGCTCGGCATGCAGAGGGAAGGGGAGGTTAACAAGAAGCAGCAGTGGCAGCAGCAGCGTTGGTGGTTGCGCAGTGCCTGGTGGGGCGGGGCGGGGTGCTAAGGACAAAAGCCCACCGCTTGAACGCCTGCGTAAACAGCGTGCATAGGGCCGCACTCGGGCCGTAGGGCGGACGGGGCAGACCGAGCACAGCGGAGCACAGCGGAGCACAGCGGAGCACAGCTGGTGTAGCCACGCGGGGACGGGACGCCCTGCCTGTGTGGCTCTGTCCGCTCTGCCCTGCCCCACCGCAGCGGCGAAGCCTGGCCCGCCCACTTTCCCTCCATTATTCCCGCGGCCATGCACAGGGCGCCACTACTACCACCACCACCACCACCACCACCACCACCACCACCACCACCATCACCACCACCACCACCACCGCGCGGCGCCCTGCGCACCCCCTGTGAGGCCTCCCCCCGCGGGGGTCAGAGGCTCGGCGTGACAACAGCGCCCCCGTCGTCATCACTTTCACTTCTCGTTTGTCGCGCGCTCGGTTCGCTGTTTGTTTTCGTTTTGTCGCGAAGTGCGAGCGAACAGCCGCGGAGAGGTTAATGCCCCGCAAACGATTAGCGGCTCCACCGCGCCGCGGGCGAGCAGACGGCCTAGATGAGAGAGAGAGAGAGAGAGAGAGAGAGAGAGAGAGAGAGAGAGAGAGAGAGAGAGAGAGAGAGAGAGAGAGAGAGAGAGAGAGAGAGAGAGAGAGGGGGGGAGAAAGAGAGGGGGACGTCCGCGCGAAAACTGAGTGGGCGTGTTGGTACACGCTCAAACCCTGGGCTCACTCACACTTAATTTCCCCTCACCCCCCCCCCTCCCCCCCCTCTCTCTCTCTCCCCCCCCTCTCTCTCTCTCTCTCTCTCTCTCTCTCTCTCAGACAAACACACACACACACACGTCCAAGCTTTAATACATAATGCTTCACCGGGTTATTAAATTCCTGCGCGTCCGTGTGGCACTCGTGTGTGCGGATCCCGAGCCCAGGCCCACGTGCGTGTGCACGGACAGGACGGGCGGGACGGGCGTGCTAAATGCCCCGCCAGCACCACTACCCACCAGCGACATCAGCAGCGGCTGGGCTTTTCTCTCTGTTCCCCAGCCTTGAATTACATTTACTTTGCTGCGAGCATTAAAGGCCGCATATGGGATAGGGCCCGCCCCGCCCGCCCCGCCAACAGCCGCTCAGCCCTCCCCGCCCACCCCGCCGCCCCTTTTCCTGGTTGGAATGTATGACAGGCGCGCAAGGGTTTTCAATGCAAACAACATGAGCGCTGCTGTCCGCGGAATGTAGCGTCGTGATGTCCGGCGCCGCGCGGGAGTCCTGAGGTGACTGGACGGCCAGCCGTCACCCGTCCGCTTAACGCTCCCCGCGACACACTCCCGCACGCACGCACACAAACGAACATTGCTAAAATTTAACCAACTGTGCGCGGCTGTTTGCCCGCCCCACGTTTGGTTCTAGGTTTGGGGACGCTCTGTTTTTCTTTTCGGAGCGCCAACTCGTCTCGTTTCTTGGCTCTAGCACACGCAACGCCGCGATCTTCTGTCGAACTTTCTCGTAGAGTTTACTTACAGCACTCTGACTTCTTTAAAGAAAAATCCTCCATTACCTGCAACACACAAAATAAAATTTAAAAAAAATTAGTCGCAATGTAGACGAAAACGCCGAACATGGTTCTTGCTGCAAGCAGTGCAAGAAGGTCTCCTCGATGGCAAACCTCCTTATCGGTGGCGGCAAACAACAACTCGCTGGCGGCAGAGCTCAGCCCCGACTGGGTCCCAGCAGGATTTCCCTGGCAGACGCCGCGGAGCCCTGCGGAGCCCTGCGGAGCCCTGCGGAGCCCTGCGGAGCCCTGCGGAGCCCTGCGGAGCCCTGCGGAGCCCTGCGGAGCCCTGCGGAGCCCTGCGGAGCCTCTCTTTGACTACCCTGCGGATTCCTGCCACGGTACGCAGATAAGCCCCTGAGGGGACCCGGCCCGGGCGACCTCGAGGTCATGTCGGCGCGCGCTGTGAAAAGAAGGCTTTCGTCCGCAACGACGTTACGGGCTAAGTTGATTAGAGCCGGCTTGGCGACGGCGAGCACGGCGCGCGGAGCCGTCGGCGGGGCTCTCGGTGGGGCCCTCGGCGGGGCCGGCGAGTGACACTGGGAGGGTATTCAGCGGGCGTCGCAGGCGGGGGGGGGGGGGGGGGGGGGGGGGGGCTGAGGGCCGCAGGGCCGCAGCGTAAAGAGTATCCTCGCCGACATCGGCTGCGAATAAAACCCGGCGACCCTGGCGGGCTGCGCGGGGAGTGAGGAGGCGGCCTGTTTACCCGGGTAAGGCCGGGCCAGGCCAGGCAGCGCTGCCAAGGAGCAGGGGAGTCTCCCCCGTGTTGGTTCAGCCCGCCCGCACTGCTTCTGCCAAACCCGCAAGCTGTGACACTGTGACACGAGTACCAGCAAAGGACGAGGGTGCGGGTAGCCCGGACTTCCCCCAGGCCCGGGGTCAGAGGCCGTGAGGCCGTGCAATATGGTAATGGCCGCACGCGCGCGCTCCGGAAGAGCAGCAACAGCAAGGGCGGGGCCGAGGCAGGGCAGGGCAGGGCAGGGAGGGCGCCGGCGTGGGAGATGAATCGACTGGCGTGGCTGCGGGCTCCGCTCCAAAGGATCCACGGACCCGACGGCACAGAAAAAGATGCGACAGTGCACCCCTCTTTTTTTTCGTCAGGTATGGGCGGGTCTTACAGCAGTTTTGGCAGCCCCCGAGTTTGCCCTCTCTTCACTGTAAAAAGTCCTTGAATCAAAGTGGTTTACTACTTTGGTTTGCTGTGACCCGAGCATACCGCGAGGGGGAATTTTTTGTGTACGTTGGAATGATTAAAAACAATTGCTCTTTGTAGATTGGCTCGGCTCGGCTCGGCTTGGCTCCGGGCGGTTACGTCTTCGGCTGCAGTGGGATTATCCCCTCACGATCCAAAGCCCTTGTCCGTCGCCGGATTTTGCGTGAAGCAACATCCCATCTCTTCCCTCGTCCCCCAGGACACTCCTCATGTTTTTCCCACCCGATCGCTCAATTTTTATTTCTATTTTTCAATCCAGAGTTTCCTCCAGTTTACGGTCACCATGAATTCTACTATGTTTCTGGTCCACGTAAAGGTGAAGGTAGACCGGACGAGCTGATGACTTGCACCCAGAAAATCAGTTCTCGATTTGAGACCGGAGCGAAATGTTCTTGACGGAATTAAGACCATTAGGATTGAGTCAGGAGAATTCTCTTGGCCCAATCCCAATGGTCTTAATTCCGTCAAGAACATTTCGCTCCGGTCTCAAATTGAGAACTGATTTTTCTGGGTGTGCTGACGTCGAGCAGACTACTTGATCCCCAAAGACGCCGTGAGCGGTGGCCTGAGCCGGGCTGCTGACGACTCGAGCAAAGTGCCCCCCGGCCGGTAGGGCGGCAGCGCCCGGCAGAGTGTAGGTCTCCCGCCACCAGACGACACTGTCCAGGTAGTAACGGAGACACGGCCTCCCTAGGACGCGAAATGGCTGCTAATTCCAGTCATTCCCCCCAGCGGGATTAGCCCTGGCATGAGCATTGGGCGCCTTGCCCTCGGGTCTAACCCCCGCTGCAGAAGACCAACGATAGCATCGTAAACCATTTGCATAATCGCATCTCCACCGCCTCCGTCGCCAACGACGCGCCATCACAACATCACAACTCTCTCGTCGCTGAAACCTAATCGCAAAACAAACCAATTCCCGCCTGGCCGCAAATGTGTCAGACCTTGATCGCCATCCCGCGGAAGTTGAAAAACAAAAATGGTATAAAAAGTGACAGCTGTACACCGGAAAAGATCAGAACACGGAAGCAGCAGCTGATGAGTTCTATCGGCTGTAATCCGGCACCCGGTGACCCTGGGGGCCCCGAGGCCAGCGAAGAGGGTGAGGGCCTGGGGGCCGGAGGGCGCCTAAATTCGCAATGAGCCCCTGACGACCTGCATGGCCTGCCTGGGCCCCAGTTGGCCTGTTGGCGCCCGTTCGGCTCGCCACTCCACTCCAACTCCCTGCTCTTCTCGCTCTCCAGTCGGGGAAAATGACTGCCCTGGGGCCCTGCCGCGGCCGGGCCGGGCCTGGGCCGGGGTCGGGCCCACCGCCGGCCGGACGGCAAACAACGATTGTATTTACTTTGAGTTTCCCGGCGCCTATCACCCCTTCGGCCGGCCGTCAAAGAGCCATCTATTTCACCCCCCCCCCCTCCCTCTCCCCACTCGTCCTCCCTCCCTCCCCCAGCGCACCCCGCAGCCCAGTTTGGCCGCCCTCCTTCCTCCCTCCAACTCTTTCCCCAGACAGCACTTCGCTCCGCGCACCTTTCGAAAGGACCGTCGTGTCGTGTCGCCGGCGCTGCCTCAGGCGACGGCGCCTGCGATGGAGGAGATAGGCAGTCGGGCGCACACCCGTGCCGTGCCTATTAAGCTATTGCCTACCCCGCCGGGCGCTCCTCGAAACACCGTCGACCGTTAATCTGTGCGCCCTGCTTTATGAGTTTGTCTGGGCTCTCTGTGCGTCCCTTGCTCCCTCCCCTCCGGCGCCGTGCCCGCTTCCCTCCCCTGGGGGCTGTGAAAGCCACACGGAGCCCGTACGTATTTACTTTCCATTTGGAGCTCGCCAGTTTTGATTGAATTTCCTTTTCCTATCCCCCAAAGTAGCGCATAAGAAGACCCCTTTTTCCGCATTGACTGCCACGCACATATTCAGTGCCGGACCTGTGTGCCGGCAGGGCGGGGCGGGGTGCCACGGGGAGGGCCGACAGCCGGCGCTATGTGCTCGTGCGTCCGGAAATCAATGTTTTAAAACGGGGCGGCCTCTTTGCGGCCCCCCCTCCCTCTCGGCCGTTCCGTTTTGGCAGCGGCGGTGGTGGCGGCAGCGGTGGAAGCAGAGTGGCTGGAGCGATAAAAATGAAGCTCCGCCCCCTCCCCCGCCTCCCCCGCGCGCCCCAGAGAACGCTGTGTGCCATTACACATTCTCCGTCCGCCACAATTTCCGATCAGCCGGGGTTCCTATCCGCATGCCGCCGCCGCTGCTGCTGCTGCTGCTGCTGCTGCTGCTACTGCTGCGGCAGCGGTGGCGGCCCGGCCATGCCTAGGGCCTAGGCCCGCCCCGAGCCGAGCCGCACCGCGCCACGCCATTCAGGGCACGTACACATGCTCATCCATTCTGCATGCATTTCGTCAAAGTTTCATCGCGCGCACCGTGACCGAACCGAACCGCGCCGAACCGCGCGCCGCTCTGTGTTCCGCACTCCCCGCGCGCTGCATAGAGGGGGTGGCGGGGGCCGCGGGGTGGCGGGGGCCGCGGTGCGGCGGGGGCCCCAGCTCAGCCTCGGCACAGCTTGCTATGCGGATACTTTCTTATGCCGGCTGCTGCGTGTGATTCGGTAATGGACGAGCGGGAGGACGCTGGGCACGGGCTGGGCGGGGCCCTGTACACAGCCTGGCTACCTTGTTCACCTGTTCACAGAACAGACGGACTGAAGCCGTGTCTCAAGTGGCACCGTCCTGTCCCTTCTCTGTCGTCCCGCCCTGCAGAGAGCTTCTCGAGTGACCCCTCCGCTTCTGGCCTCGCCTCACCGCTCCGGCCACCGCCTTCTGCGAATCAAGTTTGCATCCCGGGGACTCGCGGCGGCCAGCATGGCGTAGTGGAGCGTGGGGCGACCTCTCCAGACGCAATCACAGGTCGAGTTCTCGTCTCTGCTTATTCTGCTCGAGTGTGACGAGGGTCAGACGACAAGCAGCCCTGCAGCCCCGCCCGGACAACTCTCTCCGCCGCAGGGGAGGGCACCGGCGCCGCCGACTCCAGCAGTACACGCACCCTAAGGCACACAATCTATGTGGCTGAGGGAGGCTGAGGGCCATGAATGTAACTGCCTGGCACAGGTGCAGGGACACCGGGGGACACCGGCAGACGGATGGAGCGCCGTTTCATGCGCGGAACTTCTTCGGAGCCGCTGCTCTCCCCGTCCTCACCGGGGGAGAAATCACCAAGTCAAAACCGTGGCGGCTGCGCCTTTGCGGCTTACCCTCTCGGCCCCCCGGCTGCCATCAAAATAAAGCAAAGCAAATAATGGGCAAAGTCGTGGCGCCGTTCCCGTCTCGGAGGATAACCACTCTCTGCGGAAGCGGCAGGGAAAAGGGGGCGGGGGGGAGGGGCGCCGTCGGAGGCCTCAGAGTCAACCGGCGCCCGCCTCCTCTGCCGCCACTGCCACTCGCTGAGCCACGCACTACGGCACGGCCGGGCACGGCCGGGCACGGCCACCACGCGGCCCCATGGTCGAGGTATCGCAAACATCACTGTAGCGTCTGATTAGCGACGACGTTATCCGACCAAACAAACCAAACCCAGAGTCCCACCGGCCCTCAGGTCCACAGGGCCAACGGAAGGGGAAGGACGCGAATATCGCGGGCTGCTAGTCGCACCCCGCCACCCGTGGCCTCGGTGATCCTGTCTCCGACCCCAGCCGACGCCCCGCTCGACGTCATCCATGACACCCCCGGAGCTGGGCCCGGCTGGGCCGGGGTCACGTAACGCTCACTGTTTACCAATCGCGTGGCGTGCGGGGCGAGAAGCGTGCGCCGCTGCAGTGCGTACCAAAGAAATCCTGCCCGATCCCACACGGCCACACGTGGGTGTTGGCGCCTGAGTGGGTAGGCGACAACAAGACCAGCAACGCACGGCTGCCCACCCGGTTGCCTACCCTGCCCATTGCAGGCGCTCTGTGCTCCGCGGACCTTCAGCGGGACGCAGTCTGTGTGTGTGTGTGTGTGTGTGTGTGTGTGTGTGTGCCTTTCCCTCCCTCTCCAGCTCCTTCGTTTCCATCCCCGCCTGTCTGGGGCCAAAGCTTTAAGTCAGCAGGCGAGGGGCATTCATATTCCGACCCTCTTCGCTTCGGTCAACCGGAATGATATTAAAGGGGCCCCGGTCCTGGTCACAGCGCGGAACTGTAGAACGGTGCGACTGAGGCGGGTGCTTCTCGTTGGCAATTCAAAGCAGGTATG
The DNA here is from genome assembly GCA_038380765.1 of Odontothrips loti. Classification (NCBI taxonomy): domain Eukaryota; kingdom Metazoa; phylum Arthropoda; class Insecta; order Thysanoptera; family Thripidae; genus Odontothrips; species Odontothrips loti. The sequence goes on along the minus strand of CM076247.1, from coordinate 16,938,451 downwards.
CGCACCGTGCAGCTGATACACGGCGAGGCCTGTGTCTGGGCTGGCGGCTGGAGCGGGGCCGTAGCGAACGTTATTCTGGTGGCGCACAGCGAATATCTGGACACGATGAACACGAAATTGTGCTGCAACTGCCGCACTTGAACGGGTCCAGTTTCTTCTTCTTTTGCCCTCCGCGCCACAGCAGGGCTGACTGCAATTTCAAGACGACGAGCGACGCCCGACAAAACGCCGGCCATCACCGCCGCCGCCGCCGCCGCCGCCGCCGCCGCTACCACCACCCCTAAGAAGCGGCCCGCCTTAAGCCTGATCGCCTCCTAACCTCACCAATCTGCTGCCCCACCAACTTTTAATGGAGGGCTGCCGTGGTGGCCGAGGCTGAAGTCGGGCGGGCGGGGAGGCGACGAGGCCACCAGGCGCCGAGGCCCCCGACGACGCCGACGCCGAGGCCCCCGCCGCCCCGGCCCGCCGCCGTGCCCCGGCCGTGCAATGAAGTTGAGGAGGAGGCTGTCCCCTGCAAAGCTCGTGGAAGGGGGCGACGATGTTAGCGGCGAAAATTACTTTCTAGTTTGTCCCCCAGCCGTTGTGTGGCCACGCCCGCGGCCCGCGGCCTCTGCCAGCGCGGCGGAGGGAGATTATGGCGCGGCCAGTCGGCGGAGATGTGGGCGCTGTTTGGTGCCTAGTTAGTCCGCCGCTGTGCTGCCCAGGTAGGCGACGAGGACACGTGTTGTTGTGAGACTGCCGTGCCGCACCGGGCCCGGTGCCACGACAGCCCCCTCCCCCGGGACCCGGTGAGGAACGGCGAAACGAGTCGACAGAGATCGAAGAGAGCCGTTGCGAGTGTTTGGGGCCGGCGGGAGCTGCACTCTGCAGGGAGGAAGCCGCACACTTGAGGAGCAGGTGAACTTTAATAAGGTTCCGATTCCCGCCCCGTGCGCCACGAAGGAAATTGTTTGAAATGTCTTGATTATACGGCGCCGCTAATTCAGGTCGAGAGGTGACAACCGCGCCCCGCTGGGGGCCTGCCCCGGCCCGTCCCGGCCTGGCTCGCTGCCGCTCTGGCTCGTTTTCAGGGACCCCTCCCCTTGTCCCACACCGTCCCCAATTCCCCGGCGGCCGAGGCTCATTGCGGACCGCGGGAATTCTCGAGACGAATGAAAGCAGTGGGCAAAAGGACCGTGCAGAGCAGAGTCTCTGGGCAGGGCAGGGCAGGGCAGGGCACGAGGGCGGCCGGGAGATGAAGGCGGAAAAAGCACGGCGCTCATTAGAGAACACGAAGTGTTTCAACTCGAGGCTGTGCCGCGACGGCCACCGCCGCGTATTAGCCACACCGGTTAGAGCGCTGTTCCCAAACGATCTGCGTCTCGCCGGTTTAACTTCTGCCATCGACCCTAAACTTTTTTTTCCTCTCTCGCTGAACTAGAAGTTAGCGCGAGTGGGTTCTTGAGAGGAATCAAGCCCCTGACAGGATAGGCAAACACAGCGGCCCGTGAGGCACAGATGCGCAGCGCGTTGCCTACCCTGGGGACTGCAGGCGCTCCCGGGCTGCACTCACCTCACCCGTGCGGCATCGAGGTGTCGTGAGCTTTATCCCGAGGAGGGAAGCTGATTCGGCCGGCAAAGCCCCGGCGGCGGTGCTGCGCAGTGCGTCAGCTGTGAGGGAGTCGCATACGACAGCGTTCGCTGGGTCAAGTTTCCGCATGGCAGGCCGGGCCGGGCGGCTGTGCGGCCCCAGCCTCCAGCGCCCACGGCGCAGCCCAGCGCAGCCCAGCGCCACGCCGGCACAGCACCCCGCACAGCGGCAAAACTTACGAGTAAACAGATATCCCGGTCATATATTCTCTTCAGCCGCCGCCAACGGCAAACTCCCCCTTCTACTCTGCTTTTTCCCAGCGCACTCGTACTCCACCCAAGTTTCCCTGGTCCCCCCCCCCCCCCCCCCGTTCTCGCGTCTCGTACTCTTCTTCATGCCGCCATCCGCACCCGCATCGCATCCCCTAGTGAAATGGTGTAAATAATCTGAGTTTGATCGCCGGCGATGGGCCGCCCCCCTACCAGTCCCAGTGCGGAGGGTGTGTGTGTAGGGGGGGGGGGGGGCGGCAGAGGTTCTGCGGCAGCAGATTTATTTCAGGTCCACCACCAAACTTTTTACCAGGACGGCGAGCGGGCGCGCTGCTTTTTCCTCTCAATGTCCTTTTTTTTCTTTTTTTTTTTCCCTGGAGGTTCGGCCCCGGCCACCCTGCCCTGCATTGCCTCTTGCAGCGCGGCGGTTGCGGTCAGCCACAAGGCCGCGGAGAGGGAGAGGGGCCTGGGGGGCCGCCGGCGCCGCGCCGCTGCCGTGTCGAGCTTTGGTTTCGTTTCCTGCCAGGGCTGTGCCGGCTGTGCTCTGGGACTGAAGGGCTGCCTGGGCCAGAGGAGGACAGAGGGGGCGGGGCGAGGCGAGAGCGGCCCTCTCTGGTTCCCTCCGGTCCCCTCGCTTCTCTTCCGGACGGCCGTGACCGGCAGGGCGGGGGCCGAGGCTGAGGGGCAGGAGGCAGGCAAATGAGGTTCAGGCTAAGAGGCCAGGCCGGGCCGTGGCGGCCGAGGCCGAGCCGAGACCAAGCCGCCGAACCGAGGTTTGTCGGTCACTACTTCTGTGCCGCCGCTGCCGCCGCCGCCACCGCCGCCACCGCCGCTGCCAGACGACATCGCCCGCAGAGGAATCAGGCAGGGCGGCGCCAGCGGCGCCCGGAAGGGAACGAGTCTGCTTGACCTCGGACAGGAAGGAGAAGGTCGGCTGCAGAGAGGTGCCCGGAGCCCGGCGGCACGAGGCCCCAGTAATGAAGACATCGACGTTCGCGTCCAGCAAGTAGTGGTCTGTGCACCGTCAGTGACTAATTCACATTTTTTTTTTTGCATGTAGTTTAGAGAGAGTGTCCTATTGGGTGCGCACTCCGGGAAGAGGGAGAGGGGGCCGCTTTTTGCAAAGAATTCCGTCATACTGTTCGAACAGTTAAAAAAAAAAATTGTTTTGTTACAGATCCTACTCCAACTTTGGTGTCGACTTTTCTTCGTGTGAGAGCATTTCAATAATTCTGTTCTCGGCTCGCCGCGGGTCTCATGTGCAGGGGAGGTGGGCTGGGGTTCTCACGGGACGCCGCCGTGCAGCCGGTATTACATCAGCGCGCACTCAGCACAGAGCCGGGCCAAGTGTACACGCCGTAAGAGATATGGTCACACTACTTTGCTGCCAGCGTTAGGCCCCTCCCGAGCCACGCCGCGATGGGAGAGCGACGCGCCATTTTATTTTCTTTTCTGCGGCGGCGGCAGAGAAATGAGGCCACCATCTGCTGCTCTCTCGCGGCGTGAAGCAACAAACGCATGAGCGACATGATGAGGGGTTCGAGGGGCTGCCAGCCCTGTGCGCCCTGCGGCTGCGGCGCAGCACCCTGTGTGTGTGTGTGTGTGTGTGTGTGTGTGTGTGTGTGTGTGTGTGCGTGTGTGCGTTTGTGCGTGTGTGTGTGGCGAACGCCCCGCCCCCGCCCAGAGCCGCACCTTTCATCTTTGCTCACATCCGCTGTGCTGCACTGGTGCCCCACGGTGATGATGATACATACGGCCGCCCACCACTCTCGAATTACTTCCTCTCCTTCTTCGATCACGTCTGAGATTTAAGATGTAGAGGTTTAAATTAAAATTCCTGACTTGAAAATTGCAGCCTCGAACTAAGTTACATAAAGAATTTATTCTAGAATCAACTCTGCGCATTTTCTGCGAGCAGAAGCGGCTAAGGACTCGGCCTGGCGTAAGAACGCCTTTAATTTTTTTTTTGAAGTAACGTCCCACCTAGTATCGACCATTATCGTTAACGTAAACACATTGCCGTTAGTGAGGACGTGGAACTCTTCGAGCTCGCTTTTTTCTCCTTTCCCATTCCCGTAATAAGTCGTGGGCTCGGGCTGGGCCCGGCGAGGCGAGAGGGTTGGGCCGTGGCCGGTAGGGGGAGGGGGGGGGAGGTAGGAGGCCCTATAAATTGCAGGGGGCTGGCAAATGAAGGCCTCTGGTTCGGCGGGAGGTGCTTCGCGCTCTGTTTCAAGCATTCCAGTTTCCTTTCCAGTGAGTGTGCGAAATCCCTTTCCCTCGCCCTCCTCCGCTGCCTGAGTCCAGATCGTGCCTGGCTGCACGGCCGGGCAGCGAGCTACCGGCTGGCCCGGTTGGCTGGCTGGCTGGCTGGCTGGCTGGCCGGCTAGCTGGCTGACTGGCTGACCGGTTGCCTCGCGGAGTGCGCCAGGCAGCCGCCAGCTCGGCGCAGCACTGCCTCCCCCCGGAACCATAACTCGGGACCGGTTTCTGCCCCGACTGTTATCGCCACATGAGAGTACGCGAAAAAGAGGCGGGCGCACGGGGGAGGTCAGCTTTTTGATTCCAAACAGCCCCCCCCCCCCCCCCCTCTCCCACCTCCCCCTTTTCGACCTATATTTCCCACGCCCCTCCCCCGGATTCCTATCTTGTCCCCCCCCCCCTCTCCCCCATTTTTATCCATTTTAACTCTTCCGTCCCAGAGCGAGCATCGCGCGGCCGCCGGACTCCTTGGCGAGAGCCTCATTAATGTGACCTCAAAGACTTTCGCAGCACTCGGGGGCGCCGCGCGCCACGCGGCCACGCGCCGTCCGCGGGCGTGCGGCAGGCCGGCAGCTGCGCTCCTGATAATTCATATCTCCAAGTTTCCCTCTGAAAGTTTCCCACGAGTCCCTCCCGACACGGGAACGTACTTTATTGCCCGTATTTCACAACGATTGCACAACATCGCAGCAACGCGGCGGCATGCATACCGCACGGCACGGTCCGGCACGGCACGGCACGGCACGGCACGGCACGGCACGGCACGGCACGGCACGGCACGGCACGGCACGGCACGGCACGGCACGGCACGGCACGGCACGGCACGGCACGGCACGGCACGGCACGGCACTCACACAGGTCTGATTACACCTCAGCCGCGGTCGGCCTGAGCAGCTGAGAGGTGCGGTGGTGCTTTGCACTCGTTACAGTTTCCCCAGTTCGGGATCCGGTTAGCGGCGGCGGCAGCGCGCAGAGCCGTCGTGTCCCTCTGTCTCCCGGCCCCGGCCCCGGCCCCGGCCCGGCTTGGACCCCGACCAGACATGAGGGTTATGCATGCCCCTTTGCCAAAGGGCTGTAAGGGCTGACTAAGGGACTCGGGTGCGCGCGCCCGCGCTGTGATGAATGGAAAGACCGTGTGATGAATGGCTGGGAGCGGATCGAGCGAGCGGCCAGGCCAGAGCAGTGCTCACAGTACCACACACAGGGACCCTGGTCAGCGGCGGCGGCAGGGCGGCAGGGCGGCAGGGCCGGCCCTGTGTGTGCTGGGCTCGCCCTTCAAAGGCCAGCGGGGTCGATATTGCGGTCGGAGGGCAGCGGCACAGCGGCACACAGTAACGCGAGAGCCACTAACAAGTCGTCGCTGACTGATCATGTGCCGATAAAGGCGCCGGGTATTCACAAGCCGCGTCGGGTATTCGAACCCAAGGTCAGCGCAGCCCTGTTCAAGGTCAGCGCAGCCCTGTTCGGCGCCGGCCTCGCAGAGGACCGCACGGCACTGCAGGGCCCACAGTCTACATTAAATCGACCCTGCAACACGATGATGGGGTCGTCTTCGGTGTGGGTGGCCGCAGGTCCGGAGGTCCGGAGGTCGGGAGGTCCGGAAGGGGTGTATGTGGGGCATCGCTCGGCCCCGGCGGCCCCGGCGGGTCCCGGAGGGCCTCAGCAGCCAGTACCACTGCAGTACAAATAGCACCCCCCGTCAGCACAGAGGCCAGGACCTCGGCCAGCCCCTTCTGCGTGCTTGCTTCCAATACGTCCCGCCGCACCACTCTCTCTCTCTCTCTCTCTCTCTCTCTCTCTCTCTCTCTCTCTCTCTCTCTCTCTCTCTCTCTCTCTCTCTCTCTCTCTCTCTCTCTCTCTCTCTCTCTCTCTCTCTCACACACACACACACACACACACAAACGCGCACGCACACGGTGCACGAGCTGCCGGAGCCACCCTGCTTCTAGCTATCCTCTATCCTCCGGCCGGCCTTGCTCGACGAGCCGGATATTGTGGCGGGATAGATGTGGATAGACAGGCACAGGCGTGTGTCGCTGCTGTGGCCATCAGCCCCGGAGATGAGGGAGGCCCCTGCCGCCCCCGCCGGCCCCCGGCATTAGGCTGACGTCACAACTCTTTTCTTTTCATCCCCGCGCACACACAATGCCTCGCGTGGTCCGGCTGGAGACGGCGGTTGAGAGGGAAAGAGAGAGCGAGATGGTCGCGCGATCGCCTCCTGTGCGAGGAAGGAAGATGGATAGAAAGAGAGAGAGAGAGAGAGAGAGAGAGAGAGAGAGAGAGAGAGAGAGAGAGAGAGAGAGAGAGAGAGAGAGAGAGAGAGAAGAGAGAGGAAGTGGGAATGTAGGGGGTGCGGGCGCTTGTGAAAGCACTCCAGTCACTCCAGCAGAGCACGCAAGGTGCCGCCCCACCTCGCTCCGGGCCCTCCGGGCGCCCTCTGCTGTATGGGCCCCGGACCTGGGCCCCGGACCTGGGCCCCGCCGCAGGCCATCGTCCTGCAGATAAATGTTTACCGACCGCCGTCCTCACCCCTTCACTTTGATGCCGTCACCCGCCCCTCCCTGGAGGAGTGTGCCGGAGTGCGCGTGACATTGTCGAGTCCTCTCTTAGCGGGATGCTTGGTGGCGGCTGCGGAAGAATTGGAATTTAATTTACGTAATCAGCAGGAGCCTAAAAAGAATTAGACGGAATGAATATCGTGCGAGAGCCGGCTCAGAAGACTTTATTCGTACCCCGCTGCTGTAATGTAAACGTCGCCGGCTCGACGGAGCCCCAGTGCTACCTGCAGGGTGTGGCGCGACCTTGGGCCCCGCCTTGGGCACGGCCTTGAGGGCCTTGGGCACGCCGCGGCACCGCGACCCCCTGCTGGTCCGCTGGCTCTCACTGCCTGCATTACGACCCTCCCCCTCCCCTCCGCCCGGGGGATGTATCTGGGGCAGGAAGAGGCTGTTGAATATACCGGGGCTCAGCCCCCCTTCCCTCCCCACGTCCTCCTTCCCGACCTAACCCCCTCCGCGGCCGCTCTTTACGACACAGTCCGCAGGGTTCTTACCGCGCACCGTGGAAGCAGGGAGTCCATACTCGGTTCTCTCCGCCCAGCTGCCACACCCGAGCACTCTGTTAGCGTAATGGACAAACGTGCGGGGATTCTGAGTGGTTCGAATCCCGCACGGATACGGGGATTCTTGTTGGTCATTCGAACCATTTCTGTCTTCTTTTTTATTTTTAACCCTCGAATTTTGGAGCGAAATGTCTGGGATGGCCCTGAGCACGTACGTGGCAGTGACGCCATCGCCACGGGGACCCGGCCGCGCTGCGCTGCACGTGGTCCCCCGATCCCCATCTCAATCAGCTACCCGGCAGACACCTCGGCCCGGCCCCCACACCTCCATCAACACCTGCTCAAGGCTGCTCCCGGCCCCACCGGGCCACCGGGCCCAGAGTACTCCAAATAACCAAGGACCCCCCCCCTCCCCCTGCCGCCCCTACGGCAGCCGACGGCATAGCCCTAGCCGCTCCCCTTGGCATTCTTGCCCCAAGCCAACCTCTGCCCCCAAGTGGTCTAACTTCCAGCACTCCCCATCACCATCAGCATCCGACCCTCCCTAGGAATGCCTCTCCCAGTTCCTCAGCCCCCTCAATGCAGGCCGATGCCCCCCCCCCCTCCCCCCTTCCCGGATCGAAGCAGAGGGCGCGCGTCGCAGCGGCCGACCGAACGGCGCACAGTTACACGGTTCTGGGTTCGACTCCCGCCGCCGGCTGCTGACCAGAGAGAGCATGACGAGACCAAACGGCCATGCAGGGTGAATTTATCGCCAGCAGTCGGCCTCAGCACTTGTCAGGTGCAGACGCGGAGCGTGTCAGTCGGATAGCGGGGCGCGGCGGCACCGGGGCAGAGCCGGCAGAGCGGCACCCCAATCACTGTGCGCCCTTCGGACCCCCCGCGGGGCCCTGGGCAGCCCCGGGCCGGCCAGGCAGCTGCCAGCGGCTGCAGCACAAAGCACATCACTGTCGCTGCGTTATTAGGAGAAAAAATTACGATTGCAAAAAAAAAACACCCTACGTAAAATTTGTTTCAGCAAGTTCTGGAGAAAATGCCATCTTTTGAGAAGGGTGTGATTTGCTTTTTACCTAAATGGCATTTTTTTTTACTATCATTTTCTGTGGTTTCTTTCCTGGTTCCTTTCTCATGATCAACGTGACGTAACGGGAGTAACGCTACGTCAAACGGCGAGTCGTTAGTTCCTCGCGGTCCAATTGGCCGCGGCGCGTGGGGGAAGAGGGGGGGGGGGGGCAGCATCGGAGACCGACATGCCGCCGTCCAGAGACGCGGGGAAGAGAAAATTACTTTGGCCTCGCGAGAGAGAGAGAGAGAGAGAGAGAGAGAGAGAGAGAGAGAGAGAGAGAGAGAGAGAGAGAGAGAGAGAGAGAGAGAGAGAGAGAGAGAGCACACTGCTGGGAGGGCCGTGGCGATCGGGGATAATCAAAAGCGATGACTCGTCCCGTCCCCGTCACGAGCACTAGGACGTGCGGGGGCTGGGCTCGGCATACACGACTGCGTCAGAGTGCGTGCGGCGTGGGCGTGCTGCGGCCTTATTCGGTGTGGCCCCGCAGAGCCTATCCGCCCGGAAGAGTGCTGATAAGCCGCTGATGCGCTCCGAAATGCGGCGCGATCTGTTGTCGCGGTCCATCCCGACGCCGCAAGCTTGCCGCTGAGTGCGCGGCTCAATTAAGTTTCAAATCAGGAGGGGGAAGGGGAGGGGCGCCCCGGTAATCTCCCTCTCAATCAGTGCGGCCGGTCCATTCATCTCGCCATTCATTCATTTATTTCGTTTCGAACGCACTTTGAATGGCCGGCCGTGTTTTCGGGCGGCGCGGTGATAGCGGAGTGTCTGCTAGCGGCCCTGTCGTGGCTCTGCACTGAAAGAGATTGCGGCTTTGGGCAGTGCAGTGGCAGTGGCAGTGGAAGTGGCAGTGGCAGTGGCAGTGGCAGTGGCAGTGGCAGTGGCAGTGGCAGTGGCAGTGGCAGTGGCAGTGGCAGTGGCAGTGGCAGTGGCAGTGGCAGTGGCAGTGGCAGTGGCAGTGGCAGTGGCAGTGGCAGTTTTCCCGGCCTGGTCCAGTGATAAGGCGTCAGCCAGCAGCTGCGCCGGGCAGCGACCAAAGCGACCGCGGCGAGCGAAACGGCAGGGCGGCCATGGTGGGCGCGGCCTGTACGGCAGCTGTCGCCGAGGACAAGGCTACGGCCGCGGCCGGGGCCCGACGGCGTGCCCTGGGGGTCGGGGTCGAGGCCGAGACCGCCATCGAGGCCGCGCAGTATCACGCCGCGCTGCCCACGTTCATCGCGCAGCTGCTGGCCGGCGTTGGCGAGACGTGGGCTCCGCTGGCCGCCGCCAAGCTCGTCGCGCCGGCGGACGGCAGCGAGGCCGCCGCCGAGGATGCGGCCGGGCTGCGGGTGTGGGGGCCGTGGGGTCTGATGCTGGGGGCGGCGCTGCACTGGCTGCTGGCGGACCGCTGGGGGCGGCGGCGCACTCTGCTCCTCATCCCCGTCATGTCGGCCGTGAACGCGGTGCAGTCGTACTCGCTGGGCTGGGTGCGCGTGGCCGCCCTGCTGTGGGGCGCGTGCTCGGGTGTGGGCCTGACCACGAGCTACGTGTACCTGGCGGAGATCGCGGGCGCGGGACTGCGCGGCCGGTTGTGCTGCACCGCGCTGGCCTTCCACAGCCTGGGCCGGCTGTACGTGCGCGCGCTGGGGCCGACGCTGTCCGTGGGCACGCTGGGGCTGCTGGCGCTGCCGTTCGCGCTGCTGGCCGGGCTGCTCATCCTGTACGCCCCGGACACGCCGTACTACCACGCCTTCCACCGCCGGCCCGCGCACATGCTGCTCGCCCTGGCCGAGCTCCGCGCCGACGACACGCTGGCGCCGTACGTCCGCGCCGAGGCCGTGGCCCTCCGGGACCGCGTGGAGGCCGAGCAGGCCTCGGGCTTCTCCGGGCTGACGCGGGGCTCAGTGCTGGTGCTGGTCCTCGTGGGCAGCATCCCGCTCAGCGGCGTCACGCTCTCCAACGCGGACCCCACGCTGTTCTGCAGCCGTCTCCCGGACTCGTCGCCGGCCTCGCTCGCCCTGGTGGCCGTGGTGGTCCAGCTGGGCGCGCAGCTGCTGGCCGCCGCCGTGGTGGACAGCTGCGGCCGCCGGCCTCTGCTGATGGTGGGCTGTGGCGCGGTGGTGACCACTTCCTCCGTTCTGGTGGTCCTGCAGACGATGGAGCAGGTGCCGCCGTGGGTGCTGGTGGTGCTGCAGCAGGCGCACGGGGCCGCCATCTACCTGGGCCCGGGCACCGTGGCCTTCGTACACCTGGGCGAGCTGCTGCCCATGCGCGCCGCAGGTGCCGTTCCTGCCGCCGCTGCGCTGCTGTTCGCGGGGCTGCACGCCGTGATACAGGCCCTGCCGTTGACCCCGCTGGCCATCTGCGTTGTGTCGGCGACCTGGGCCTCGGCGCTGGCCGTCGCCACTGTCAAGGAGGTGCTGCCGGAGACCAAGAGGCTCCCGCTACACTCACCCCACCTCATCTTCGCGAAGCCTCGACGCCCCAGCCGCGTTATCCACCTCTGAGAACCTACCCCCCCCCCCCTCTGTTACTTGTTGATGCGTTACATTTTTGCAATAAATAAAAATAAATGAGCATTCAGCATCTTTATTATCTCCTTGTGTCAGAAACGAGCGACCAATTTGTTAAGCATTTAGAAAAAAATAATTACGGAACCAGAGTAGTATCCATTTTGTGAAGCACGACGTTAGGGCGCTGAATGCATTATTCAAGATGGCGTCCAGAAGAGAAGATGTGGGGGAGGGAGTCAAAGCATTGCAGTCGTGCACCACCAGGGTCTGCGTGTACTTTTTGCACAGCGAGGCGCTCCCTTCCCTCCCCCGGCCCCGCGGCCGCTGCCTCGCTTGCACTCTATTACGCGGCCCCTCTATGTATACACTACTAGGTCTCGGCCACGACTGCCCCGCCTTGTCCCTTAGCATGAGGCGAGGCCCCGGCAGACAGCCCGGCAGGACCCCGGCAGAGACCGCGGCTGCTAATGCATTTAAATTCATACGCTACGCCGTTCGTTGGGATGGGTCGGGAGAGCGCGGCGGGGCGGGGCGGGTGGGGCGGGCGGGGCGCGGTGGGGTTCCCGCCGTCAGCCGTCCGGTAATTAAAGCGGTGGAGGAAAGGAAAATGCCATGATAAACAGCCAACAGCCTCCCCCGGCGCCGGCCCCGGCCCCGGCTCGTGAAAACTGGCAAGCGAACCGACTCGCTGACCTGAGCGGCTCCGCAGGGCTCCGCAGGGCTCCGCAGGGCTCCGCAGGGCTCCGCAGGGCTCCGCAGGGCTCCGCTGCTCGCTCTCACAGCGGGACTATCACCGGCTGATGCTGATGCGGTCTGCAGACGACGTCACTCGCTCCTCTCCTATTGCTGCGTTGTGGACCATCTCGAAAGTGTGTCCATGATAAATCACGGCACAGCGGCGGACGCCCGCGGCGCCAAACTCAGCCCGGCGGCAGGATGGGGAACGTGAAGTTACAGTCATATTCAGATCCGACAGAGCGACACAGCGACAGCCCACAAAGCGCACCAGGAGCCGGCCACCAGTGTTATGGGGGGAATTACGGTTTTGGTATAGTGCTACGGAAGGGAGTTTGCTAAAGAAAGAGTTGTGGTGGAGGTATACCAGAATTTAATGGAAAGCTTTACCCTACTCCTAACTGCCCTGGCTTACAGTGTGCAGCCACACGAGTCACCAGGGAGGAGCCGCGAGCACTCACCGCGGGGGCGCCGCTTCCCAGGTGTTGCAGGCAGATTCCGGGTGGCACAGTCCGCAGATGTCGATGCGTCACGGGATTGTCGATTGAGTGTCCACTTATTTCACTTGTAACACTTGTTTGATTCGCGGCGCCTCTCACTGTCCACACACCTCTCGCTTCTCTTTCCACACACTTCCTCGCTTCCTCTACTCACTGCCACGACTGACTACTTTCCGGACCTCACCTTCCTTCCTTTCTTCTGCCCTAGCCTCGCGGTGTTCCCTAGCCTCGCAGTGTTGCCTGCGAGGTGTCGCCCCCTCTCGGGGCCGCCGGGACCTACACTCCTGATTTTGCTGATCTTGTCATTCGATCCCGGCCGGCCGTCGAGTCGTGGGCACCCGCGGCTCCCGGGGTGCCAACACCAGCATCGCCAAAGGCCGCCGCCAGCACCTGAACGTTAATTGGACCATAGACTTCATACGGGTACCTCTAGCGGGCACTGCGTCAAAGCCATGGTTCAAGCCGTTCAAGTTGTGGCAACTCGACCAGATTTACCGAGGTGGCCCCCAGCATCATTACCAGCCGCTGGACGAAGTCTGGTAAAGTTGCCACAACTTGGTCACGTGTTTCGAGTACTAAAAGTGTACTCCTGACGGGTACTGCGTAAACGACGGGGATCTAGTTGTGGCAGCTCGACCAGATTTACTGAGGTGGCTGGTAATGATGCTAGGAGCCACCTGATGATCCAAATAACGTTTGGGTAACGGCTGCCTATCGCGATGTTGGTGGCTGGCTTTCTTGAGCGCTGCGCGGCCTGTCGGCCTGTCGCTTTGTCTCTGCCGAATGTGAATATGACTTACTTCACGTTCCCCTCGCAGGCGCGCTCCGCGGTGGAAATGCCCGGCCCCGTTTTGTTTGGCGTGCTGGCGGAGGTGCGCCCGCCGGCGTATGGGGGAAGGGCAGCCGCAGCCGTGACACGGCAATATTATTCTTGCATCGCTGCCGGCACTTGCCGGGCACTGCTTGGGTATTCGGTCGGAGCAGCTCACGCCGTATGGCTTCCGGACGAGCCGGAGTGCCGGAAGGTGCCGTTGGGCCCAGCAGACCCGGAGCCGCCGTAGCCGGAGGGGGGCGGGACTCCGGGTGGGCCACCGGCCACTCTTCCTCGCATCAACTCGCCTACGGCTCGGCCTGGAAGAAGCGCAGCAGCAACTTTCCGGACTGTCAAAATATGCCCACCCTTTATCTCGCGGTGGGCCGCTGAGTATGAGAACTAACCGCCCGGCAAAGTAAGTCCTGAAAAAGTAGTTTTCAGCACCGCGAGACGCATGCCCCGGAATAAATCGGCCCTTCATCACTCGACGACAAGACACTCATTACAAAGTTTGACGTTGCCACAATTACGGCGCGCGGGACGAGACGGGATGCCTCTCAGCCCCCCTCCCCCCTCCCATCCCTCTCCTGTTCTCCCTTTTTGCAGCCCCCCTACCTTTGCTACCCCCCTCGCCCACTATTCCAAGTGTTCCATCATCTCGCCGCCCGTCTCCGCGTCACATAAGCCTGAAGTGCCATCAGTCTAAGCGGGCGCGACGGACATGGATGTTCCTCCCTGCCCCCTGCGAGGGCGTGGGAGGGGGAGAGACAAGTGGATAATAAACTTGGTATTGGCTTTGCATGGCTAAGTAGCGCCGCCCTGTTGATGAGCAGTTTGGGGCGCGTGGAGGTAAGTCAGGCGGAGCAGGCGCCGTTATCCGCGCTGGTCCCTGCTGGCCGCTCCCCCCCCCCCCCCCCAGCACGACTGTCTGCGAGTAGCGTCGTCGTAAAGCAGCAGGGATAACACAGTGCCCGACTGAGACACACACGCGGAAGGGAGTCGGCACCGCACCCTGCCAAACACGCCATGATCGCGCCTGCTCCATAAACCTGGCTGCTCTCGATAAATTCCCCGTCCACTTTCGTCACCCCGCTCCCCAAGGTCGGAAGAGGCGCGTCCATCATAGTAAAGTGTGTCGGTAGGTGTGTGTGTGTGTGTGTGTGTGTGTGTGTGAGTGTGTGTGTGTGTGTGTGTGTGTGAGTGTGAGTGCGATCGAAGCGGACCGTGTGTGTGCCTGTCTGTGACCGAGCGCTGAGAGCGTCCCTTTTGTAAATTATGCGTTCAGGCCGTGGTGCCAAAGTGGAGAGGGCGGAGGGTATATGTGGGGGCGGGTACCGAGGGGGTGCGGGGAGGAGGGAGGCACCCGCTGGGGATCACACAAGGACTGATAATGCGACTGGCGCCGCTCCATATCACCCGCCCCGCCCCGCCCCGCTCGCTGTCTCACTCGCACGCCTTGTGTTCCCCCGTCCCGCCCCGCACACTGTCTCCCACCTCCACAAGTGGTTCCGCCTTCTTCGGGCTAACTAAACTTGGCTCTCACCCCGACGCAGCCGACGCCGCAGCTGCCTGTCAGAGCTCCGAGGCACGGATCCATCGCTGCAGGTGGTGGCCTCTGTGAGCTGGGAGAGGTCCGCCGTGGGGTAGGTCAGGACACGGTGCTCAGCTGCACTCTCAAAAATGAATGCACGATTTAAGTATAAAATGCTTTAAGTCAAGCATATTTCATGCCTGAAACGCCAAAAGTCCCACACGCATATTATGCTTGATTGAAGCATATTATGCTTGATTAAGGGATACTATATGCTAGCCCCAAGAATACAATACGTGCCTCAAGCATCATATTCTAGTGCCAAGAATACAGACGGTTGATGTACGCAGATGATTCTTAAATCAACTAAATCCCACAAGAATACAAGATTCGCATCAAAATCGCTTTGAATCAAGCATTCTTTTTTGAGAGTGTGCTCACAAGCCCTGGTCGAGCACGACGCGGGACCACCTGGTGACCGCTGGATTACGTTTCCATCGTGTTCCGCCCTGGTTTCACCGCTCGTTGGGAGATAGCGAGGGCGTGGCAGAGGGAGGGCGGGGACACGGCGTAGCAGCGCAGCGCGTACACGGCGAGCCCCTGCGGCCCCCGCGGCCCCTAGCCCTGACCGCTCGATCGGTCTGACCGCAGCCAGAGCCGAGTGAACGCAGACGACACTGGACTGGGGCCAGGAACTTTCATCTGCTGGTCATCCTCCTCCTCCTGCAGCAGTAGGGGCAGACCCCGGGCCTGCCCGGACCTGGCTCTCCTGGGACGCAATTTATCACCGTTCCCGGGGCCCGGGCCAGGGCGGGGCACTGCCTGTGCGCTGCCTGTGCGCTGCCTGTGAGCTGCCTGTGAGCTGCCTGTGAGCTGCCCGTGAGCTGCCTGTGAGCTGCCTGTGAGCTGCCTGTGAGCTGCCCGTGGGCTGACCCATCGCGCTCTGTTTGCCCTGATCGACTCCCAGCCACAACTTTCCATCTCTGCGCCAATAAAACACCGTTCGATTTTTGTATCGCCACACCAAACGAACCTCTCGGGGAGGATATGTTTTCAATGCGACGGCAAATCGGTGTCACACGGGGGAGGGTAAAAAAAATCACAAGCAGGTAAAAACAAATCACTCACAAAGCGTAACCCATTCCATCCAATACTTGCGGAATTGCAATTGAAAATAAAAATAAATTTGGGGAGTGTAATTTTTTTTTACCTTCATGTGACTTCTTTTTCCCTGTCGTGATTTCTGCTGTCTGGACTGAAGCTCTACTTTTCACAGAATCGATCTCGTCATGATGTGTGCTTGCGGAGTCGACTTTTCCCGTCTGCTCCAATCAACTCAAAGCGCGCGCGCGCGCGCGCACACACACACACACACACACACACCCCTACACACACACACACACACACACACCTACTCACGCAAACACTTCCAGTTGGCGCCGAACTCAGAGCGAGTTTGAAACGCGAGGGAACAATGAAGCCGAGCCATTTATCTGCCGACCCAAACTATTAGCTTCATCATTGCACACATGAGGGAGTGTCGGGCGAAGGAGAAACTTCCCTGCTCTGCATGCTCTGCCTGCTCTGCCTGCTCTGCCGCTTACACAAACACGTCTGTTGAGGAGTGTCCCTTTGTCAGGCTGACACCCTCCCCCCGGTATACTGTTATCGCCTTCCTGCACGGAAGCATGTCCTGGGCTCACCTGACCATAACACCGACTCAGCCTAAACCCACACGGTCCAACAACCTCCCTCCCGGCTATGCCCTGTTCGATCTCCCAAGATCCCGCAGCCAGCCCGCACCCCCCCCCCCCCCTTCCTACCCTCCGCGCCACCACGAGCACCCCCTCCCCCCCCCCGTCATCCCCTTGGCGCACCTGCAAACACTCCGACTAAATGCCGCCGTAAATTTGCCGTCTTGGCCGCCGGCAGCCGCCGGCAGCACTGCATCATGCGGAGGTAAAGTTGGGGCGGCGCGTTGTCACACCTGGATAGCGCTTATTTATAACTTACTCCCCGCGGCGCTGATCGAGGCACACCTGTCGGGGCTCGGCGCCGCGCACAAGCCCGTGCAACAAGTCGTCGTCGTCAACGTCGCGCCGACCCGGGCCTCCTATCGGTCCTGGCGATGGCTCTGCCTGGATAGCGCACCTCATGAGCAAGGCGAGAACGTTGTCGGGGGCGTGCATTTGGTGCGGGGATGCAGCTTTGCGAGAAATCGTTATCGGCGCTGCGGCCGACAATTTCGCGATCCCGATGTAAATTATGGTTCTGGCCACTCCGCAGCGCTGCATGGGGGCGGGGGCTTCTCCCGACCGTCCGTCCGCGCTGCTGGCGAGTGTTCAACAGGCTCAACTCCGTCAGCATGAAGCACCTGCCGGCAGAGCGGCAGCAGCGGCAGCAGCGGCAGCGGCAGCAGCGGCAGCAGCGGCAGCAGCGGCAGCAGCGGCAGCAGCGGCAGCAGCGGCAGCAGCGGCAGCAGCGGCAGGGCCCTGCCTAACCACCGCACCACTCGCTCAGCACCCGCCGACCGAGAACGCCAAACCACCATCAGCCTGGGCCGGCGGCGGCGGCGGCAGTGGTGGTGGTGGCGGCAGCAGGGAGGCGGTTAAAGGCCCCTGCAATGCAGAGGAGGGTGCACACACCAGAGTGGCGGTATGAGAGAGAGCGGGCGGGGAGAGGAAGGGGGAGGCTGTGGCATGTGTGCGGTGTGGGAGGGGTGACGAGAGTAGCCCCCGCCTCTATCTCTCTTCCTCTTTCTCTCTCCCTCCCTCACACACTCCTGGAACGCAAGCTGTTGAAAGCAAGGGGGTAGGGGTGGGGGAAAGGTGAATGTGTCGTGTATGCGAATAAAGAGGGGTCCGCCTTTACCCCCTCCCCCCACCTCCTCTAGTCCCACATCCCTTTCCGTCGTTATCGACTCTATCCATCTCTGCCAGGCGCACGGCGGCGCACACATCACACGAGACGCATCGGAAGGCGTGGCGCTGCGTGGCGGCACGGCTGCGGGCAGCGACGGCAGCAGCTGTAGCAGTTTGTTCCAATTACGCGCCACCAGAGTGCGCCACCATAACTACAGCTACTTGTCAGTGTGCAGAGACAGGGCGGGGATGTTTACTCGCGCGCACCCGAGCCCGTAGCCCGATACCCACCGACTGTGACGACAATCAAGAAATCAAATTGTTGAAAACAAGAGTAAAATAGATATTTTTTTAAGGAGGCCACAGCGGAAATACTTCTCTCGCACTGCACGATTTCTCGTTGTCTTTTCCCGCCACAGAAGTATTTTTTCCCCCTGCATACTTCCGGTTGGAGAACCTCGCGCCGAGACGCCAGGTGCCGCCAGGTGCTGCCAGGGGCCGCCAGGGGCCCTGACACACAATCGGCCAAATGTGTCAGTCCGTGTCCTGTTCCTGGTCCCAGTCCCTGCCAGCGGACGGGACAAGGGCGGCCAGTGGATGCCCTGCCCTGCCCTGCCCTGCCCTGCCCTGCCCTGCCCTGCCCTGCACTGCCCTGCCCTGTCCGGAGGGGCCACGCCGCCATTTCTCTTTCCCCCATTTCTATTTTCTCTCGGACCCCCCGGCCTGCCCCGGCTTCGGCCGGCCGGCTAGCCTTCTCGCTTGGGGGGCATCATGATATTTCCTGGGGCCGAGACACAAGCCGGACGTGCGGGGCATGGAGACGAGTGGAGACGAGTGGGAGGTCATCTGCCTCCGCCCTCCACCGCTCATCCCGGCCCCGGCCGAGTGAAAAATGATCACGTTTGGAAGCGCTGCCTGCAAAGTAACACCTGCGGCCCGGACCAGCCCCGCCCAGCCCGGCACACCCGGCTGCTGAGGTGCTAAGCGCCCTGCACACCCTGCGGGACCCTGCGGGACCCTGCGGGACCCTGCGGCGCTGGCTATCCGGGTCCTGTCCGGCTGGGCTGGGCTGGGCTGGAGGGAGCCTCCTCGGGCTCAGGCCGCCGAACACATCAGCCCTTCGGGCGCGACCGGCAAATGGGATTACGGAACTCGGCGCGACATGATCCAGTCCTCTAAGCCCGCCCCCGGCCGCCCCCCCCCCCCGACCACCCCCGGCCGCACCGCCCCCAGATGAACGCTATCACGTCGGCCAATCGCAGCCCTCATGAATAACGCGAGCCACTAATTGATTTGCCGTATGACTCTAATCACAGCCCGGAAGGCTTGGCGCCAAGCCGGCGGTCATCCCCTTCTTCATGAGACAGCATTTTCCCCCCTGTTTTCGAAATGTAGAAATATCGGTAAATGTAAAAGCACCCCCCCCCCCCCCCCACACACACACACACCCACAGCGCTCGCAGTTACATTCACGTCCGTCTAATTTCGTTATCGGCGAAGCGGATTGACAGCGGCACGTGAGTGGCACGCGAGTGGCACGCGAGTGGCACGCTGCGGCAAACGATAATCCAATTTATTTCAGACCGTGGGAATTATTAACGCTGACCGCTGCAGTCGGAGTGGAGCGGCGGGGAGATTAAATAAATGCTCGATAATGACCCCCCGAGGGTGCTGCCATCATGCAGTGGGCTACCTCCACCTCGTCCACAGAACCTGCATACCTAATTTCTAAAAAAAAAAAAAAAAAAAAAATCTATTTGTTTTCGCGGGGGCTGGGACTCACCGTTTGGGTGTCGATGTGCAGGCAGCCGAGCACGGCCGGGTCGCACTCGGACGCCTCGGCGCACTTCTTGTTGACGAGCACGCTCTGCCCCCGCGAGTCCACGATGTGCAGCGTGTGGCAGAAGTCCTCGCCTGGAAATTCGTGAGAAAAAGGGCATGTTTAAAACCGCGGAAGTCTGTGTTTGTGTGTGTGTGTGTGTGTGTGTGTGTGTGCTTTTGCAGAGCGCGGCAGCAAGACTCAGCCACTCGGGCCTCGTTTGCATTAGTGTGAATGCAGACCAGGGCCCTTTGCAAGGTAGCCGAGGACCCTTCCAGTAAGCGTCCCACCAGCCCTGCCAGGGGCCTGACCGGCGCGCTCGCTCGCACGCGCATGAATGCCGTGTTCTTTATCTCGCTCTCGCACGGTATCGCACAACTCGCGCGTACGGCTCGGTCCCACTCCCTCGCGGCAGACCGTCCGTCCCCCCGCTGAAAGGTCCGCCGTGCAGCAGCCAAGCAGCTATACAGCGTACGCAAAAGAAGGTGCTCCGACAACGCTTAACTAAAAATACCCCCAGCACGTCACAAGATAATGCGTAGTTTAAACCAAGGCGTCTAAAATAATTAACACGGATATGCCCAGAAGATTGTTTGAAATTTAGGCCGATGGGTTCACTGGAATTAACTATCCGCTTCGGTCACGCTGACCGCTGACGGAAGCGGAGTCCGGCGAATCCGTGCGATCTCTGCCAGCCGCCGGGGGAGGGGAGGGGCGGCCAGACCACCACAAGCCAACGCGTCTATCGCTGCTATTCGCAGGATCTGGCCCGACGCAATAAGGCCGACGGTTAACCGTCTGCACAAAGCGCTTCTGTGCTGCGCTGCACGCATAGCGCTCTCAGCACAGTTAACGAGCGCACCACCACGGCACGGCCGGGGTTTCCGCGGTGTTCGGCACTTGTCGGGTACCTGCTTCGCCGAACCCACGGTGCCGAACCAAACGGCGCGCGGCGCGGCGCTCCTGTAATAAAACCGATTCCGTCCTCACGGCGGCAACCCTCATGTGCCGTGCTCCGCCGTGCTCCGCCGTGCTCTGTGTTTCGGGTCCCCGCTGTGCGCAGCGCACCTCGTGGCGGGGCTGCGAAACACAATCACAGCGGCGGGTCTTCTCCCCTCATCCCTCTCCGCTCCGCGCGCGTCACGCACTTGACAGAGACTCGGCATGTCAGGCGCACGCGACGCGTGCTGCGATCACCGCCGCGTCGGCCGCTTACGTCTCACGCTAAACTAAGTCCCAACAACGCCGAGCGGCGGCACGCGGCACGCGGTGCGCATACCAGAGACGCCAGCGCCAGCGCTATTATGACTACCAGAGCGGTAGTAATTATTTCGCTGCGGCGTTGTGTTCCGCCCCCGGCCGCCGCCGCCGCCGCGTTCCGAGAACCACGGCATCACGAGGTCGGCGACGGCGGCGTAAGCTGCGAATGTTACTGTATCAAATCACACGCACACGACATGCGGCCGGGCGCTGCGGGGGCTGCGGGGGCTGCGGGGGCCGCGGGGTCTGTTAGTGCTGCGGAGGCTGCGGGGGTTGCGGAGGGTCGAGGGTCGGTCTCTCGTCGTGGTCCCCGGTCGGTGCGTCGTCGTCGTCGTCGTCTTGCTCGGCGCTAAAAATTACGCGATCCTCGCCGCTCTGGAACTGCGGGTGCGAGCTGCCGCCTGCCGCCTGCTGCCTGCCGCTTGCCGCCTACCGCCTGCCGCCTGCCGCATGCCGCCTGCCGCCTGCCGCCTGCCGCCTGCCGCCTGCCGCCTGCCGCCTGCCGCCTGCCGCCTGCCGCCTGCCGCCTGCCGCCTGCCGCCTGCCGCCTGCCGCCTGCCGCCTACCGCCTGCCGCCTGCCGCCTGCCGCCTGCCGCCTGCCGCCTGCCGCCTGCCACCTACCGCCTGCCGCCTGCCGCCTGCCGCCTGCCGCCTGCCGCCTGCCGCCTGCCGCCTACCGCCTACCGCCTGCCGCCTGCCGCCTGCCGCCTGCCGCCTGCCGCCTGCCGCCTGCCGCCTGCCGCCTGCCGCCTGCCGCCTGCCGCCTGCCGCCTGCCGCCTGCCGCCTGCCGCCTGCCGCCTGCCGCCTGCCGCCTGCCGCCTGCCGCCGCTGGGACGCGCCAAGTGAATATGTATGCGAGCTCCGCTCCGGCCCGTTCCGTACTGCAGCTCTGCAGCTCTGCAGCTCTGCAGCGGACCAGCGCGGCGGCGGACTGCTGGGGGTACGTATATGCGAGTGTAGCTCCTTTACACTGGAGATTGCAGCAGCGCGGGGCCGGGCCGGGCCGGCGGCACACGCAGCGCACATTCACGGACGGCTCAGGATCATAAAGCAAATTTTTAGGTCCTCCTTTTACGGGCGTTACTGCGGGGCAGCAGCAGCAGCAGCGGCGGCAGTGGGAAGGGTGTAGCGCAGAGAGGAGGCATCAGAATACGCGCCGCGCTAAGGCAGCTGAGCTCCCCGTTGGCTTCGCCAAACCCCACCAACCCCCCGCCAGCCCCCCGCCTGTCCCCCGCCAGGCCCTCGCCAGCCCCCCGCCAGCCCCCCGCCGACGACACGCCGCCAGGGTGGCAGCCGCACTGCGAAATAATGCAGTTAGCATGGCGCCGTCGCTGCGTCACGCCTCATGCAGCCCTCGACAGCCCTCGCTGCGCCCACTCCAAGAGGAGTGACAAAGTGGTGCAGTTTTTTTCCTTCGGCAGACTCTGCGGGCGTGCACGTTTTCAGCTCGCGCGCACAACACACACAGATAGAGAGGGAAAAAGAGAGAGAGAGAGAGAGAGAGAGAGAGAGAGAGAGAGAGAGAGAGAGAGAGAGAGAGAGAGAGAGAGAGAGAGAGAGAGAGAGAGAGAGAGAATAAATAAGGTGCTGCGCGCCCGGATGATTAAAAATTTGGCAAGCGCGCGACAATTTGAATGCGCGTCTTTTGGTGTGCCGCACTACTTGAAAAGCGCGGCCCTCCAACGGCGGCCCGGGCGGTGTAAAAAGAGCGGCTGCTTTTAATGCAAACGGTGGGTCAGACGAGGTAAAAAGAAGCCATTCAGAAAGAGAGCTGCGATGGCGGTGCGGTACGGTCCGCTGACGCTGCTTGCAGTTGACGACGCGGACACCTTGGTGATGGCCGCTCCCGCTGTGCTCCGGGCCCCGGCCCCGGCCCCGGCCCCGGCCCCGGCGCCTGTCTCGGTGACACCGCCCTAACAGGCCCTGGACGCAGCGCCGTCGCCCCTCTGCGTTCTGCAGCTCCGTATGGCAGGCGGCGCCCCGGCAGCCCGACAGTGTCATCAAGCAATTACTGCACGACACTTCCTTTTTCGTCCATAGGTGACGTTGGGCGGGCAAAAGAACAATCTATAGGTTTTTTTCCTTGTGTTTTTGGGTAATATAGCGCGGAATCTTAAGATAATGGTGCCAGCGACTGCAGGGGTAGGGACTCCATGCAGTTGTCGATGGCAAATGGTTGAGACAGACTGACGGGAACACTTCATGAAGTGGAAGTTCGGGATAGGAAGAGCCGACCTCCGGAGAAAGACGCACAGAGATCAAGACGTCCTCGCGGTCAATTAATCAACTGACTGAAGCCGGACTCATCCCCTCTCCCCGGACCCGAATTTAATTGCGTACTCTTTTCGGAACGACTCGAAGCAAAACGAGGCGCATCTTTAGGTAAGCCACCACTGCCTCTGCACGCACGCGTGTCTTTGCGGGTTTCTCTGCTTTCTATGTGTGGGTGGGTGTGTTTTTTCCCTTTTTTTTTGGGGGGGGGGGCTAACGACGTGTGACCGCTTATCACCGTGTCTCGCGCAACTTCACTCTCCTTTAAATTTCACTGACGAATTCATATGTCGCACACGAAATTCTGCACGCCTGCCCCCGGCATGGCGGCTGTCCACACAATTTTCTTTTTATGAATGAGTGAACAGCGCGCGAGGAAGTACATTATGTACACTGTACAAGCTTGTTAGCAAATAATTCCTCGCGTCCGATTTCATTTCATTTCAGGCGCATGACGCGTGTTCTGCTCCGGTCCGGCCTGTGTTCTACTCCGGCCGGCCCCGCCCGGCCCCGCCCGGCCCCGCCCGGCCCCGCCCGGCCCCGCCCGGCCCCGCCCGGCCCCGGCCGGCCCCGCCCGGCCCCTCACCTGCCCTCCGGCAGCAACGCAGAGGCCTGGCCGTGAAAAATGTACGCGACGCGAGATGGAGTGTCCGAGGCCGTATTAGGCGGGCCGGATGGCGCACCTGGGAACGATTCGGAGCAAGCACCGGTAGGCCGCCCCGCCGGGCCCCCCCCCCCCTCCTACAACATGACTGCCAGGGCGCGCTCCTACATGTGGGAAAGCAGCTATCTGTTCATATGCTAGTAATTTTTTGTTTCCGTTACATCGAAACACGGACTCTCCGCACGTTGCATCTAAAAGAAAAATACAAAAATCCCTTCACTGAAAGGAGGAAAAAAATAAAGTAAAACGGAAATGTGGAACTCATGCGGGCATAAAAATGTCGGGGGAGCGCCAGCTGCTGCGGAACTGTGCGGACCCTGTCTGACTCCACCTCATGTAAAGCCAGCTTTGAAAACAACCCGTCAAATATAAGGGTGGGCGACGAGTGGGAGCGAGAAAGAAAGAGGGGCGGGGGGCCCGCCTTTCTCCGGGGCGAAATGAGGTGGTCAAAATGCACGCGTCCTCCTGTGCCGCGGTGCGCTGTCGCTCAGGCCGCCGCCGCCACAACTGCTGCTGCTACTGCTGCTGTCGCTGTTGCTGCTGCTGCTGCCGCGGCTTGTCTGTTGCGGTGGGAGGCTGAGAGGGAGACCTGCGCTGACCCCGCCCCCCGCACTGCCCCCCGCCTCCTTGTCTGTGATGACGAAGGACGACAGGAGGAGAGAGAGAGAGAGAGAGAGAGAGAGAGAGAGAGAGAGAGAGAGAGAGAGAGAGAGAGAGAGAGAGAGAGAGAGAGAGAGAGAGAGAGAGGGGGGGGGGCATTGTCCGCGCGGCTCAAGCGTCGCCGGGCATCTCCAGGCCGGGGTCGCCGAGCGGCTCGGGTAATGAAAACTGTGTTGCTCGGCGCGTGGCTCATACACGCAGAGAGGGTCGGGCGGGGCGCCGCAGTGAAGACGCGTGCCCAGCGCGTGCCCGACGCGTGCCTCTTGATCCCGGAGTGCTGCCGGCGTCCGAGATGACAACTATGTCGGTGGCCGTAGACTCCCCCACCGCACAGGCGCCCAGCGCTGCCGGCACTTAAAGGTGTTGCTTTACTCCGCGGTGGGTGTACCCCAGCACCGCAGCCCTGCACTACACACGCGCGCAGTTTCCGCCGCATGACGACAGCGGAGTTATCGTTTCGAATTTCAACCGCAGGCGTGTAAAACTCGCGGCGCTTCCCGTCTTTTCACTTGCTGTCTTCCGGTGTCTCCCCCGCAGCTGTCTGAACTACCTCTCCCAACTCACGGCCCCAACCCGTCTCTCCTCCCCCTTGGATACAACTTACTGCTCACCGCGCGATTCCATCTTGGCTAGTTTCGTTTTCGGGAAAGATGAGCGCTCGCCTACCTCAGCCAACAACTTTCCCGTATTTCTGCCGGCGCGG
This sequence comes from Odontothrips loti, assembly GCA_038380765.1. Taxonomy (NCBI): domain Eukaryota; kingdom Metazoa; phylum Arthropoda; class Insecta; order Thysanoptera; family Thripidae; genus Odontothrips; species Odontothrips loti. Next base: position 16,913,917 of record CM076247.1, on the reverse strand, counting down.
CCAAACTCAACTTTATCTCCGGGTGCGACAGAAGGTAGTTGGGTGGCGCTGGCGTCACAGGGCGCGGCGCTGGTGGTGGTGCAGCGGGGAGCGGGGTGCAGCGGGGTCCCAGCGCCTGCGACCACCAGGGTAGGCCAGCCCGCAGGACACGCGTGCGTGCAAGGTCGGGGTGGCCTACCCAGCGGGCGTCGTGGGCTGGCCGAGATGGGTGCGAGGAGAAGTGGGGGCTGCGAGTGTGAGGTGAGGCCGAGGCCTGATGAGGAGATGAATATGGAGGCCGTTTCATTACTAGCGGAGTACTACCTGCTACTCGGCTGCCGCCGCGCGCGTCTTGCGGTGACGAGGCCACGAGGCCCGTCCCAACCTCACGCGGCAACGACGCGTCCCAAGTAAATTAATTAACGACGAGGCAAAACTTTGGGGGGGGGGAGCGAGAGAGAGAGAGAGAGAGAGAGAGAGAGAGAGAGAGAGAGAGAGAGAGAGAGAGAGAGAGAGAGAGAGAGAGAGAGAGAGAGAGAGAGGCGCCCGGCTTGTTCCACCCGCGCGAATATGACGAGAGCGGGCAGAGGGAAAGAAAGAGCAGGAGAGAGCTGGCTTTGCGTCGGGAACCGTTTAATGGCACTCCTTTCTGGATAGCTGTGGCAGTCGGAGCCCCTTAATGCAAAAGCCGTTTTTCCTGTTGGCCACTGCACACTAGCAGCTGCAGTTGGAGGCGGATGCACACGTGGATGCACACGTGCACGAGGCTAGGCTATGCAGCCGGCTGCGGCCTCCAACGCTCCCCAATACATCGACTATCGATGTCCGATGACGCACCCTATACTCTCGGCGCGGTGATAATGGAGCCGCCCTCCCATCTGCCAAACCGCGCACGGCAGCCGACGGACGTAAAAAATTGATACCGAGCACGTTCCCTAAACGACCCTACTTCGAATAGAATTAGCCCCCAAAATTTACGTGAAAGGATACCTGCCACCTGCCTCGCCTTTTATCGCATTAGCATCTTTTATTTCGAATTTAAATATCATTTTAGAGTTACGGAAAGCGGTGAAATGGTTTTTCGTTGTTTTTTTTTTTCGTTAGTTTAATTTCAGCACGATATCGTGCCAGTCCAAGAAGAGCGCGCCGAGCGGGCGGGGATCGTGCAGCATCTCCGCACTGCAAACAGCGAAAGACAAATAACACCGGCTGCTGCTGCCGCCCCCGCCCCCGCTGCTACTGCTGATGCTGTTCGGCGCCGCGGTGTCCCAGACCGCACCGCAAGGCTCGGCGGGGCTGCAGGGCTGCGGGGCCGCTACTTGGGCTCTGCTCCCCGGCCATGCCGCGCCACCGGCATATGCAATGCTGCCGAGTCCATAAAACGGAAGGACACAAAGAGGAGACCCATCCCCCACCCCTCTTCTCCCCTCCCCTCCCTCTCCCCCGCTTTCCACACATAGTTTATTTTCATATGCAGCGCAAGAAAAAGCGGAGCAGCGCCGGGAGGCGGAGTAGTTTGCGAGTCCGCGTGCGGTCCTTGTGACGGGGAGGGGGGAGGAGGAGTGAGCACCACGCTACCCGCTACCCACTTAGGTGGCGGTGGTGGGTTAGGTTCGCGCAGAGTGCTTGAAGGGCCGTTGCAGGCGAATTAAAGCGTGTAAAACTCATTTTCTGGGCGTGGTGAATTCGTTGCTCCACGGTTCCCGAAGGGTTTTGACACAGTCTCTGACGCCAGGCGGCCGGCCGACGTAGCGATAATCAGGGTATCGGTGTGTGTGTGTGTGTGTGTGTGTGTGTGTGTGTGTGTGTGAGAGAGAGAGAGAGAGAGAGAGAGAGAGAGAGAGAGAGAAAGAGAGACTCAGGCATGCGAATAGCAACGAAACGCAAAAGCTGAGGCGTATACTGAGGAGGGCGTTCGCCCGCACTCGGCGCCACACGCAGTCAGAGTGGCGGGGAGGGGGGTTGCTCGCACGAGCTCGTAGGTGTGGGTGTCGGTGTGTGTAGGCCGCGGTGTGGCATCGGGCAGGGAGGAAAGGACGAGAGGAAACAAAAGATAGACGCCAGCGCGGGCTGAAGCGTTTCCGATATTTGCGCCTCCGGGTCAGCACCACAATAGGCTGGGTGCCAGGAAAGGGAGCTGCCGAGATGCACGTCTCGTCGTGAGTTGTTGTCGGGAGGGGGTGTAGGGGAAGGGGGGTGGGAGCTGTCGATAATCGGCCGTGGTGCAGCAGAGAGCTGTCCCCTAAACACTTAGGAACAACTGTAAGCAATGAAGTGGCGTTGACGCTCACCTTTTGGGCAGGGCACGTCAATGGCGTACTGATTGCAAATGATATTGTCCGACACATTGACACAGGTATAGCAGGTGACAGCATCTGAAATCAGAGAAAGCAGAAGAGACATTTGTTAGCTTCAGACCAGCGGGGCACTGCTCCTCTCCCTCACACACACACACACAAACACACACCAACGACGGGCACTGCACTGCGGCCGTGCGGCCCCAACACTCCCGACTGCCAGGCCTGGTCTGGGATGCAATGATTGTGGCTCTGATTTGTGGTGACGGCGCCTCCAAACACCCACTCCACTCTCGGCTCCGGTCCGGGCGCCGTGCCACGCCAGGCACCACCAGAACGCCACGGCCTGGCCTCTGGCCTGGTCTGGCCCAGCTCCACTGAGCACGGACTAATCTCGTCAGGTTGAGTGGGGGTAGGGGCAGGGCACACAACACGGCCCGAGCGGATGGGGCTGCACTCGAGGATTTGGAGCGCTGCCCCGCCCCGGCCGGCGCAAGCTCGGGGATGATGACGGCGCGCAGATGGGCCTACACCGGCCGTCAGCCGTCACAGCCCCCGACCCGACAGCAGCGGCACGAAAGAGAGCGGCGCCCGGAATGTCACCGTGGCGCTATGTCTAGCTAAGCAGCAGGGCGGGGGCGTGACGGGGGCGGCCGGGTGCGGCCACCGGCCACCCCTGACGGGCTCCGGCCACCCTCCGAAAAGTCAAACCGACCTGAATCACCCCTTTTCACTGGATCGAAGTTAGGTTCCACGAAACTTTTAGTCCTGCCGATTTTCTCACCCGATGTTTCAAGGCATTCCTAGCCGTGGCCGGCTCCGGCGAGTACCGGACAGCCCACAGCCCCGCCCCCACCCCCACCCCCACCCCCAGCCGACGGCCGCTAAGCCAGACAGATGCGGGTCCCTGTCAGCCTGATGATTCTTTGCACGGCTGGAGGAGCGGCCCGGCCAGCCCAGACGAAACGCGGTGTGGTACCCGGTGTGGTGCGGTGCGGTGTGCCAACACGATTCTCGACTTAGCTTCTTTTCTTTTCCCCGCCGCTGAAAGCGAGAGAAAAAAAAGTCCCACCTCTGCTCTTTTTCTTTCTCTCTTCGTAGCGCGCACTCACCCTCTGCTATGCGAGTGTCTTTTTAAGTTTTTTTTTTATTTAATAAAAAGCAGGGCGTTTTACAAAGGAAGGGGATGATCACGAGGCTGGGCCATGTGGTGCGGAATGAACATGCCTTGTCTAAATGAACACATACTAGGCTCCAGGGTGGGGGCCGCAGCGCCGACGTGTTAGGTAATCAGCATGGTCCCAGCGCCGCCCGCCGCCCGCCGCCCGCTGCTGTGCAGGGCGCCTGGCTGGGTAGGCAACATTCCCGAGCGCCACACACGGCCGTGGAGCTGGTGGCCTACCCTCTCCTCTGCAGGCGCTCCGAGCGGATGCGCACACAATCGCCCTCACAGATTGGTAGTTTGGCTGCAGAGGACTCGCAGCTGGAGTTCCTCGCGCCACTTTTGCCGCACCACGGCGCCGTCCAGGCACAAGTTTGGTTGCCAACCACCGCTAAGGTTGAAATTCCGCTGCTGGTGCGCTGGAAAAGTAGGAGAGAGGCAGAGACTCGCTTCAAGTGTTTGTCGCTGTATATTTCTGTGGGAGAGCACGGCACGGAGCTGGCGGCGGTGCCGTTGTTTGGAGACAAAGATACGCCAACGTAGACCCCGGCGCCCGGTGACTCCATCCGCACACTGCCAGCCCTGCCAGCCTGTGCCCCCCATCTCTCTCACAAGTTAGTTCTCTGCGGTAGGCGCTGGGGTGAATCATGGCCTGCAGCAACAAGGACTTTGTGCCCTCGGTGCCAACTAAGGCCGCCTGGCAGCCCGGCACCGCCACGCGCATCTCCCATCGCGTCTCTTTCATCCGGACGAACATCGAAACTGGGAGGCATCGCTGTCAGTTCCCGCCGCGGGCCCTGGGCTTAGTTAGTCACCGCCGCCCCCTCACCGCCTAGCGCCACAGCCCGCAGCGCACGCGCCGCAGAGTAAGCGATCTCTGAGTCGTTTGCATTTTTCATTCCAGATTGCATCTCGCGGCCACATTTCCGGCGCCGCTTTCTCCGCCTGGCTGCAGCCTGCACTACTCATCCTCCCCGCGGCGCCGCACGGCTCCGCGTGATGTGATTATGTTGACAGAGAGAGGGAGAGGCAGAGGCAGGCTGGGTGATGTTTGCGTCGCCAGCCAAACCAACGGGCTGTGCGCAGCGAGGCGGCTTCAGCGGTGGCAGCGGCGGCAGCGGCGGCAGCGGCGGCAGCGGCGGCAGCGGCGGCAGCGGCGGCAGCGGCGGCAGCGGCGGCAGCGGCGGCAGCGGCGGCAGCGGTGGCAGCGGCACAACGTGGTAATGAGATTTGCAGCCCCCCTCCGGCCCGGCCGGCCCGCCAAGTCGGCTGGAGGGGCCGTGCCGCCGGGCCGGGCAGAACACTGCGGCCAACACGCGGGCCAGGCTGCTCCACGCAATTGGTACCCGTGCATCAGGTGACGGCTTTGCATAGCAAACATATAAAGCCTCAGACGGCAGCATACGGGCCGGGGCTGATACTGTAACGTGCACGGGCCCCCGGGACCCCGCCTCAGGGCTGTACCTCCCTCCGCCTGGTCTAGTTTCGAGTTTCGCCGAGGCTTCGACTTGCGAGCGGTGTTTCACCCCAGAGCCATGGCGTATCGTATTCGCGCGGGCCGGGTTTCGGTTCTGGGTATTCGTTCCCCCACCGCGCGGCGGGGCCGGGGCTGGGGCCGGTAGTTGTCTGCCGTTGTATTCACAGGCGGTCATCGGCGCCCGGCTAAGCAGACCTTAATACCGCAGCGCAGTGCCGGGACCTACTGCATGCAGCGGCTGACCTCGGCTGGGAGCGGCTGGCGGCGGGCAGCCAGGCGGCAACATCCCAGCCCTCCCGGCGCAGTTTAATATCCAAACTCGGGAAGCCAGTTCTTCCAGAACAATACCACTAAAGGCGGGAGGGGAGGCGCAGGGCGGAGGGCGGAGCAATCCCATTTCAGCGAGGCCCTCCCCGCCCCCGCCCCCTGGCCCCTGCAGCCCCAGCGTCGACAAGCGTTTTGGGTAAATCTCCAGTCCGAAACGCACGTTTGAATTATGTCGCGCTTCCGTTTAAGACCATGACAGCATTTTATGCCGTTTTTTTTGGTCATCACAAGGAAACGGTTGTCCCAAAAAGCCTTGAAATCCCGGCATTAATTTAAACATACTTTTGATGGGACAAAAAAAGTTTAAAAAATGCAGGTACAGAGGACAGGATAGCGTTCCCGAGGGCGTCCACAAGACAAGACGCAAACCCGGATACACTGCTGGCAGGGGCGGGGTGGCGGCGGCAGGGGCAGCGGCAGGGGCAGCGGCAGGGGCGGCGGCAGGGGCAGCGGCAGGGGCAGCGGCAGGGGCAGCGGCAGGGGCAGCGGCAGGGGCGGCGGCAGGGGCAGCGGCAGGGGCGGCGGCAGGGGCAGCGGCAGGGGCAGGGGCAGCGGCAGGGGCGCGGCTGAGGCCGAGCTTACAAGGTCTCCCCGCCGCCGGCGAAATTCAGCATGCTGGGTGGATAAGGTAAGAAGCAAGAGGTAGGAGGGAGGGGGCAGAAGAAAGGGTTGAGAAGGAGAAGTTATTGCAAGCGGGAGCAAAAATGCGCGAGCGAGGCCAGAGAGACATTACGGTGGTGCGGCCGCCAGTCAGGTAGGAAGTGCAATACTCCGGCTCCGCGGCCTCGGCTCCGGCCTCGGCTCCGGCCTCGGCTCCGGCCTCGGCTCCGGCCTCGGCTCCGGCCCCGTTAGGCATGTGCATCCAATATGGTGTGCAGCGTGAGACAAAGTCGTCCGCCCTCTATCGGAAATTTGACCCATATTTTTCTGACGCCGGGCCACACAGAACGAGGATAGCAGGGCGAGTCCTGCCAGGTGAGGGGCGGGAGGGCGAGGAGGTGGCGGCGTTGTTGTTGCCCGGGCATTCGGTATGAGAAAGGGTCTGGCGGGCCGCTGCGAGGCCTCAGGGACGTCGTGAGGCCCCCAGGCATCGCCGAAGGCATCGCCCGAGGCCCCCGCAGTCCACTGTCGTCATAAACTGCAAATCCGGGCTGACGGGCGCCTCAAGGCCCTCGGCAACGCCCCCGGCCGGGCCCAGCCCCCGGCACATTCTTGTGTGCGTGTTCGCGTGTGGCCATATGTGGCCGCGTGTCTGGCACAGGGGAAAAAAAACACACAAAAAAAAAACACTTGCCGCGTGAACGACCTAATATGGACTCCGAAGAGTCGGCTGCGATCTTCCAAGAAGGAGGACAAGAACACCGAGACAATGAAGGCGCACAAGAAGGAATATTATTTTTAGGTCGTCTGTTTCTCATTTCCCTGCGGGTGTTCCGGCCGCTGCTTTGTGGTAAGCGCAGCCCGGCGCAGCCCCAAAGGGACGCCGACATAGTGTGCGAAAGAGAGAGAGAGGAAGAGCTCCGATTACTTCCCCTTTCACCGCGCTTTATTTCCTGTCAGGAATGCAACAGACAAGGATGTCTGCGGCCGCTGAGTAAGGCGGGCCTTGTTTGCTCCCAGCTTCAGAGTGGGGTGGCTTTGGAACAGCAACAACAGCAGACCTTCTCCTCTGGCTCCTCTGGCTCTTCTGGCTGTTGCTGGCGCCGGGCCGGCGCGCTCGCCCCTTCGCGTCAGCCGCTGCGCGGCCACTCCGAATGCATGAGTCTGGCGGAAGAAGTCAGCCTAGGGCGCCGAGGGGCCTCAGCAGGCCTTGTCCTCAAGCCCCCGTCCTCAGGCCCCAGTCCTCGGGCCCCCGACCTCAGGCCCCAGTCCTCAGGCCCTCCGTCTTCACGCCCCAGTCCTCCTCAGTTCCACTCGCGGCCGCAGCGCTGCGCTGAAGGTGGTCCCACTCCACTCCCGCTGCGCCGGAGGCTGGAGGCGCGGAGGCAGCCGAAGGGGTCGCTTTATGGCTTCTCGTACCGCACCGGCAATATCGCCGGGGAGGGGCATAATATTTTTTATTATGCCCGGCCTGCAGCATGGAGGCCTTTGCAATTCGAAATTATTCTCCCAGATTTTTACTCTTTTACTCCTCGTAAAGGGATTCGACCCGACCGGCCCTCCTACTCCTCCTTCAGTTTGGCGGCCGGAATGACAGAGTAATCTGCGGTCCGCAAAACGCCAGAGAGCAAAGAAGTGCGCGGCGAGGGCGAAAGTTGTAGTCCGGCCCCCTCTGGCAATGAGCCACGCCGAGCCGAACCAATGTTTTTTCGGCTCCGTAAGTTTACCATTTCCCGTATTGGGCGCCGCCCGTTCTCACAGTGGAAAGGTCAATGTTATACTTTCTACTTGGCAAAAGCCTTTCCTGGAGATGAATTTCTGTAAAACATAAAAAAAATCCTGTTTTTTAAAAATCTGTCTTTTGTTTTTGTGAGTGTAGATTTGGGAGCTGTTTGGGGGCTGTTTCCATCGCCAGGCACGATTCACGCGGGCAGGGCGTGATGATGGCATCGGACGACTGGGATGTGCTGCCTACTGCCGGCACAGAGTTGGAAACGGGGTGAAATTTTACATGGGCCTTGCTAATGAAACCGTGGGGCTCGACGCGTGTGCGCGCCGGCCGGGTCCCCAGGGCGGAGGCACTGCGGGCCCCACTGGGGGCTCTGCTGCGGGGCTCTGAGCGCCCATCAACACTACAGACGAGCCGTGTGTGTGTGGGCGGGAGCGTATCCTCAAAGGACCGCAGTATGTCGGTATCCTCAAAGGACCCGCCTGACATGGGGCGGCATGTCGGGGACCGGCAGACTCATCGGGGAACGCAGGAGGCAGCAGGCAGCAGGCATCCCTCCAGTATCACATGCACGTCGTGGGCGCAGCATACTCCTCCGTTTTCAATTTTCCTTTTTCCTGGATCGTTTATCCGAAGTCCTAAAAATAATATGCCTATTGGCGTGCGAGAACTGTGCTTGCGGAGAATCTCCTCTCTCGGCGGCCATGAACCTTCCGGGCCCCGCCCGCGCCCCGGTTCCCGGGCAGGTCGTGTTCGCAACAACACCACGCCGGCGGCAGAACGGCTGGGAGTGGCGTACGGCGTACATCCGCAGCGCAGCAGCCGAGCCGAACATAAATATTAATACCTTGCAGCAAATTCGGAAGCAAATCCGCGCACTTTCATAGCTGCCGATAATGTTTCGCAGGGTGCAGAGGAGGCTGTTTACGGGGCACACGTCAAGCGGGCGCGCACTCCATAATTCATTATTCGCAGTTCATTATCGGCGGGCAGCATGTTTTCCACTTCGCCCTCGCACCCCCACCGCCCCCATGGACTCTGCTGCCGCTTTCCCTCTTCATTCATTTTTGTGTTTTTGCAGGCGGCGGAGCATCAGGTGTCCTTTTTGTAGTCATGGGACGGGAGCCGGAGCGGCCAGGGTGGAGTAAGAAGGGTAGAAGGGTGCGGTGGGGCGAACCAGATCAGTGCTCCGTGAAGGAGATCCGACGGGACGGGTGCGGGGCTGCGTGAGTAAGTGCCACCTGAGGCAGAGGCCCAGCAGGACAAGCTGCGCGCCGAGGTCAGCGCCTGACTGGACTGGACACATCCATCACGCCGCTTTTAAAAAGAAGAGAGAGCCCAACAAACACTCCCCTCCCCGGGCGCCGCTGCCTTTGCCTTACCCTTCGCGGCCGGGCCGGGGCCGCGGATGTCTGTTATAATTGCTCTGTATTCTCATTTTGCCCGCTCTCAAAGCGCATTCATTCAGCCCTGCCCCTTGGGGTATCGCATGTCTGATGAGTTCCAAACCCGACGCCTCGCGCCCCTCTCTTCTCCGCCACCTCCCGCCTCCTCCTCCTCTTCTTCTTCTTCACTTCCGCGCGCACACAGCTACAGCTAATTAATTTCAAGTTGAGTGGGGCGAGAGAGAGAGAGAGAGAGAGAGAGAGAGAGAGAGAGAGAGAGAGAGAGAGAGAGTGATTTAACGTGCCGACCTCAGGTAGGACCGAGGTATACGACCGGCCCCCCGTGAATAACCTCTTGTGATTCTTTCGCAATGGTCGTGAAACAGAGAGAGAGAGAGAGAGAGAGAGAGAGAGAGAGAGACAGAGACCAAAGGGGTAAATCGCAATGCAGCAGGCGTCTTTGTTGCTTGCTCCGAAAGGTACGCATACTCGTCCTCTCTCTCTCTCTCTCTCTCTCTCTCTCTCTCTCTCTCTCTCTCTCTCTCTCTCTCTCTCTCTCTCTCTCTCTCTCTGCGATGAATAATGAATGGAATGTGAGATATCTCATTTCGGGTTGGGGAGGCGGGGGTGAAAAGGAAGTCGAGGCCCCGCAGCAATGTATGCCCGATGGGAAGGTCCTGCGGGTCCTCCGGGTGCTTCGGCCCTTCCCCGCCGCAACAACGGTTGTGCTGGGGCCGGTCTTGCCGGTCCTGGGGAGGCCTGCAGCCTGCTTATGCAGCGAGCTGTGCGCCCGGCCCTGCCCCGCTGCCCCGCTGCCCCGCTGCCCCACCCGCAGGGAGGTGTCGTCCCGTATATAGCGGCATTAGCATCACGTCCGCCCGCAGTCTTTGCAATAATAATTATATCGCGGAGCACTTTAAAGGGCGTAACACGCTGACCCGCAGTACTATAACTCTCCGAGGCAGGGGCGCGGCGCGCAGGCGGCCGGCGGATCGCTTTTTTAGCCCGTCCCGACACGTTTCTTTAGAAACGGCACGAGCGGGGCTTTAAGTCTGATGCGTCACGTTCGTTCGTTCGGACGTGTGTACGCCGACTTATCGTTGATAGAAAAACTTCAAATTTTGAGGATCAACTCCTGTTTTAACGTAGAATCACGTGCGGTGGCAACAGTTTTCGATTTGTATCGCATTTTTGATTAATGAAAATTTGTCTGTTTTTGTTTTTTGAGGTTAGGGTTGGCCGCCGCGCGCACACCATTACCATCGCGGCGCGCACAGAGACGGGCTGAGGTTACCGATTTTAGTCGTAACAAATACATCTGCTTTTGGGCACTTCTAGGGAGACTTGAAGCGGGGGCCGAAGGCCCCCGCAAACGCCGCCGGCAGGCCAAGCTGGCCAAGTCCCCCTGTCAGGTTGACGGAAGGGACGGGCCAGCTTGTCTTTCACGAGGCAGCGTCCGTGCAGGACGTCCGAATATTCTCCCAGAAGAAAAAGAGTTTGTGCCAGTGGCAGATGCTGACCGCCTGTGAGGGCCATGGTAGGCCAGCCCGCACGACACCTATGCGTGCAGATGCCTACCGAGCAGGCGCCATGAGCCACTCGTCACAGAACAGGTTTTCGACAATACCATGAGTAATGGTATTTCAGAAGTTGATCCCTGAAAGCCCCGCTGTTTGTACCTTCCGTTAATGTGATGGGGAAATAGAATTTCAGAAAAGAATGGGACGGTCGAAAATTCTGGGAGCTGGTTTGTAATTACGTTGCCGACGAGATGGACGCGGGTATTTGCGTCCACGTGGAACATCATTATGGCAGAGAGCTTCTCTCGCATCGCTTTGTGTACCTCAATGGACGTCGAGTGGTGTGTGTGTGTGTGTGTGTGTGTGCGTAGGTGTGTGCGCACACCATAATTCATTACCACCCTCTGTGCCATCCCACTGCTGCACCGCACGGCATGGAAGGCCGGCTGCGTGTGCGGTGGGGTGGTGCCGGTGCAGCGACACACGGCAGCTACAAGAAGTGGTCCAGGGAGGACTATGGAGACGGTGTGCCGGGCTGTCAGGGGCGGTTAGATCTACTAAGGATCCCCGAGGGTTCCTCACCGCCGAGAGCCGAGGGTCGGATTGGAACAAAACCCCATCCGACTGGCTCATTAGGCCATCCGGGTCGGAGGCGTCGGAAAGCTTTGATTACCGGAACCAGCTCCTGAGCCCGGGCTAGGGCGTGCCTCTGCGGTCAGGCGGCGGCGGTGGCGGCGGCGAGCAGCAGCGCAGGGCAGGTCAGGGTGCGCGCGCGTGAATTGAATCGACACGGAATGGGTTATGAGCCGGGCCAGCTAGCCGAGGCTGCTGAGGCTGCCAAGGCTTAGTGCACTGCTTAGGGGAGCGGCGCGGCTCCAACAGGTCGCTTCGAACACTCCGAAGCCTCCCCCGCCTGCTGCTTCTGACACCAGTCTGCACGCAACTTTGTACTTTATTTATTTATTTTATTTTTTGTTCTTTTTTTTCGATCAGTATGAAAGAACTCCCAAAACTTTGTGCTGATGAAACGCAAGGTCGACTGCTGTCCTTGCCGTGGTTCGCCCTGCCAAAGATCCAGAGCGCGGTGGTTGGATGCGATGCATAATGCAGCAGGTATAGGATGTGCCGGGTGTTCCCGCGGCGTGCCGGCCGAGTAGAGGGCGGTGACTGCGGGTGCGAGCAGTGGTGCGCACCTGCAGCAGCCCCTGCAGCAGCCCCTCAGCAGCCCCTGCAGAGCACCGTGACGATGTCAAGCCGACGGCGTGCCCTCGGCCTCGACGCTCCTCAGGGACCTCCGGGGGCTTCTAGTGCAATAACAGCGACGAGGTGGGCGGGGAAGGGGGCGGGGCACGTGAATAATCCGGGTGGGGCGGGGCGGGGCCGGGCGGGGTACAGGAGAAGACCAGACTGCATGGCGCCCAGCCCAGGCCGGGACACGACGCTGACGCCGTGGGATGGGGCGAGTTGAGAAAGCATTGTAGGGACTGGGCCAGGCGGGCATTCCTGCGTGTCGGCAACCAGCGGAGGACACTCTGATACGAGCCGGGCAGGTGTCGGCCCGAGTCCGGCCGGAGCCAGCGGGAGCCGAGCCGGCTGTGCTGAGCCGGAGCCATGCGGGCCGAGCCGAGCTGCAATAATCTGGTGCTGATCCCTTTTCCCCGAGGCCCGGAGTCCGGCCCGGCCAACCCAGCCCCGCTTGGCCAATGACCGTACTCTGACCGCAGCACCAGGGGCAAGGACAAGCAGGGTGAGGGCCCGGAGCCCGGAGCCCGGAGGGCCCAGAGCTCGGAACAACGGGGTGTCGCATTCCGCAGACGAGAGGGGCCACAATATCGCTCGCCTAGCTGGACGGTAATGAATGTGCATCAATTAACAATCGGGCGGGCAGCTCCGGGCCTGCGCACCTCCGGCGGCCCGGGCCCGGCGACGCATTAGCCCGACCCGGCACCTCCCGGACCTACGTTATTAATGACTTGGGAAAGATTAAAGGGAAGTGCCGCGTTCCAATTTACTTGCGTTCCCTGTCGCGATCGGCACGGCGGAAACGACCCCGAAATTCACGCGCTGATTAGGAGAGTAGGATGTTTGTGATGTGTTGGCTGTGACTGCCCCGCCCAGCCCAGCCCTAGGACTAGCGCGAGTAGCAGCAGAGCAGCGACGGAGCCGCCGATCGGGACGAACAGGCTGGCAATGTCGGTGCGAATAGGTTCCCAACGACGCGTTCACCTCCTCCCGCAACGCCCCCTCTGTGCCCACCACAACTCGGTTTGGCTCTTTCCTCTCGGTATAACTTTACCGCCTGGAGTAAGAACTTGCTGCCACTGCTGCTGTTCTGGTCCAACTTACCACTCCACCTTCCATCCACTGCGGCTGGATGATGACGTCCCACCTCACACTCACTCTGGGCGCCGCCGTTTGTCTTCCGCGGAGACAGCCGCGCTGCGCCGCGCCAGCTGACGTCACAGCGGCAGGGCCGGCAGGACGGGGGCGGGATTAGCAGCGGCGTGATCCCAGCGCCGGCGTCACGGTGTCACCACAGAGTGTGTCACGCTCCGCGGTATGAACGTCACCGGGCGTCACCGGGTGTCACACAGCGTCACACAAAGTCGCAGTGCGCGGTCCGGATTCGGGCGGGCGCTCTCTGTTCGTGCCTACGGTCCCAGAGCCCCGCGCCGAAATTGCTGGAGACCGCGGCGTGTGGGGAAGGGCTGCAGCGCGCAGGGCAGAAGATTGGGACACACACGGAGGCGGCGGGAGACCGCCCGAGGCGCGCGCTGCCATGCTTGTCGAGAGGTTTGACGTCCCTCGAGGCCCTCCAATCTCTTTCGTACGGCATGCTATCACGTCCGTGGCCGTCAACAGAAGTCATGGCCTGGGGCGGCCGGGCGCGCGCACTCACAACACACACACGCGCGCCGTACGACATAACATGGCGCTAGGTGGTACGGGGCGACATATTATCGGACGCGAATCGAATCCCAATCGTGGTCACCACCACCACCACTGCCACTCCTACGGACCCCCCGCAGACCCTACCGGCGCCCTGCTCTGGGAGAGTGGACCCCCCCCCCCCCTCCACCCGATGCGGCTGGTCCCAGGCCCGGGCAGGGTGGCCGGAGGAACGAATGTCTCTCCGAACCCACCCTGTCTGTGCCGCTCGGCTCAGACGATGAGGCGAGCCCTGGAGGCGCGGACAGACAACCCCACAGCTCCGATCTGTGAATTTAAACATACAAATACCAAAATTTAAAAAAAAAACAGAAATGAGACGACTTTGTACATTTCGTGTCGTTAAAAAAGTTTTTTGATATCAGTGGAAGGTATGGCTTGGCCTTAGTCCCCCACGACCCACCCCCTCCGGTGCTTGACCCCTGAGCCTTGAGCCCTCCCACACCACACGCGGCAATCCAACAGACCAAACTAAACACGGCTTCCCGGCGCACTTCCTGTTTTTGCGGTGCGCGGTCGCCATTGTATCACGAGTTTGTTGGGTTTTTTTTCCGGCCTCGCAGCGGCACCAGCAGTAAATCTCTCGCTTCTCGGTGAATTTTGAGAGCAGGACTTACAAAGCGCAGAATCCAGTGGCTGCTTGTTACATATGCACCCCTTCGCCGGGCCCCTTTTGCTCAGTCCCCTTTCACGAACCCAGCCCCCCCCCCCCAACACACACTCACACTTGCAGACGCAGTTGCACACTTTAGGGGTTTTCCGTTCCGCAATAACCGTCGCCGCGATGTGTTTGTGTGTGTGTCCGCTCGTTCCAGGCTGGTCCCGGCAGGTCACGTTAGGTTCATACAGAAAACGTGCGAGAGGTCGAAATGTAGGCCAACGCACACACCCCACGGGCCCCGCGGCTGGCAGAGCGAGCTATTGCCGTGCCCCTGTGTGGTACACAGCCCCCCCCCCCCCCCCCCCCCGTGGGGGTATGCGGGCGAGTCGCCAAGACCTACAAAAGGCTTGTGTGAGCTTTCCCGGAAGTATAAGGACACTAAGGGAACCGGCGACTGAGCAGGACAGTGGTGGCAGTCTCTCGCCCCCGCCTCCGCTGCCGCCGACACTGTCCCCTCTCATATCACCGCCCCCACCCCCCTTTTCCTGAGACCTTCTGGAACGCGCGGAGGGAACAAAATTCAATATGGGACTGGGATTTCGGGGCGGAACGATTTCTTAATGCGATCTCCCATTCTCTGGTCCGGGATAGCAGAGCCATGGCAGAGCCACCGGGGCGGTGGCGGCAGCTGCTGTCGCCCCAAGTCACGACTGTGGCATCAGCCTCAGCAGGGCTGCTGGTGGAGCGGGAATGAAAAACACTGCGGAGACAAAGGGGCCAGTTGACATGCCGCATCATAAATAGAATATAAAAATGCGCCGCGGTGGGGCGGTGTAACAGGGCGCCCAGTCAGCTCCGCAGCGCCTGACCCCTGACCTGGCCTTGCTGCTCAGATGCACAGGGCGTCTTGCCGCGTGCGCTCCCCAGCAGCAGCAGCAGCGGCAGCGGCGGCAGCAGCAGCAGCAGCAGCAGCAGCAGCAGCAGCAGCAGCAGCAGCAGCAGCAGCAGCAGCAGCAGCAGCAGCAGCAGCAGCAGCAGCAGCAGCAGCAGCAGCAGCAGCAGCAGCAGCAGCAGCAGCAGCAGCAGCAGCAGCAGCAGCAGCAGCAGCAGCAGCAGCAGCAGCAGCAGCAGCAGCAGCAGCAGCAGCAGCAGCAGCAGCAGCAGCAGCAGCAGCAGCAGCAGCAGCAGCAGCAGCAGCAGCAGCAGCAGCAGCAGCAGCAGCAGCAGCAGCAGCAGCAGCAGCAGCAGCAGCAGCAGCAGCAGCAGCAGCAGCAGCAGCAGCAGCAGCAGCAGCAGCAGCAGCAGCAGCAGCAGCAGCAGCAGCAGCAGCAGCAGCAGCAGCAGCAGCAGCAGCAGCAGCAGCAGCAGCAGCAGCAGCAGCAGCAGCAGCAGCAGCAGCAGTAGCAGCCCTTTGGCACCGCCGCCGTCCACTCGCGCCTCTGCGTACCATCCCTTCCTCCGCATCCTTCCCTAAATCCTTTTTACTCTGCGCTCGCGTGCCAGGCAGTCGTTACAGTGCCTGTACCTGGCAGGCCGCTGGCAGCGTCTCTCCCCCCACCGCCACCCCCTCTTCACCCTGAGGCCCCGCGCGAGGATGACGACAAAGGGATTCCTCTTCTCCATGACTTCCTGAACGTGCGCGCCCCGCCGCCCCGCCGCCCCGCCCCTCTGCCCCCGGAGCCGTCTCACTCCCCCTGCCCTGCCCCGCACAGCCTCTTGCCTGCTCTCTCTCTCTCTCTCTCTCTCCCACGCGCCCAGGTCACGCCGCTTGCAGGCCAGAGGCATGGCGGCGCATGGCGGGGTTTTTGCCGTATTGGGCCGACATCAGCGCGGCGAGGTAAAACTCGAGAACGTCCCGAGCGGCACTGCTGCTGCTGCTGCTGCTGCTACCCTTCTGCACCACACGGAGCGTGACCCGCATCCACTGGAGCAGGGCGCCCGGCCAGGTAGGCAACTCCTCCGGCGGAACCCACTCCTGCGAGGTGTGTTGCCTACCCCGGCCACTGCAGGCGCCCAGTCAATCGGACACGAACGGCGACGCGAGCAGCGAGCAGCGAGCACTGTCCGGCCGCCGCCAAATGAATCGCCTCGATAAAACGAACGGAGGGGTATAAAAAGCAGTACTTGCGTCGGGGCTCTTCGCTCTCTCTCTCTCTCTCTCTCTCTCTCTCTCTCTCTCTCTCTCTCTCTCTCTCTCTCTCTCTCTCTCTCTCTCTCTCTCTCTCTCTCTCCCGTGCTGCGCTGATCACCCCCTTGCGATAGGACCGACACGTGATCAGTCATTCCCCCGCCCTGCCCCGCCCCGCCCCGCCAGGCCGCAGCCCAGCCCGCGCGTATCTCCCTGCTTACACCGGGATAGCTCCGTTTCCGCCCCACTCATCCCTCTTGCCTCTCTTTCGCTCCCGGAGGACTTAAGAGCGACTCTCTGTGGGTCCGGCGGGATCTTGCTAGAGAGGCTCTGCTAGAGAGGCTGGTCGTAGGGAGAGACGGGTCCTAGTTGGAAGCAACCGAGCGCTATTATTCCTGGCCGAACTCGGAGCGTGGCGCGACAGGGGGCGGCAGCATTCTCGCGGGACCGCTGCAGTGTCTAGAGCTGACCCATAGTCGCTGTTGCGACGTCCCTCCGAGAGTGAGGGAGGGCGAGGGGGGCCGTCTGACCCAGTGGGGACGCTGGCAGGCGCCGGGCCCGCCTCCCCCTGCGCCTGTGCCTATGCGCCACCCCCCTACCTGTGCCAAAGCCAACGTGACGGCTGACGGCTATACGTAGTCGTTTCTGCGGCAGTATATTTCAATTCGTTCTGGCATTGTTTTCTTCTCTCACCCACTGGCCCTGATCCTTGTGTGTGTGTTTAGGCTGGCTGTGCGTGTGTGTGTGTGTGTGTGTGTGTGTGTGCAGAACCACAGGCAGGGCGGTCTACCTATGATTAGTGAGGGACGCCTGCATGCGGACAGCCCATGAAATAGGGACTCCCATTCAGGTTTGACCACGCCGAGGCACTTCGGGGGGCAGTGGGCCGTGGCGTCCGGGCTCCGGGCTGGGCGCCGGGCTGGGCTCCGGGCTGGGCTCCACTGGTGTAAATGCTATCAGGAAAAGCTATCATAGTTTTGCTATCAGACCTGCACCATCAGAATATTTCTGATTTCTGAGAAATTTTCGCGCACCTCTGATAGCGAATTTCTGATAGCGTTGCCCTGATAGAAAAGTTCTGATAGCTGTAGTTGAATCTCTCAAAGCAATATGCTGCTGATAGCATTGTCTGATAGTTCAGAACATTTCAGAGCATTTTGTCAGTGACACGATTGCTTAAGAGTCGTGCTAAAATAATCATTAGGAAGTGAAAACCGAGTCGTATCCAAATCTGCAGTCAGATTTGAGCTAGCGCGCACCGTTCTCGAGATGCCAGAAAAAAAGTGTCGGATTTTGATAAAATTAAAATGGCCCTAGTAAATTAGCAAACTGATGTCGCATACCAAATTTCAAGCAGAAATTCCAAGAGGTTTCGGTTTTATGGCCCTTTCAAAATCAAAATTTTCAGAACATTCTGATAGCGTTGTCTCTGAAAGCAGACTTCTGACAGCTTACGCTGAAAGCAAACTGCTGTCAGGTGATCAGGAGAGCTACCAGCATAAGCTATCAGAGATCAGAATAGCTTTCAGAAACTCAGAAAAGCTATCAGAAACTCAGAAAAGCTATCAGACAATCAGGAAAGCAACCAGGTAATGAGAAAAGCTATCAGGCAATCAGGAAAACTATCAGGTAATCAGAATTCCTATCAGAAATTTCTGATAGAATTTCTGATTTCCTGAAAGACTTTACACCAGTGTCCGGGCTGGGCTCCGGGATGGGCTCCGGGCTGGGCCGGGCTGGGCTCCGGGCTGGGCTCCGACACACGGCGTCAAGCGGCCCGTCCACGCCTCTGCACAAACCCGGGGCCGACGCCACGCCAAGGCCACGCCAAGGCCGTGCCCAGCCATAATGTAGTATGACGTGGATTCCGGTCCCGCTCGTTCCCACTCTCCTGGCCCTGCCTAGGCGGCCTAACCGCCCGCCGGCGGCCGGGGCCGGGGCCGGGGCCTCCGTTCTGCCCCGCCCGGACGGACCCCGGACGTGCCCCGGACGGCGCAAGTTGTTGGAGCACCACGCTTTGGGCGGCCCGCACCGGCCTAACCTCAAGGAGGCGCCCGAGGCCCTCCTCTTTGTCATCAGTGAAGGAGTACAGACACGCACCCGCCACACACACGCACGCGCACGAACCCGTGCACACATTGGCAAGAACACTCGCGCGCGTGCACACACACACACAAATACACACACACACACACACGTGTTTCTATGCACGCACGGGCGGCAGCATAGGCCTATTTCCCGCGTACACAGCGCGCAGGAAAGTGAAACGGGACGGAAATACAATGGAGGGGAACTTTCGCTGGGAAAATGATGAACGTTCAGGGGATTCGCCGCAAAGGTATAGAAAACAATTCGCGTTGGAATAGAAAAGAAAAGCAGACACGCTCCCGAATGCGGTCGATCCCTATGACGGGGAGGGGGAGGTCCGAGGCTGAGGCCGGGCTGGAGGCCGGGCCGGGCTCCCCAGTGAGATGCCTGCCTGGGCCCTGGGCAGGGCAGGCAGGGGCAGGAGGCGGGCCGCGCTCACTCCGAGGCAGCTCCCCCGGGCTTTACTTCCGCATAATTCGCCTCCCTCACTTCCGCTTTTCCTTTCCCTACCTTTCGACCGCACCACCACTACGCCTTTCTCTCTCTCTCTCTCTCTCTCTCTCTCTCTCTCTCTCTCTCTCTCTCTCTCTCTCTCTCTCTCTCTCTCTCTCTCTCTCTCTCTCTCTCTCTCTCTCTCTCTCGGACCAGCTTTTTTTTTTCAGGTTCTCTCTCTCCCTTACCCCCTCCCACGCACTTGTCCATCTTCGTTTCCCACGAGTTCCTTACACTACGAAAAAAACAAAAAACAAAAACAAGTTGTGGTCGCAACTAATTTTTAAGTTGATTTTCAGAGAAGCAGTAAAATTTGGTTTGGAGAACTAATACTTTGTTGAGAAAAAAATTCTTAAGTGTCCACAACGAACCTCTTTGTTGGAGCAAACTAACGCTTCGCTGGTGCAACTAAAATTTAGTTCCCCCGAAAAAATTTGGTCCTCCGAACACAAATTTACTGCTTGTCTGAAAATCAACTTAAACGTTAGTTGCGACCACTAATATTTTTTCTCCGAGTCACGCGTGACCCACAAGGGCACGAAAATACAAGCAAATATATCGTCAGAGAACGGGATACAACCGACAGCAGGCTGGCGCTGCTGCAGCAAACCGGGCCATCGGCCGCTGCCGACCTTTTTTTGTCCCGCGCATGCGTCCCATTTCCCCATAACTCGACAATTTCCGCTGCTTTCTCTGCGATGGTCCGCTCCGCTGCCGTGGACAATGGGCTCAGCGTCCGCCGCCCCGCGGGGGGCCGCTGGGGATCCACGGGGGGTCCGTGGGACCCCACAGGGCTCAGGTGTAATGGGCGCAGTGCAGCGCGGGGGGCGGCCTGGGCATGGCAGAGGCGACAGGCGCCTGTAGTTTGGATACCGAGTTTGGGCCACGGTAGTACCGCCCCTCTCCGCTCGCCTCGTAGTTTGACGCTGAAGCCGCGCAGGTCGACAAACTACCCCTCCCCCCCTCGAATTTTCCGGATTAAAGTACAAGCCCGGTATATGCGCTGCGTCCGGTTTGTCCGGCTGCCTCTGGGCCGGCGGGGGCCGGCGGGGGCCGGCGGGGGCCGGCGGGGGCCGGCGGGGGCCGGCGGGTGCCTCCCTTTGCGCCCGGTAAACTCGCCGGTGCCCTGCCGTTCACAAGCCAGAAGACACTTCCGTTAATTAATCCCGGCCCGCTGCAGGCGGCCGCCGGTGCGTCACAGCGCTGCAGCGGCACGGAAGAGCGGGTCGGGGCGATCAGGCTCTGCAGGGCGGGTGAAAGGCCGGGAAGCCTCTGAAAAGGACCGCCTGACTCGGACTGGACGCGCCAGAGCTCTCCAGACAGGAGGACCCGTTAAGACCTCGCTGACCGGAAGGACGCCTGGCCCCGCCTGCTGCTTAGGACCTGCGAGCAGCTCGGGTCACCAGGACCTACCGGCTTCAGCAGCTTCGGCGAACGATTTCGCAAACGAAAGGAACGAGTCACAGAAGTGTTCTTGTTTAAGACTCCATTGTGTGTCGTCGTGTCGCTGCTCACTTTAGCACCTCCCCGACGCTGTCGCGGCCACGCAGCCCACGGCCTCGGCCCGCGCGCGCAGAGTTAGTGCGCGCGGCTTAAACGAGTTTGCTACTTTGGGCGGGAGCTGCTAGGCAAGCGCCTGTCGCCGGCGTCCGATTCAGTTTACGGCGCCGGTTGTGGGAACCAGTGCGGGGACGGGCCGCGGGCCGCGAGCAGCCGCACTTCTCGAGATTGACCGCAATTATTTTCGGCGCGTCTTCCGCGCGCGACAAGCCGACAAATTCGAGGGGGCAGCGTGCGTCCGCGCGCGTTAGTCTGTCTCTGTCCCACTCGGGGTGGCACTGAGATGGCCGGCCGAGGAATTTATTTGATCGACTGTCATCGCCCTATTCGTGTCGCAGGGGAAATCTTCACGTCCTCGTCAAGTACGCGACATTTGTGGGTCTGGCGCGCTTCCCTGTCAAGGGTCGGCAACGCAGCACAATCACGGGCTTAAATTGGTTTTAATGCAGTTCCGCCGGAAAGTCTGCCGAGTCGTGCTTAATGGGGGAGACATATGAACGGCGTCGTTGGCGCTGCCGATGGACGGGGCGGGGCGGGCGGCCGTGGTGCGGAAGCGCGTGGGGGACGCTGGCTGCCCGGGTCACCCCCCAATCTCGGAGATCCTCTATCTCGACACAAGGCGAAGGGTTTCCGAGGGAGGGGAAGGGGGTGCGGAGGTGGTGGGAAGGGTGTTAGGGCGAAATCCCCGCAGGAGATGGGTCAGTAGTCAGCCGGGCGGGGGCGGGGCGGCACACTGCCAGCGCTGCCAGCCGCTAGAGGGGCCGAGGAAGCCGTATACGGGTAGGGCAGGGCAGGGCGGTGTGGTGTGGTGTTGGTAGGGGGCGAGGCGGTGCGCGGTGCGGCCTCTGGCACCGAGTGCTGCGCCGCGCTGCGCTGCCCCCGCGGTGGACGGCGGCGGGGTCCCGGGGTGTGCTGCCCTGCTCACTTGCAGAGTGGGTACACCCAGCAATGCCGCTCGGCTTACCCGGGCTTCCCCCGCCCCCCTCTCCACGGCTATTCTGCCCGTCTCCCCCTACTCCCAACGTATTACTCTACTTTCCGATAAGATACTGGCAAACACTGCTGCTGCCGCTGCTGCTGCTGCTGCTGCTGCTGCTGCTGCTGCTGCTGCTGCTACTGCTGCCGTTGTTTGGACTCCCGGAAAATTGACCTGGCGCGTGTTATTACGTGGAGCGAGCTGCGAGGCGACGCGGAAATCAGGGACCAAGTTCTTTTTGTCGGTGCGTCACGCTTCGGTCACGCTTCCGTCACGCTCCGCTGGAATCTGGGTACATTGGTCAAAATCCACGTGTCGGTGCGTAACGCTTTTTTACTTAAATATTTCTGCGATGCCTGTGGTAGGGCAAACTAACTGTGACACAAAAACATTCTGTTTTTTTTTCGGAACGAGTATTTTTGTTTTTTATCTTTTAGGCCTATGCCCACCAATGCCATTTCTGAAACTAAACGCCGCCTAAATAGAATCCCACTGTAACGTTGTTTTCGAGATGAATAGGGGTCTTAACTGGCAGGGCGAGACCAATACTCGTTATTTTACTACAATACTCGGTACAATTAAAGGGACGGGGATAAAGTTAAGGCAACTCGACTAGATTTCTTGAGGTGGCTCCTAGCATCATTACCAGTCGCTGCACAAAGTTTGGTGCAGTTGCCACAACTTGGTCGGGTACTTTTGGTGCTGGAAAGGTACTCCCGATGGGTACTAGTCGGTACAATTCAAACGATGGGGATAGAGTTATGGCAACTCGACCACATTTCTTGAGGTGGCTCCTAGCAGCATTACCAAAGCAAAGAACAAGTTAAATCCCATAAAATAATTTTTTTTTTGCCCGCACGAGTCTTGAGGACGGGCTGAACATTCGTTTGGACCCTTATCATTTATCATTATTTATGAAAGATGAATTCATACAATTTCCTTTGCGCTCCGCACAGGCCGAGGGCCTTGCTAGTATACGTTGGCATCGCTGCCCTCTTCGATGTTACCAGCCGACTGGGAATATTTCCGCAGCAATGCGACACGCGGAAGACAGGGACACCACGTAGAGATAGGCGGTGGGGACAGCGGGCACGGTGTCCTGGGCCGGGACCTGGGCCCCGGCGCGGTAATGAAGGGCGCAGGCGAGGCCCGCCCATCCTTTGTCTGTGCCCATGTACATGTGTGTGTGAGAGAAGGGAGATTGTTACATTCCTCCTCGCAGCCTCATCACCCCCCCCCCCCCCAAATCAATTTCGCGGTTTGCAGTCGTGTGCGGGGATATCGTTTTCCAGTTCGACAAGTGTTCGCTGGCCCGTTCTGTTCACCGAACGACAGACACGCCTCCGCCTGTGTCCGGACAGGAAGAAAAATTGGAGCAAAACTGAAGCATTCTCGATCCGCTCGCTCTCCTCTCTCTCTCTCTCTCTCTCTCTCTCTCTCTCTCTCTCTCTCTCTCTCTCTCTCTCTCTCTCTCTCTCTCTCTCTCTCTCTCTCTCTCGCTCTCGCTCTCTCCATCTGCTCCCTCAGGAGTTGACTCGGGCCACGCGCGCTCTCCGGGGTCGTCTCTTGAGCTCTGCTGCAGCCCCAACCCCTCCCCTCCTCCCTGGAGGCCCCGAGGCCGCCAGACCGCCGCCAGGCCCACCTGAAGAGAGCCCCAGAATGAATCACCGACAGCCGATCGGCCAAGTTTTTATCGCAGTCACTCGTTTTTCTCCTTCCTGGCAGCTGCCGTTCCGGCCGGCCGGATCGGATCCGCAGCGCCGGCGCCGCCCAGAACGTGGCGAGAGCCTCTCCGGACGCCCGTTTTTGTCCTCCGACGCCCGGATCGTGGCCCTCCTCTTTTAACCTCCGCCGCCGAGAACATGCGGCGAGTTATCCCATTCTAATGGAGTCGTGCCCACCTGTGTGGTGGAGGTAAGTCGCCTGTCTCGCTCGCACTCATTTGCAGCGGACGCGCACGAGGCCTCCTTCCCTCGCTAGTCACGTCGGGGATCAAAGAGGTACACGAAATTTCCATTCTGGAATGACTTTGGGGTACTGACCGTCATCGTCCTCCACCAGGTTGTCCCGCAGGCTTCCGCCGCCGCCGCCGCCTCCAGGGGGCGGCGCGCCATTGGGGGCGGAGGTGGGCAGAGGGGGCGGCGTGCCCACCGGGCCCACCCACCGCGGCCAGGTCGTGTTGGTGGCCGCGAGGCTGGTGGTGGGCGGCCCGGTGGTGGCCGGGGGCGGCGTCGGCACCGTCGTCGGGTCCACACAGATGGGCGGCGTCGGCGTGGCCGACGACGGAGACGCCGTCGTCGAGGTGGTGGAGCGGCGGCGGCCTCCCCCGCCGGGGGAACGGGTCGCGGGGACGGCCTCGACCAGCACCACGCCCAGCATCGTCTGCACCAGCAGCACCAGGATCAGCGACCTCGCGCATGGCTGCAGCCTCAGCAGCATTCCGGGACATCCTGCCGAACACAAAACAGTCGCCGTCAAGGACTATCGCTCCTCTTTTCGGTCCCACCCGCCGCCTCCGTATGGAGAAAAACCTTTTGTTGCCCCATCAGTGACTCAGCAGCACAATGCAATTGTGGACGCGGCGGGTGGCGGGTTGGGGATGCCATGGCGGGCGTCGTCATGCCATGGCGAAGAGTGACTCCAGCCAGGAAAATAAAGCAGGGGGAAAAAAAAACTCACTGAAACCTCCGATATTTGAACCCGGACCGACCCACAGAGAGTCAATCACACTCTTCAGTTCTGGAGTGTTCGCGGCCTACAGCACCGACACAGTCCGCCATTATCCAGGTTGCACTCCCGCTCAGTCCCCTGTGGCCCCCATAGCGGCCCCCGCGGCCCCCGCAGCCCCCTACAGTCGAGCGGCGCGTTGGGCTGTTTTTCAATCACACAGAGCAAGGCGGCGGGCTGCGAGCGCTGAGAGGCAGTGCTGGCGGCCCGGGCGATATGGTGCGGATAAGGCGAGGCGGGCGCATTGCAAAGCAGCCTCTAAACGCCCCCAGCACACACACACACACACACACACACACACACACACACACACACACACACACACGGATCTGCGATCGGCGGCAAGGTAAATTTACCGAGCCCCGGCCGAGGCCCCGGCCCTGTTCCGTAGGCCCGAAGGCCATTACCGTGTTTATCGTTCCTTTAGGACGGGTCCTCGGCTCCTCTGGTCCTCGACTCTCTCACCCGGAAAAAGTCTATTCACACCCTTAAAAAAATATGCAGAAACATAATCAGCAATAAATCAAATTAAAAAAAAAAAATTCAAAAAAAATATTAAAAAATCAAATTTTGATATGAAGTTGGGTGGATCTGGAAATGTGCTCAGTGGCTAGGCTGTGCTTGGTGGCCGCAGGTGCGCAGACTGCTGCCTGCGCTGCCCGGACCCCCCGCAGTGCCCGCGGGGGGCGCCGGGGCCAGTGCCGTATGCATGCATGGCGGCTCTTTTGGAGATGAGAGGTACCCGCTCCTGCTGCTTCTCCGCTCTCTCCGTCGAGTTTTGTGGCCTCGAGAGAATTGTACCCACGCAGTGGGAGCGCGCACAGCAATGCGATTTTCTTTCCTTTCTTTCCCTTTCTTTTATCTCTTCTTTATTTCTAAGTCCAGAAAAGCAGCAGGGGAGGTTCTCAACCCGGCCAAGAAAGATGTAAAACTCAAGTTGTCCGGAACATTGACGAGAGCAGCTGTCCCGGTGCCCGCGCCGTTCCACAATGCCTCCGAAAATAATCGTTATGCAGGCCCGGGGTTCGATACCCGGCCGCCCGGCCCTCCCGGCCTCGGCTCGGGTGCGACCGCGTATGTGTGCACATCCCACCGTGTTTGTGTCCGTAACGGTGGAACTTGGCCCCTTCCCCTCCCTGTGTTTTCTCAGCAGCCACAGAGATGAGGAAAGTTTTGCCTCCCCTCCTCTCGGCCTGACCGGCGGGGACCGCCCTGCCCCGCTCGCAACAGCAGCAGTAGTTGGGATGATTTCTTCCCCTGGTTCACGTGTTCACACCAGCGGCCAGCGAGCGGCCAGCAGGCGGTGAGGACTGTCCCAGAGGCTCTGGAGGGCGCAGGCCGGGCCGGGCATACAGTGCGACCCCGACCGGCCGCAGGGGCCTATATCAGACATCAACGCAGCTTCCTAGCTCACAAAAAAAAAATTAAAAGGGCGATGGATTCTGGTCAAAATTTATTTGTACCATATAAAGTTAAACAAAAGTATCGCAGGAAATTATACTTTTAGTGTCCAGACCGCTGTACGCGCAAACAAAGTAAAGGAGTTCGAAACGCGGTGCAGAGCGAGATCCTGGCCGAAATGTAAATTGCTGCGCACTGTGCTCTGTCCCTTTCCTCCGGTCCGTGCGGTTGTACCAGCCCAGCACTCCAACAGCAGCGCCAGTGCCAGTGCCTCTCTGCCAGTCGCCCTGCCCAAGGTCACTGCGTCCGGCATCAGCCGGCATCAGCAGAGTGAGTGGCTGCGGGGATTTATCCCGCATCTCGTAGTGAAATGGCAAAAGGCACAGAAGGCGGGGAGGAGGGGAGGGGGGCAGACGGCGAGACTGAGTGTGGGTTTAGCCACACCAGACTGAACTTTGTTCATTCGCAATGATGTCCCCTCACTCTCCCCCATTTGCTCGCCCCTGCCCCCTCAATGTCTCTCTCTCTCTCTCTCTCTCTCTCTCTCTCTCTCTCTCTCTCTCTCTCTCTCTCTCTCTCTCTCTCTCTCTCTCTCTCTCTCTCTCTCTCTCTCCATGTTGATTTCATATCGTACCCCCACATGTATGTCTCTGTATGCCTGTGTATTTTGTCCACACTGACCGCATACAGTACATCAGCAAATCACACATGATGGTTTCCCAGAGGGCAGTTCAGTTGTGATGGCATTATCACAAACCGGAAAGGGCCCATAACGCACGGGTGCACGCAGCAACACACGTTAGGCGGCTCTGATTGGAATGAATACGGAAGGGATCGGGTGGGGGGTGGGGAGGGGGGGGGCTGCGGGCGGTCTAGGGCCCTACCGCCAACAGGCTAGGCTGCGTACTCCCCCCCCCCTCCCCCGGATGCTGCTGGTAAAGCCGTGCTAATTGCGCGGCCCAAGTCTGTGCGGCTCCACAGACAGAAAAAGATCCAGAGAGAGAGAGAGAGAGAGAGAGAGAGAGAGAGAGAGAGAGAGAGAGAGACATAGAGAGAGGGGGGGATCTCTCTCTACAGCAGTCCGCTCTAGTGGGGTCCAAGGCGCGCGCGCGTGGCTCGCGCCGAGGCATTCTCCGAGTCATTAATCCCAGGTGCCGTTCCCTTCCGTTCCGCCGGGAGCCGAGTGCACGCATTCCCCGCCGGAAGTCGAGTGGTGCTCTCCTGAGCCGCGGCGCGCGTGAGGGCGCGCCACTAGGACGCCTACTGCGGCTGCGGCGGGGGCGCCACTGTGGGACGCCACGAGGCCGCCAACAGGCCGGCAGCAGCGGCAGCAGCGCAGCGGCAGCAGCCCCCGCTGGAGTGGGACCCCTCGGCCCGGGCCCGGCCCGCGGCCCGCTATAGCTGCCACTCCACATGGACTGACCAACTCCCTTGGCCGCGCGGCCGGCACGGCCCGCCTCTCTTGACGGCCCTTCACGTGCGCTTGCTTTGCCACTGCTTCCGCTGCCTCCGCTGCTGCCGCTGCTGCGGGGGTACGGCACACAGGTTAGGCTCTGGCCGGGGGTGGCTCGCCGTGAACGCGATACGCTTTGATCCCCTGTGACGTTGGGCCGCGCCAGGCCGCGCCTCCTCCGGCTCGGCACGTCCGCTGGCCCCTCCCCTCGTGCGCACCTGTCTTCCGTCTCACTTCTCACCATTTAAGAAATATTTATCTGCCCGTTCCTCTCCGTTACCCCTCGGGCCTCGGCCGTTCCGTCCGTCCGTCTGTCTCCCTCCCCCGCCTCCTCCCCCTCCTGCTGCACGACGTCCCACAATTTTTCGTTGGCGCGTCTTCCTCCTCCTGGGCTGCCAATGTCGAACCCGGAGCACAAGACCCACCGTCGGAGCGGAGCCCTGGAGCGTCTGGGAATCCTCGCCGCCGGCGCCGTCCGGAGCCCCTGACAAGGCAGGGATAGGCAGGCCCGCTCTACACTGGCGCGGTACGGTTGCCTACCCTCCGTTATGCAGGCTGACACCCAACTACATTTCCCTCCATAAGATGAAGAGGATACACGATGCCAGGGCTACAGCCAGCCTTAATCGAACACTAAGCGGATTAACCGTGCCAGAAAAAAATGACGGCCCCGCCGTAAATGCCTTGCTAATGTCTTTCCGGAAGCAGCAAGACGTCAAATTATGCAGGCAAACCGTGAAAATCAAATTGTGATACGTAATGTCGAGTCAGCAAATGCGGAAGCCGACGCGTACGCACACACTATGAGCTGGCAGGGGAGGCGGGCGGACGCGAACTTGTAGCCTTCCGTTCCACGCTCCCCTCCCTAGCCCCCGGAGCTGTTCCGGACGCTCAACAAATAATGAGGGAGCGAGGCGGAACGGAACACAAATGAAATGAGTGCGTTTGTAGCCGTAGGCAGGCAGCGGTGCGGCCGGGGTGGGGGGGGGGGGGAGGGGAGGGCTAGGGGGGAGGGGAGGCGCCGCTCAGTGGAAAGGTGGCCATCCATCGTCTTGATGTTGACAAACACCCGAGTCGTCGTCGTGCTCCAAATCCTGACGCAGTGTGTTATTTGTTTGTCTCGGCTGTGGGGCCGCATTAAGCCTCGGGTGGTGTGCGCGCGAGCCGCACTTGTGGCCGTTCTGTACATGGCTGTGCCGTACCGGGCCCGTGACGGCATCACTAGCGGCCGCTGCCGGGGGTTGAGTACCTTCCCCGCTGCTTTATGGCCCCGCTGACCCGCCCCGGCCCCGAGCCTCGGCGATTCGATCCCGGCGAGCGTATCTCACCTAGCTGCTACTGCTACTGCTGCTGCTGCTGCTGCTGCTGCTGCTGCAGCTGCTGCCCCTGCGGCACAACATCGAGAGGCAATACCTGACCTTCCTGGCAACACGCCCGCCATGCGGGGCCGCCGGGACCTCTGCCACCGACCGCTACTCGCCTGTTATTTTTCTTTGAAGCAGAGCACGCCTCTCCGGCAATCCAAGCCAAAATCAATGTTTCATCGGCGGAAGTAGGGGTTCTGCCGGGCTGCACGGCACGGCGCGGTGCACCGGCCCGATCGGCAGAGGATAACCCTTTATCCCGCCGTCTTGTCCTCAGCACACCGGCACCTCGGACCACGCTACGGAGCGCGCCGCACCATCAGGCCAGGGGCGTAGCCAGAGTTGGCTTCTGGAGGAGGATGTGCCACGCTAATTGCCAACATTCAGGCGATTGATACGGGGGTGGCATATCCCGGTCGCCCTGTTTTTTTTTTTTTGTTGTTTTTTTTAAATTTCTCTCCCTCCCCATGGCTACGCCCAAGGATCAGGCCCGAAAACAACGGAGTAACAGCAAGAACAAACTTTTTTTTACTGAAATGCCTCGAGCATGCATGCTCCAAAAGTCACTTTGGTGATTAAAAAAGAATAGTAAAGAAAACATGCCATCGCATACCATTCCTATCCAAACCGGTCCGCGATGAAAATGATACGGATAAGGGGCCATCCATGTACCACGTGACCGAATTGGGGGGAGGGGGGGGCAAGCCACAGGTCACACTCCTATATTAAATACATGGGAAGGTTAGGTTAGCCAGGTCACGCGGGGGGAGAGGAGGTGTCTAAAAGTGGCCTATTTCGGGTCACGTGGTATATGGATGCCCCCTAAAGCCCCGCGTGTGTCACAGTAGGATGGTGGTGCGGATAGTGTGGCCCCACGGGCGAGCGGGTGAAGGGCCGTGACTAGTGGCACCTGAGAGCACGATCGGAACTAACTTTGATAGGGGGGAGAGACTAGTCCGCAGAGGCGAGCGGCGCGGAGGGGTCTAGGGCCGGCAAACTTTGACTCCGACATCTCCGACGCGGGAATACACTCACGGAGGGCAGAGCAGGCAGAGCACCGGGCGGCACCGAGCGGCACTTTCGAACCGAGCCACTGCGATCGGCGTGTGATCACGGCGTCGTTAGGGGATGAGAGAGAAGGTTGGGCCGGGTCAGGCCGAGCTGGGCCGGGGGACTTGAGCACAAGTTTCTGCCGCCGCGCCCCGCTGGCCCCGCTGGCCCCGCTGGCCCCGCTGGCTCCGTGCTCATGCAGCTGGCGAGGCGGGGCGGCCGACTCGCACAATAACTGCCGTCATAACCTCTCGCTCGCTGCGCCCTGCCTCCCTGCCGCGCGGGCTGCTTTGTGGCGGGGCGGTAGGGTCTCAGTATTACGCTGGCCACAATGCTGCCCTGCTAGTTACTCCGTTCGTTTTATCTTCTCTGCTTCTCCACCCTCGACTCGGAATAGCATTCCTCGCAGTGTTGCCAGAAAAGTAGCCCAAGACACACAGGTGTAAAGATTGCGCCTACATGTGCCTGCCTACTAGGCAACATGTGATCACGGCTGTTAGCAAGTTGCCTAGTAGGCAGGCGGAGCTAGGCACAATCTTTACACCTGTGTGTTTGGGCCCTGTTTTGCCTTCTTTTCTGGCAACACTGATTTCTCGACCCCCAAAAAATGCGTCGCTGTCGGAGGACGGCAAGTCAGAGGTGATAAGTGTACGCAGGGCAACCAGCGGCGGGCTAACAAGCGGCGTAACAGAGCTGAGTGGAAGGACGGGGTGCGCCCAGCGCGCAGCTCGCAGCCCAGGTAAACGAACAACAAAAACTTGTAGGCGCGCGGCGGTGGGCGCCAGGTCTAGTGCTCCACTCAGCGCCCCGCCAGCAGCTGCTACACCACCGGCCCGTATTGACAGCGTCAACATTTGTCTCTCTCTGTCTGTCTCTCTGTCTCTCTCTCTCTCTCTCTCTCTCTCTCTCTCTCTCTCTTCTCTCTCTCTCTCTCTCTCTCTCTCTCTCTCTCTCTCTCTCTCTCTCTCTCTCTTCGGCTCACTCTCTCTTGCTTTCTCCTCGGACCGAAATGCGCCCACGACGTTCTCCCTCTAACGAACTTTCAAGCGCGCACCGCCCGCCCTTTCTTGGGGTCCGGCCTCTCCACCACGCCCTGCCGATCTCGTACGCACACCGCACACCGCACACACACACACACACACACACACACACACGCACACACACACACACACACACACACACACACGCACACGCACACGCACACCCACACACGCTCAGCGCGTGTGCCACTTTGCCGCAAGACGACGACGCCGCTCGCCACGCCTTGTGTACTCGCCGCAAGGAAAATGGCCCGGGGTGGGGCGTGAGTCCGCCGGGCCGTGAACCCGTGGTAAGGGGGGGGGGGGGGTGTACCGCGGGGACCAGTGGGGACCGAGCGCTGCCGTGCTGCCGTGGCGACGTGTACACTGCTGCCAACAACGATCGGGCGGGAAGAGTACATCCTCGGTTACCATTGCTCTTAGAACCCTGCACTGCTGCACCCTGTGTGTGTGAGTGTGTGCGTGCGTGTGAACAGGAGTACATTCATGATGCCATGAGTGTACCCCCTGCCAGCCGCTCACAAGTAGAGAAGGGAGGGGGGTATTCATGGTGCTCAAGTTATACCCGGTTATGCCCCCCCCCCCCCACCTCCGGTACAACCTACATCACCACCCTGGTACGTGTGAGTGCAGGCGTGCGGACACAGCCTGGACGCCAGTGTGTGCGGCCACAGGCCACAGGCCGGGGGCCTTGTAGGGGGAGGGGGGGGGAGAGGATACAGGCCGGGGGCCTTGTAGGGGGAGGGGAGGGAGGAGGGGCAGGATACAGGCTGGCACCTCGAGGAGGGTGGCATGGCGGTGCTGGAGCACTGGACACTATACACGCAGCAAGGGCTGTGGGGCCTCGTATGTCTGCGCTTGCAGACCCCCCAAGTAGAGAGAGAGAGAGAGAGAGACAGACAGAGAGAGAGAGAGACATAGAGGGAGAGGGACAGGCTGAGAGAGAAGAACGATTTCACAGGGTACGCAAGGGTGCCACTTTCGGTGCTGGACTTGCACTGGCGCACTCTCTGCCTGAGTGGCGGGGGAGGGTAGAGGCCGGGGCTGCGCGGTCGGGGCAGAGGACCTTAAAGTGGGAAAAGTTGTCGGGGGAGGGGGTGCGGCGGCGGTGGTAGCAGCGGTAGCGGTGCGGTGCAGATGAGCGGACAACGTCCGGCAAAGAGGCTGTCTCCAATCGTCCCGTTGCGGGTGGTATTATTTTCTGTTCCGTTGCTGGGGGTCCTCGGGCGCGTGGAAGGGTGCAAGTTATTTCCGAGGGAGAAGTTGGCAGTGCCGTCTTTTGTACTGAATGCGCTGTTGTCGATAAGGACGGCTGTGCACGGTAGCGCAGGGCGGGGCGGTGCGCAATGCGCCCACCAACTCATCCCAACTCGAGTTCCGCGCCGAAAAGGGCGCCGCTCTGTCGTTTTCCGAGAAGGCGCCGAGCGGGCCCGGGCTGCGGGCAGCGCGGGGTTATTTGAGTTGGGACGCTACGCAACCCGCTGCACACGCGACGAGGCCGGATGAGAACGCACCCGGCGGCAGGCGGAGAGCGCGGCCACACAAGGGGCCGAGAGCGCGGATTGGCGTTGATTTCTCGCAGTGCACGATGGTGCGCCGCGCCTGCAAATTAGACTCAATTGGGGCGCCCCCGCCTGTACGCCTGGTTTACTCAAAGGCAGCTAAGGCAGGGCAGGGCCAGGGCCAGAGGACTGGAATCGGCAGCGGCGGCGTGGCAGCATAGCGCCGGCAGCACTGCGTTGTCGGGGCGGGGCGGGGCGGGGCGGGGCGGGGCGGGGCGGGGCGGGGGCCCCCGGGGCGGCCGCAGTGGAGCGAACGATTTCATCCGCCGCGGGACCGGCAAATAACAGAATTGTGCGCGCAGCGGAGTGACGAAGCGCGCGGCGCGAGGTCTGTGCGCGCCACTGCGGGGGCTCCGTGCTGCCGCTGCTGCCGCTGCTGCCGCTGCTGCCGCTGCTGCCGTTGCTGCCGCTGCTGCCGCTGCTGCCGCTGCTGCCGCTGCTGCCGCTGCTGCCGCTGCTGCCGCTGCTGCCGCTGCTGCCGCTGCTGCCGCTGCTGCCGCTGCTGCCGCTGCTGCCGTTGCTGCCGCTGCTGCCGCTGGCACGGAGGGGGCGAAAAGAGAATGACTACAGCGAATATATCTGTGGACGACCTCATCCCCCTAGCGAGCAGCCAAATGGACGGGGATCATGCTGGAGGCCACGGCTCGGGCCGGGCGCCGCGGCCACCATTTCCAGCGCGTGTGTATGTGTGCGTGTGTGTGTGTGTGTGTGTGTGTGTGCGTGTGTGTGTGGGCGCGGACCATGCACAGAGCACGCCAGCCTTGGCAGTGCACCAAGTGATTTCGCTGAGCCGCTTTATGGTCAAAGGAGAACAGGGACCGGCTCGGCTCGGCTCGGCTCAGCGCTCAGCTCGACCCATCTGGGACGTCGGCGGTCTTCCTTTGCCCTGGTCCGGTCCAATCGGGTCGGCGGCAGGTCGTCTGCGGGCGTCTCGTGCCGACCTCACGGCACGGCTTCAGCGGCCCCAACCACGAGCGGCAGGCGGTGGGCGGCGGGCAGCGGCCCCGGCAGTCCGTCAGCGCAGTACAGCTCTGCAGTCGGCGGCCGATGGGGTCCACGGGCTCCGGGTTCGCCTTGCCACCCGGGCGAATTTTTGTGTGTGAGGTACGTTCACGATCGCGCCGTGCCGTCTGGGTCGGAGCGGGATGGTGGGGGCGGCGGGGGCTGCAGTCGGCGTTGTGCCCAGCGCTTGATGATAACGACAAGTAAAGTGGGTCGAGAGCGGTCGGCGGGCGCCCTGGCCCTGCCAAACCTCCCGGTGGCGCCGCCCCGCCGCCCCGCCCCGAGCACCACCTGCCACTTGCCGCGGGAAACGGCCGCAAATATATCCCAAAGCCGCCCTGATTTGCCTTCTGCGCTGCCCTTGCCAAGCTGACAGGGCCTAGCGGAGCCCAGCAGTGGCAGCACGTGGTGTGTGGTGTGCCAGTGTGCCCCCGACCTGCCGGCAGTTAAGAAGAGAGCTTGCCGCGACACAGCTGTATTTTTGCACCTCCAAACTTTTCAGTGCACAGATTTATTAATGTGTCTCGGAAGCAATCCCGCAACTCGGGTCCTATAGAGCAATGTCGGGGGGGGGGGGGGGCAACAAGCAGTAATACAGCCAAAGAGGTTGAAGGCAGTGGTCCTGGCAGAACCCGGACGACAGGTTTTGTCACCCGCCGTCAAACATGCCATCCTGCTTTTTTCTCTGTGAATTTTTTTCGGTAACATTTCGGTGACTGGTGACTGGAACTATTGGTAAGGGACTAGAGGTGACTGCACATGAGACTGCTCCGTTAGGTGTCTTTACCATGTGATTTACCCCTCGGGCTGGTGGGTCGGAGGGGAGGTGAACAAGGCGACACCCGCCCCGCCTCCGCCGTGCAATCTCCGATCCCCAAGCCCAGCGCCGCCAAAGGGTTCGCGTGAGCCGAGCCGAGCCGGCAGCCGCGAGCCCGCCGGCTTATAACGCCATGCCATGCACTGTCTAAAGAGGGTGCTTTCACGGTAAGCGCGCACCGCCGCAGCGCTCCAGCGGCTCCAGCGGCTCCAGCGGCTCCAGCTCTCCGCGGTCCTCTCTCCCTCTCGCTCGCTCTCTCGCCCGCCCCGCACGCTCCCTCTTTATACGTCGCTCTGAAACTGTGAGCATGAACAATACAACACCACGCGCCGCCGCGCCGCCGCGGTCCGAGCTTTTATCCGGGTCGGCAACTCGTTTCTCGTTTCGGCAGCGTGTGGCGGCGCGTGGTGGCGGCAGCCGCACGGCCACCGCGTCATCTGAGGCACCAGCTCGAACTGAGTCCCATCCCATCGGGGACCGTGGCGGTGGTCTTCGGGGACCTGTAGTGGCCGCGCCAGCCGCGCCGGGCCGCGCGTCTGAGGGGACCAAGGATGACGCGGGGCCGCGGGGCCGCGGGGCTGGGGGCCGAGTGCCCGGCGGCCGGACCGGCGTCCACGCACTGTGGAGGCCCTTTGCCCTTTGTTCCTGCCAAACAATGACGACATTTCAAAGAAAGCCGTGCCGCGCGCCCGGGGGGGGGGGGGGGGGGGGGGGGGGGGGGCCGAGGCTGTGTCGGTGGTTGTGCTGCGCTGCCAAGGAGCGTCGCTGGACCCGTGTGTCGCAGGCTGCACCGCCAGCCCGCCCGCTGTCCGTATTGGAAGGCCGGAATAGGCCGACCGGGTCCTGCTCTCAGACTGCGCCAACATCGATGGGTACGGCGCACCGAGGTGGCAATCACTGTCCACTCTCGGTGTACATCGATTTAAATCATGCTGATTCTTTTGATTTTATTAGTTTTTTCCTCACAAAAACTTGATTTTTTTAAAAACCTTTCTAGATTTAAACCCGAATTTCTTGTTTCCTCTCTGTTTTGATTTTTCTTCTCCATTTTTCAGATGTTTTCAGCAGTATGTGTCGTAAATTTGTCTTTTTTCTGTTTTTCTCAATTTGATCTATTTTGATTTTTTTTTCAGATTCTTTTTACCACTTTATACACGGAATTTTCATACTGAATGTCGACGACGAGCGGCCCGTGCTGCTGGCGCGTCGCCCCCGGCCGTATTTATTATTGCTGGTGTCGGTGCTGCGTTGGCGAGCACGGCGTTGACCTCACACTCCGAGGCCCCGGACCCCCGAGCCCCCGAGCCCCCGGGCCTCTCCACCCCCCGCGATGCGGCGGGAACTCGGCGCCCCACCGCTTTGCCGCGGCTCGGAGCGGGCGGGAGCATCTGGCATCGCAGTGAGCTGCTGGCACCGCGTAATCCGAATAAATCTGGAACCCGAGCCGCTGGAGCCGCTGGAGCCGAGACTGCAGCTGGAGAAGGGACACAGAGCCGAGCTCGGCGGGGTGTAACTTTGACACGGCACCTCGAGACGGCGACGCGGCGGTGTCGATACAAGAGCGGGAGGATCAGCGTGTTTGTCTTGCAGCGTTGTGCAGCGCGCGCAAAGTTTCCGCGGCCGGAAGTGAAGCGGCCGCCGCCGCCACTACCGCCGCCGCCGCGCAGACTAGACGAGGCAGACGAGGCCGCGGGAGACGGGTTAGCTGTCACCTTCCGTTATTTATGGACGCTCCCTCCGCCGGCAAGAAGAATCGACAGGATGGACCCCATACTCCGCTGGCTGCTGGACAATATGTCGATTTTCCTGCAGTGCCTAGGCTCGCCCCGCTGTCGCACGGCCTTCAGTATGTCGGCGGACAAAGACCAGAAATCGAAATCCCGTCCGGGAGCGGGCCGGACTTGGGCCGGAGGGGGCACAGGGGGCGCATGGGGCCCCTAAGACCTCGCCAACTTACAGCGCGCGTCCTATCTGGACACACTTTTATCCGTCTTTGATCGCTGCTGCCCTGCCGCTCCGCTCCTGTGAGGCGGCGGTGGCCGCAGCAGCTCGCGCCGCGGGGCACGCGGCTCCCGCCGGTTCCCACACTTTGCCAACAGCACAAAGTTAGGTTGGCACCGCCGCGCTGCCGCGCTGCCGCGATGGAGTGGGTGGAGTATGTAACAGCGCCGGCCACCCGGCCGCGGGGCTCAACTTTGTGAAAAGAGCCCGCAAAACGGTGACGGTAGATGTACATAAATACAGTTTTGTTTTTTCGCCGTAACGTCCCCGCCTTTTTGTTTCCTCTTCGGCGTCCGCGCCCCATTTTTAACCAGCTACGCCGAGAGCGTGCGCAGAGGCGGTCCGACCCCGCCCCGCCCCGCCGCGCTGCGTCCCCAGGCAACCACGTCCAAAGTCACATCTAAGTCTGTCAGCTTTTTCGTCCTCCAAACTTGTTATTTCCCCCCTTCCTTCTTCGGCGTGTCCGCGCACTGGACTCCATTAAATTTTCAGAACCAATCAGGGGCTTTCGGGCCCCGCAGTCCCCCGCATCGGCCGGAAAGTGAACTTTAGCTAGCCCCCGCCTGCCAGCTTGTAGGCCAGGCGCTGCCAAGCGCCCACGGGCCCTCTGTCGCCGGGATCAACAACACGCCAAACTGTTTGCCGAAGCTGTCCTGCCCCCCGCCAAGAGGGGGGGGGGGGCAGCAGCGCGGGCAGGTGCAGGTGTAACGCAGCACGCACCCATACAGCCTACAAGTCAGGGGAGTCCCCCTAATCGGCTTGCGCATCGCAGTGGGATCACTTAGGTTGGCCGTCTAAGCTGCGAGCTCGCGTGCCAGCCCACCAGCCGTGCCGTGTCGGGCCGCGCCGTACCGTGCCGCGCCGCGCCACCGATTGCTCAAGTTTCTCACGGGTCTGATCAACCCTCCTCAAGTCCACGCACTAAGGCCTTCCGATACACAACCCACCCCATCCCAGAAAGGCACCCTCCGCGAGGAACCGAAATAGCACAGAGAGACTCATAGAAATTTTACGCATCACCACTGATGCCCTCCTTTTTTTGTCGCATGGAAATATCGGGGCAGATCAATTTTTATCTACACTGGTGAAACCAAGGCATTTTTCTACGCTCAATTCAGTGCTAAAAGTCAGCCGAAAACGGCCCCGCTTTTCGCCCTAATAGAGCGTAATATTTTATGCTCCGCCTTGTTAGGGTGGTGGTTGTGTGGTCCCCGGTTTGGGCCCTGTCCCGGGCCCTGGCTCCCAGGGGTGCGCCGACGGTGGTGCTTCGACTGTGACTCGGCGGGTGCTTTGGCCGCCCGGGGCCCCCCTGCCGTCCCCTCATGAATAGTTGAAGCGGCAAACTGCTTGATGACGATCGAGGAGCTCCATTATTTCAAGTTGATGACGTTGTGCGAGTGAAGGCATCTGCCGGCATCTGCCTGAGCTGCAGCTACTACTGCTGCTGCTGCTGCTGCTGCTGCTGCTGCTGCTGGTGCTGCTGCTGCTGCTGCTGCTGCTGCTGGTGCTGCTGCTGCTGCTGCTGCTGGTGCTGCTGCTGGTGCTGCTGCTGCTGCTGCTGCTGCTGCTGCTGCTGCTGCTGCTGCTGCTGCTGCTGCTGCTGCTGGTGCTGCTGCTGCTGCTGCTGCTGCTGCTGCTGCTGCTGCTGCTGCTGCTGCTGCTGCTTCAAGGCCCCCACTAACGTCAAATAACGGCCCGATAAGTCAAACGAAGCAACACGCATTAGCCTCCTCACACCGCCTCCGCCTCACACTCTGCAGGCACAGCACACCGTCAGCGCAGACAGCCCGCCCAGCCCCAGGTGGTGGGGCGGCCGGGCTCATCATCCTCTCCATTAACCCCAAACACGGGCCGCGGAACACGAGGCGGAGGCCGCGCCCCGCGCCGCCGTAGACGAATCCCCCCAGCCAGCAGAGAGTCTTTCAGGCTTCGAGATTTGGTGTGCCCCGGCTGTGCCCCGGCTGTGCCCCGGCTGTGCCCCGGCTGTGCCCCGGCTGTGCCCCGGCTGTTCCCCGGCTGTGCCTCAGCCGACGGCGGCAGAGGCAGCGGAGCAGGCCGGAGATGGAGTTCACCGACAGGATGAGAAAGTCCACAGCGGCACACGGGTCCTACGGCCATGCGCGAGTAATGAAAGGTAAACAGTCATTAGGACGCGCGAGTTTATGTCACAGCGGATGATGAGTGCTTCGGCCGCCACCGGCCGCCACCGGCCGCCGCCCCATTGTCATTTTAACGAGGCACTCGAAAATGAGGGGCAGGACACACGGGAAAGAAAGAAAGTGTAGGCGAGGCAACGGAGCAGGAGGCTGAGCTGAGCCAGGGCAAGGCGCTGGCAGGGCAGGGCAGAGCAGGGCAGGGCAGGGCAGGGCAGGGCAGGGCAGGGCAGGGCAGGGCAGGGCAGGGCAGGGCAGGGCAGGGCAGGGCAGGGCAGGGCAGGGCAGGGCAGGGCAGGGCAGGGCAGGGCAGGGCAGGGCAGGGCAGGGCAGGGCAGGGCAGGGCAGGGCCGCCATCAGCCCACATCTGGCACCCGCACATCCCCTCAACAGCTGCCAACAGCTGCGCTGAGGGTTCGACGTCCAGGCGGCTGAGCGCTGTTCTGATCCGCGGTGCGTGAGCGTTGCCTCGTCACGGTGGTGCAATAGCAAAAAACAAAATCAAGAAAAAAAAAACATTTGACTGAAAATGTTCAAAAAATCTGAAAAAAATGCAAAAATAAAAACAAGATCCCAGTTCAGGCCAAATCATTTCTAGAATGTGTCAAATCAATAATTTGGTGTTGGAAAAGAGAAAAAGATCAAAAGGATCCGACTCCTGCTTCGGCCCCCTCGAGGCGACCCTATCGGATTGGAAAGCAGCGCCAAGCCTCAGGATATGTTTACTCCCTCTAACCTGATGCCCCACGCCGGATATGACTTTCGCTTCCTTCTTTCCGTCATCAAAGGAGAAGATGCGGAGGGGTAGACGGAAAGTGAAAGCACGACGGGGTTGTGCGGATCGGTCAGTCAGTCTGACAGAGAGAGAGAGAGAGAGAGAGAGAGAGAGAGAGAGAGAGAGAGAGAGAGAGAGAGAGAGAGAGAGAGAGAGAGAGAGAGAGAGAGAGAGAGCAAAAAGAAAACGGACGCGAGAATCTCTCAGCCGCCTTGGCCGGCGTCGACAGCTTCATATTGGGGTTGCCCCCCCCCCCTCCCCCACCTCTCTGGCCAAAGGACAACAAACCGCTTCTTGCAAAAGGAGGGAAATCTACCCGCTCTCTCGCCGACCAAACGCCTGAGCCCCGCACCGCCGCCGGGATCGGGAGCGCACAAAGCTTGATTCCCGCATTCGAAATCGTCCGCCCACTTCTTCTTCTTCTTCTTCTTCTTCTTCTCCCCCCCTCTCTCTCTCTCTCTCTCTCTCTCTCTCTCTCTCTCTCTTTTATGCGTCCTCAGTGCTGGAGCGAGCCGCTGCGTCGTGGCCGCACGAGAATGTTTTAACGTTTCTTCTTGGTTTGGGAGAGGACGTTGCTGTTGGGCGCTGTTTTCGTCGGTGTTTTGTACGAAACGCGCGGGGCGTCCGCGGGAACGTGTCCGCAGGGCAGCGCTGGCAAGTGAAGGGCGGCGGCTGCGCCGGGGGGTGCGGCCACTGATACCACCGCAACCCCTCCGTGACGGGTGGGGAGATAATCAGCGGAGGCGGAGGGGGGAGGGGGTGGGCGGGAGGTGTAACACGATAGTGTCGCGGTAACGTGTACATCCCCATTAAGACCCTCATTGTTGTTTCGGTGCACACGAAACAATGCTTTGGAGTGGCACTCGTGCCCCGCCAGCGAGGGCGGTGGGTTCCCACAGCGGAAGAGGGGGAGTGGGGGGGGGGGGGGGAGGGAGATCGACGAAGCATGTAACAATACTCGGAAACTTTCCCCCCGCTGCCCCCTTCCCCCGCCGAGGAGTGAGTGTCGCGCCGTGTCCTGCCTGTGCCAAGCGGAGCATGCGCGATCGGAAGTGGCGTGAGGGTGAGGGTGCTGACCGTCTGGACCCCCGGATTATTTCGCGTTATACATTTAATCGCGCCGCCTCACGAGTGTGTCAGCTCCCGTCCACAAGCCTATTTAGAGCGACGACGACGAGCTGTCCCCGGGCTGTCCCCGGGCTGTCCCCGGGCTGTCCCGCTAGCAAACAAACCATATTGGATTACTCTCTCACAGCGCCCGCAGCATCGCCGCCAGCCGAGAGCTTTCCCCCCCTCAAAATGTTATTCTAGAATCTGCGGTGCGGCGCGGCGCGGCGCGAGGGCTGCAGCCGCGGCGCGCAGCGTAACCGTCCGCTTGTACAGCGCGGCGCGGTGCGGCGATCAAGGCAGCCGCCGCTCCACGTTTTCACCGCTTTACTCTCCCGTGCTCCTTCCCGTCTCGGTGCTCGGCTGCTCGGCTCGGCATCTAGCGCCTCGCGTCAGTCTCAGCCGTCAGCACGCTTATGTGCGGATTATTATTCGGCCGTGCGAAGCGAACATCGACACGTATTATTTCACATTCGCTATCCGAATGTTACAAAGTGGAAGGGAGGGGGGGGGGGAGGCGGCTGCTGGCGTCTGCAAACCTCTTCCATTTTATGGGCCGGACCGAGATAGTGACAGAATTGTAACCGACGCAAAAAAAAACAGTACAAGAGAGAGAGAGAGAGAGAGAGAGAGAGAGAGAGAGAGAGAGAGAGAGAGAGAGAGAGAGAGAGAGAGAGAGAGAGAGAGAGAGAGAGAGAGAGAGAGAGAGAGAGAGAGAGAGAGACAGAGACAGAGAGAGAGAGAGACAGAGAGAGAGAGAGAGAGAGCTGTGGGAGGGAGAGGGGTTTGGTGGTGGTAGTGGTCCGTGTGCCAGATCTCGCGTCGTGCCGGCCCCATCCCTTTGGCACTCTGCAGTCCAGCGCCATCAAGATACCGGGTGAAATTGCTTTCCGGCCGATTGAACGCCAGGACCCGGGCCGCGGGCTGGGCCGGGCTGGGCCGGGCCTGGCCGGCCGGGGTTTCCGAAGCACTGGCTACATACTGTTGCTCGCGGCACGGAGCGGGCGGAGCACGCACGGGGTACCTCACTCTCCTTTGGAGCGAACGGAAGATAACATTAGAAAAGATTTCATATATTACTTTGTTCTACATTGTTCTACCTTGTTCTACGTTGTCACATGCTTTACACAATTTTTCTCTTCAAAGGATTCCAGGAGGAGCCGAGTGCGACATTCGTAGATCCACCCCTTACCCTTTTCTATCGCTTCATGTTCTCTCTCTCTCTCTCTCTCTCTCTCTCTCTCTCTCTCTCTCTCTCTCTCTCTCTCACACCCTCTCTCTCACACACACGCACACACTCCCTTTCAGCGCCGTAAAGCCTCTCTGCATGGTGCACAAAAGCGGTGCGTCTATACGCAAACGATGAATTAATCCTCACACACGCACACGCACACGCTCACGCACGCGCACACAAACGCACGCGCACACGTGTTTCAGCAGAGACCGCGATTACTGCTTGCTCACAAACCCAAAATGAAACGCAGCCCTTGCCTGTCTGCTGTAACGCTTGCCTCGCCACGTGCCGACGTGCCGCCACGCCTCGGCGGCTCGGCGGCGGCTGGCGGTGCGTAGCGCGCACCGCGCCTGTCAGCATTCATTACCTCCGGGAAGGCATGACGGATGAGTTCTCCGAGAACGCGGCTTACTGCCAAGCCATATTTCGGATTTCCGCGGCACGGATACGCAAGTTGCTGAAATTTTCAAGATCCAAGCGGGTGGGAAAGGAACTCAACCCTTCAATATGTTGTTTCGAACAAAAATAAAAAGTTGGTTACTGACTCTGGTATGGGACTGGTTCACATGTATTTTTTACTTTAAAAAAAAAATTGATGCAGATATTTCGCAGGATATAGTTTGGTTTCTAATGGTCTGCACGTGCACATTATGCTACTGCTGCTATGGAAACAACTTTTGAGACATTTCTCTATTTTTGTGAAACTCGAGGGGTTGGATCGGTGGGCAACGGCTGCGGCGGTGAACACGGGTGGTTCTGGTTGCCCCTGGGCCGCACCGCGCATCGCGCCGCTCCGCACCGCAGCGACCGCAGGGCCCTCAGTAGTGTCCCAGCAGAGCAGGGAGGGGGGGGAGCAGCGGGCACACGCTGAGCGCGCGCTGAGCAAACGGAACGAATGTGCGAGGACTGCAACTACCCAATTACTACGTGGGCCGGGCCAGGGGCCGCCGGGGGCCGCCGGGGACGGGAGCCAGGGGCGGGGGGGGGGGGGCTCATTCTGGCAAGATCCCTGCCCCTCTCCGGCTGGGGAGAAAAGGAGAAAAGAAAAGCGGTCTCCGAAATTGCTTCATTCCCGCCGCGGCCGTCGTCGGTCGGACTCGGTCGGCCATTTCCCAGCGACTTCCAAAGCATACAAAGTCTCCGCAGTGGCAACAGCGGCGCTGGTCGAGGCCGGGGCCGGGGGTCGGGCCGGGGGCCGGGCCGGGGGCCGGGCCGGGGGTCGGGCCGGGGGTCCACGACGCGATCCTCCCGCCCTCGCCGCCATCAGTCTCAATTAGAGCCGTGCTCTGCGAAGGCCGCACAGCCGCAGGCCGGACGGCCGTTGAGGACCGAAATAATTTAAAGTGCCTGATGCCCAGGTAAGCCCGGCCCAGCCCGGCCCAGCCCGGCCCAGCGCGCTCTGGATGGCCCCGAGGACAGCGGGCGCGGCGCGGGGCGGGGCCCGGGCCCGGGCCCGGCACCCACGGTATCCCTGGCATGGCTTCCCCTCCCCGGGGTCGGGGGGTGTTTGGACGGGGGGGGGGGGAGGGAATTAGTGGGGCAATAATGCTGCGGAAACGCTCGCCCGAATAAGGAATGAGGGCTTTCTTTCTGTGCTGGCCGGCGGGGATGAGGGAGGGGAGCCGGCTTCAGCCTGTGGTTAAATTGTGGGGGTGATAGCCATGGGGGGGGGGGGGGTAATGCAGCGCGCACCACCAGTATCAGCTTTGTGGACAGGGGGAGGGCGTGGCGGGGGCCCCGGGGGACGCTGGGGCACCACCGATGCGGACAATGAGTTTAAACCGCACCCAGCAGCCCTGCCCTGCCCAGCCCAGCCGGTACCCGTGTGCTGCATCGCCAAAGCGGGGGTCAGGGCGGGCCGCGGGCCACTGCTGGCCAGGTAGAGCTGCACACTCAGCGCACTCCACTCCAGCACATCCCCTGCATTATTTAGGTGGGAGCAGAGCGGACGGCTCACTGCTTTCCAAACGCTCGCGATGTCGAGATGTATTTAATATCTTCCACGTTTCCGCCACGAGCATCGCATATCGCATCGCCGGAGTCGGCGTTCATACATTATGCGGGATCCGGGCGAATGATTAACCCTCCCGGCCGTATTCACTGCTGGAGCCTCCAGACTCCAGCTTAAACTTCCAGACTCCAGCATTTGACCTCCAGTCTCCGCCCCGCAACCCGCGCGGTTACAAGGATCTCAAAGCGAGTTGGGTGACCTTGAGAATAGGCGGAAGCGCTAGGGCTCGGCCCGGGGCAAATATTTACGGCAATAGGAGTGCGGGTGTGGGCGGTGTGCACCAGCTCCCGGCCGGCGGAGGGTTTTTGTTTTCCTACCTAGGTGCTTTTAGCGCGCCGCGGCGCCGCGGGTCCGGTGTTATTGGAATCCCTCAGGAGCAAAGTGCGAAAGTGGTTTAGAAGTATCCGACTCGTGAGGGTTCGCTTGGCGCGTGCCGCCCCTGCTTAACGCGATAGTAATATTGTTTGGCCGCGGTAATAAGTTTTTGGAGCCGCGCGGCCGAAACGGAAATGTCGGCAGCATTCACAGGGAGACTACGCTCGTCCTCAGCGCCCTTGACAAGCAGTCGGGGGACGTTCTCGTGTATATTTAAGAAAGTGGCCAATTTCCCTTGCTCGCTCTCTTTGGCCGCCCCTGATGTTCCACCATCCAAGGAAGAGTCACAGAGAAACATCTTGGTGGCTCTGAATTTTGTTTTCATCTTCTGATTTCGAACTGTCACTTTGGTCACCTTTTCTTTTCTGGCATTTTCGGGGTCGAATCTTATAAAATCCTTCCTCGTGTCATTTAATAGTAGTATTTTTTCCACCGTGACAAGCAGTGCTCACACCCGCACACACACACACACACACACACACACACACACACACACACACACACACACGCGCGCGCGCGCGCGCAGAAGGGTGGGACATCCCAAAGGAAATACGGCACAGCGCGTCGAGCTCTACATGGGCCACATGCAATGTGCCGTGCGCGGAACGCTCTCCATGGCCGCGGAATGGTGATGGTCGGGGGGAGAGACAGGGAGGGGGGGAAGGGTAGGTCACGTGGGGACAGCAGGACGGCGGAGGCCGGCGGGCACGGAGAGCTCTTATGACAAATTGCGGCATTGTGGCAAGAAAGAGTGAGGCCCCCCGCGCGTGGGCATCACAACGCAGGACACGAGAGCGGGAGGGAGAGAGAGAGAGAGAGAGAGAGAGAGAGAGAGAGAGAGAGAGAGAGAGAGAGAGAGAGAGAGAGAGAGAGAGAGAGAGAGAGAGAGAGAGAGAGAGCGCATGGAGTTGAGACGCACGAGGTGACACGGGACTTTTCTTTTTTCATGACGGTGAAGGGGAGCAGGGGAGCGAGGGCGTCGGAAACGGGTCCCCGGGAATCCTGGAGGTCGGTCGGCCCGGCGGGCTGAGCAGTGGACGTGAGTGGGGAAAGGCGTGAGGGAGGAGAAGGACATCATAAAAATTGAGTGGCGGGGCGGCGGCAGCGGCGACGGCGGCGACGGCGGCGACGGACGTGCGGGAGGTGTCAAATCGCAGCAGCAGCAGCAGTGGCGGCGGCGGCGACGCTGGAGCCCCGTGCTGGGTAGGCAAGCCCGTCGCACAACCGTGCCGTCGTGTTGCCTATCCTCGACTCCGCAGGCTGACTGCAGGGTGACGGCGACGCTGGCCGCCGCCACCACCGCCACCACCGCCGCCGCTTTGGTGCCCGTCGACATAAACAGCATTTGAAATTCCCGCCCACGCTCCGTCCCTCCGTCCCTCCGTCCGCTCGCCCTCCGCTTCTCGCGGGCCCGCCGACTCATACAGATGGTAGCAGATGCACAAGCGGCCCGGAAACTGCCCGCGCGCGCTTCCCAGTTTTGTGGGTGTTGGCTCTTTATTTCCTCTTTAAAAAAAATGTTTGTCGA
This sequence comes from Odontothrips loti, assembly GCA_038380765.1. Classification (NCBI taxonomy): domain Eukaryota; kingdom Metazoa; phylum Arthropoda; class Insecta; order Thysanoptera; family Thripidae; genus Odontothrips; species Odontothrips loti. The sequence goes on along the minus strand of CM076247.1, from coordinate 16,869,047 downwards.
CGCGGAAAAAAAAGGGATAAAGTATTCACACTAAATCCTTATGTCAAAATTTAAGCATACGGAGTGCTTACGCACATCCCTATGCACATTTTAGTACGGAGTTACGCAGATTTCTGTACGGAATTATGCACAAAAAGTGTGCGTAAGCTTCTGTATGCTTAATTTTGTGCGGAACTATGCACTAAAGTGTACACTAGGATTTACTGTGTTAAATCTTTATTAGAGAGGCCTCCGCGGCAGACTGGCAATATTTGCTAATACGGGGCGAGTTCCTCGCTGTTTGCCAGCCATGCCGGATCGGGACGACGAGTAGGGCTGGGAAGTGCAGCAGCAGTAGCAGCAGTAGCAGCAGCACACAGCGGCAGCGGCCCCTAGCTTCTGCTCTCTCGCGCGCGGAGAAGTAAATGAAAATGCGAATGAATCCTCCGCAGAGAGGCGGGGCGTGCGTGGCGTCCGCGTGGCGACGGCGTGGCAGCGTGGCGGCGTGGCGGCATCGCCTCTTTGTGCATTTCGGCACGCGCCCGTCTCATTCTATCCGCCGGCCCGGGATGAAAGTTTACCGCTGCTGGAGCTCCGCGTGTTGGCAGTACCAACGCCGAGAAATGGTATACGTGGTTCCGCGGCGGGCCGCGCCGGGCAGAAGGGCCAGCCCGGCCCCCGGCACCGGTCTTCCCCCGAAAGGTCTGCAGGCGCTGCGCCGACGGGCCGGCTAGGCGCGCACAAAGCGATTCATAAATAATTTATCAGGTCGAAAGGGGGAAGAGAAAGAGAGAGAGAGAGAGAGAGAGAGAGAGAGAGAGAGAGAGAGAGAGAGAGAGAGAGAGAGAGAGAGAGAGAGAGAGAGAGAGCAAGCAGCAAGCAGAAGATTCACGCACACAACACGCAAGTTTAACGGCGGCCAATGCAAGTAAAGCGAGCAGCGGTCGCGAGCGAGTGAGTACGTGAGCGGGCTGGTCTCTAATCCGATGAACTCGGCCGCCTGCAGCCGCTGCTGCTGCTGCTGCTGCTGCTGCTGCTGCTGCTGCTGCTGCTGCTGCTGCTGCTGCCGCTGCCTTCTTTGCTCCGCCTGGCCGCCCGGCACGCGGCCTCGGAAGAATACAGAGTCTTATCGAGTGGCTGTTCGGCCGGCATTATTAATGTAGGAGGGGACTTATGCATGCGGAAGCTGAGCCCATTGAGGGCGGAGCTGGGGGCGGCGGGGGGCGGCGGGGGGCGGTGGGGGGCGGGAGTGCAGCGGCGTCTCCCGAGACAATGTACTGTACTGGCCTGGCACTCCGGGCCCAGCCCCGGCAGCAACAAAGCCAGCGCCACACCGCTACAGCACAGGGGTCCACGACGACTGTGTTCCGAGGATGATGGCAGATCAGTCCAGCTCAGGTGCGGTGCGGGGTCGAGCAGGAGATGATGGCTCAAGCAGAATCGCTGAACTGGTGGTGAGGTAGGTGTTGTTGAAAACATGCAGAGGTCAAGTGAAGCGCGTGGACTGCCTGTGACTCAATTTTTCGAAAGGCCTTCACTAAAAAAAAATTACACCCTCATGTAAAAAAGGAAGAAAAACGTCTGGAGAAAAAAAACAGCAGAAAAATATAGATTTTAAATCATGGTATGCTTCCCGATGCTTCCATGACGAATGAGGGACCCCTTCGCATTCTTTACGCGCAGTGGCTCAGCGGTGCCACGAGTGTCACCTCCGGCCTGCCGCGGGGTTCCTATACACTAAGCGCTCCGAAAGCCAGTGGTCAGGTCAGACCGCAACGCTGCGCGCGCGCCGCGGCTCCATGTTTAATGCAGGAGACCGGGTCCCGCCCATAAAGTATCATTAGTGCTTCAACACAAGGAATCAGGCCTGTTTGTCTAAGAGCTCCGGGTGGCGGAGCGCGGCAGAGCGTGGCGGAGCGTGGCGGAGCGTGGCGGAGCGTGGCGGAGCGTGGCGGAGCGTGGCGGAGCGTGGCGGAGCGTGGCGGAGCGTGGCGGAGCGTGGCGGAGCGTGGCGGAGCGTGGCGGAGCGTGGCGGAACGTGCTGGAGTGTGGCGAAGCGCGGCCCTTGCTGCCCTGTGCCGCCACACGGGATTTGAGCGGCCGAGTTGGCTGCCCAGTCGCATTCAAATGAAAAGTAATTACAAATGTGCGGCGACAGGTACGTGCGTGTGTGTGTGTGTGTGTGTGTGTGCGCGCGCGCGCGCGCGTCGGGGGAAGTGAGTGCTTCCTCTCCCCAGGTCGAAAAAGAGAAAAAAACACAGACGCTCTGTGGATGTGGGGGAACAAAAAGAAAGAATACGGAAACGCCTGGTGCGGGAGCGGGACGGGGAATTGAATTTGATCCAGTTTGCGTGTGGAGGGTGGGCGCGACAGGACGGACTGTCATTCGCTCAGTTTGTCCTGTTCTTCGTTTTCCGCGCTGTGTGTTTTGTTTCTGCTGTCAACTTCTTCCTCTTTTGTTTATATTAAAGCGGCGCCAACGGTCCATTTTTTCTTTGTCATTACCACGTCCGTGGATCGTGCGAGGAGCGAGCTGCTTTGCTTGTTGTCGTTTCGCGCCGTCACCGCGCGCTGATGGTCGGTTATTTGCATAGTTCACTTTGGCGCACGGCGGGCGCGTACAGACTTTACTGCCGCTTACGCCGCGCCGCGGCAGCTCCCACGCCATCCCGGTTCGCCCCGCCCCTCAACGCCCCGCCCCGCCCCCGCCCCCGCCCCGCCCCCACCCGCGGCCCGACTACTTTCGATGGCAGTGACACACAGCGAGGCAGCCCAGCCCAGCCCCCAGCCCGCCGCCTCCCTAATCTGGTGGTATTACACCGGATCGAAAGAGACGAGGACGCAACTGCCGCCGCCGCGCCGCCGCCGCCACCACCGCCGCTGCCGCAGCCGCGGTGAACAAAGGCGTGACAGAGCCGGCAGCCCCGACGGCTGCCAGTAGTCTCACCCCCGCCGCCGCCGCCGCCGCCGCCGCCGCCGCCGCCGCCGCCGCCAGCACATCCGACACCACCGGCTCCGCTTATTCCGCGACAATCTCGGCCGGTCGGCACGGGAGGTATCCCGAGATATCCCCTCGCGATATCCTTTGCGCTTCACACTCCGCGCTATTGTCCGCAGTTTTTTTTTATTTTTAAACGAAACAATATACTGGGCCTCCAAATAATAAAAAAATTTTTTACCTACGCACAAAGAACGGCGGGGGGGGGAGGTACAATGGGGGAGCGGGACGTGTACCGAGGAGACCGATAGATGAGGAAATGAATAGTGCGGGTGGAGCCGGGCAGAGCCACGGGTCCTCGCCTCGGCCTCGGCACGGCAATGGGGGCAGCCAGCATGGCAGCGGCCCGCATGCCCGCCGGTATAGATTTCGGATAATGCCTCCTCCCTTTTTCTCCCGCGCTCGTTCGCTCTCACACTCACAGCCATTCTCTCTTTACGGATATGTTTTAAAAAAAGACGGGAAGATAAACACGTACACAACAAAAATGTTGCGCATGGGTAATCAGAGGGGCGGGCAGATATGTACAACAATGTACAACCTCGAGAAAAATAAATCGGCAAAACGTCAAGGAGAACAAGACAGGCATGGAGAACGCTTTAGCGTCCTAGGACAGACTCGTTCTTTAAGTTTTGAAGGAAAATAAGGTTTTTCGAAATTTTCATAATTTTAATGTTTTTGGTTCTCATATTTACGAACAATTTCTGTACAATCAGTGTTTGTGATTTTTTTTAAATTCTGTGTTTTTCTCGCGTCTTAACTGGACTTAGCAACTGATCTATTACTCCGAGCGCTGCAGAGTACGCGAAAAGTGATTGTTGACTGCGGGCCACGGCTGGTCCCAAGACAAACTTCCACCGTTCTGCGGTCTCTAAATACGAATTCTTTTTTGTTTTTTGTTTTTCAGAAATCTAATATGTCATTTTCGAAACTAGATCAACGCCCAACCAAAAACCCCCCAAAACAGAATCCCTCCGTTACGCTACGCAGTTTTCGAGATGAATCGGGGTCTTAACTGACAGGGCGAGCGCAATACTCGTTCTTTTTTTGCTTCTACGTCACAGTCGTAGTAGAGGAAGCAAAGAACGAGTAAAAAACAATCAATTTTGGTTTAAAGCGATATGGTAAACGAGTGAAGGAACCCTCTCAGTGGCGTAGCAGAGGCGAGGCCTTACCATGTGGTGAGATGCAGGCCGGGCGCTGATGCCGGAGCAGGTGCCGGAGCCGGGTGTGCCGGAGCTGGTGCCGGAGCTGGTGCCGGAGCTAGTGCCGGAGCTGGTGCCGGGGCTGGTGCCGGAGCTGGTGCCGGAGCTGGTGCCGGAGCTGGTGCCGGAGCCGGAGCTGGTGCCGGAGCCGGGGCTGGTGCCGGGGCTGGTGCCGGAGCTGGTGCCGTGGCGGCGCCTCATTGCGTCAGGCGGGCCCCGACGGCCCCGAGGGCCAGGGGCAGCCCCGCCCGCCCCGCCCGCCACCCCCGTCGTCACTGCGGGACAGAGAACAGGAAACGGCGTCGTCAGCACGGTGACGGTGATGGTTGCGGCGCGGATCTTCCGCTTCGCGGGGCCGAATTTTACGAGATTTTCACGATGGCACTGGCCGTTTAGCACCTCCAGCCAGACCCAGACACTAACGACGCCAACCCACCAGACGGCAGAAAATAAAAGATTTAGAAGAAGTTGAGTAGATCAAAATGCAATCACTTTTTGCTTGTGGAATCATTTATTGAAATGCAGCGGGGAAAAATTACTTGCCCCCAATTCCTTTCTTGGACTCTCTTTCCCTATCAGCCGTCCCCCGCCTCCCTGCCCTGCTGCTCTGCCCCACCCGGTTCTGCCGATCCGCTCAAGTACCACTCACAGCCTTTTCAATCACCCCTCGCTCTCTCATTCGCCCTCGCAACACCCCTTCCCTCCGTGCCGACAGAAAAAGAGAAAGAGAGAGAGAGAAAGAGAAAGAGAGGGAACAAACATGCTAAAATGAAGAAATTAATCGATCTAGAATCTGAATCTCATTACTGAAACGAGAGGAACTACTTGAATGAGCCGTGTGGCGGAATAAACAAAATTGCTCACCAACGAGATGGCAACAGGAGAAAAAGGAAAATACGTGAAATTATCTTACTGACGTGAAATTATCTTAGTGAGGGCCTTGAAAGACGCCCTTTGGACGTGAAGAGGGTTGGGGGAGGGGGTCTTTCTATACTTCCTGCAACCAATCAAAGCAGCCCGTGAGCTTGGATTCGAAGAATTCGAAGAGCCAGGCAAAAGCAGGGCGAGGAACGCAAGGAGGCGTGGAGAGGGAGGGGGCGTCAAAACTTTGCCACAACTGCTTCCGTAACACTTCTCCCTAGCCAAATCGAGAAGAATCGTTGCGAAAATTTGCGAACAAGTTTTTGTGGGCGCACGCGCGTTTCTCCGGGGAAGGGGGTGAGGGGTGGGGGTGCCAAACGACGAGGCAGCCTCAGAGCCGGAAAGCAGTGCGGCGGGCGGGCGGATGGGGGCTGGTGAGATCAGCAGTAAAGCGACTCGCCGAGCTCGGCGCGGCGGTAGCGGCAGCAGCGGCAGCAGCGGCAGCAGCGGCAGCGGGTGTGCGGTTGTAGTAGCAGTACAGCAGTCGCTCACCAACTCTCGGCGCGGCGTGGCGCAGCGGGGGACGGGACGAGAAGGAAGAGGAAGTTTCAGAGCCCGGCTCCCATTTACAACATATGTCTTGAAAAGTGCCACCAATCAACAGGAGTGTCGAGCCGCGGGCCGAGGTCCGTGCCGAGGGCCTGGCAAGGGGGCCTGGCCTGGCCTCGGGCGGAACGGGAAGGGCTAGTCTCTCTCTCTCTCTCTCTCTCTCTCTCTCTCTCTCTCTCTCTCTCTCTCTCTCTCTCTCTCTCTCTCTCTCTCTCTCCTTGCCACCACCCGCTGAGCGCCAAACTTCTCCCGATGCGGTCTGGCCCCGCCACCGCAGTCACCGTGCGTAGTACAGCTTAGACTCCATAAAGCAGCCGTTATGGCGACAAGAAAACACGAGCGGCGCGCTCTTCTTGATAAATAATGTTCTTTATTTCCCCGTCAGGAGGGCAGGGCAGCCAGCAGCGCGGTAATAATTTCTTTTCCGTGATGGTTTTCCCCTCCAACTCGTCGTCCCCTGCGCCGCTCTGCGCGCGGACGTGTGTGGAGGGAGGAGGTGGCTGCGCACGGCAATTTCGTTCGCCAAACCCGGCGCGGCGCGGCAGCACGTAAAGCGGTGGCGCGATAGAAGCCCTGCCGGCAACAACTGCTGCTGCTGCTGCTGATGCTGCTGCAGGCACAACAGGCATCGACCGAGTTGACTCGAGAGGTCGTACGCGAAATGGCGTGGATTCTCCTTTGCCGCACGGAAAGATAAATGCATGTTATGTCCAGGCACCACGGGCACCGCTACTGACGGATGTGTGCAGAGCGCCCGGGTCTGTGATCTGCATCGCTGTGCAGCGTAGCCTCCCAGCGGACCAGACAGGCCAAACCCCCATAATAGCCGGTCGGCATTGCGTTGTGTTTGGCAGAATCACTCGCTCTACCCAACTCTCACACACACACACACACACACACACACACATACACAGTGCATAGCGCGGTCTCCAAGTTTGCATGGCGCAACAAGAAACAACTCACATGCCATGCTGGCAGCGAGCCCCCGGGCCCCGGGTACCCGAGCCCCCGGGCCACACTCGGGCTGTTCTCACCCGCCCTACCACCCCTGTGCCCCCAGTGCCAGGGGCGTGGGGCTTATCGGGAGGTTCGGAGCTGTGTACGTCTCCATCAAGTGCCCCATGGCGGGGTGGGGCCGGCGGCGGTCGAGGGCCCGTCGGGCTGGTGCAGGGCTCGCCCCCTCGTAGCCCTGCTGTAGCCCTGCTGTAGTCCTGCTACGGCGACACCAAAAGAGGGACCGTGTAGGACAGTCCTCTCCCAGGTGAAAGGATCTTGAGACCAACGGAAGTTGAAACTGTAGTCCCCGAAGTATAGTTACGAACTAGATATTTTTGTCTTTAAATAAACCGCAATCGAACTGTCGTAGCGTATGTAGACAGAAATATAGTTGAAAACTGCAGGTCGTAGCCAAATGTATCTGTAGACCATCTGTAACCACTAATTGCAGATGCATACAGTAAATCGTTAGCCTATCTGTCATTGGGTATGCAGACGGGTTTAGTGTTGGGAACTACAGACAGGACAGGGACGAATCTAGACACAAACTACAGGCGAAACAGTTAACAGTTAATTAGAGTTCATGACTCAAATTCGGAATGTTGTTCATCTCCATTCTAACCCAAGTCCAGAGTACAGACCGCTTTAGTGTTGAAAACTAGACGAACTGTGGACAAACTATAGACGAAACTGTAGTCCAGCACAGCTGGGAACTTTATTCTGAAACGGCATTCCATGTGCACCTCTGTATGCAGTTGTGTGCGCCCATGTGTGCAAATGACAATCCTGACAAGACTGCAAATCGAACTACCAACAAAACTGCACACAACCCAAGGGGACGAAAATACTACAGTTTTCTGCAGTTCAACTGCAGTCCAACTGCAGTTGACTACACATAAACATACTTGGTATTCAGTTTCTCTGTACTTTTTTGAGACTGAGCAACTGAACTTCAGTACGCACTTTGGTCAATAGGAGCAAAAGTATGCGAAGTTCGATCGGTATATGGTTAAAAAGTTAACAAACTTCAGCGTATATTCTGATGTACCTGCAAACCACGGCTGCACTTTCAACTACAAATCCTTCCACCCGGGCTGACCTCAATCGCTGCGCTATTTTGTCGAACCATTGCGCGTCCAGTACAGTCCAGCTCTTCGGCTTTTAACGAAAATTGAGCGGCAGGACTTGCCTGTTCCAGGAGAAGAGGCTTGCAGGGATTTTTTTTAAAGCTGGTAGCAGCGAGGTACTCTTTGCAGAGGGTGTTCTGCGTTTTTATAGATACCATTGTTGCCACCTCGTATCGCAAGATGGATCTTTATGATGAAGCTATGCAGTACTAGTAACACCATCTTTCAATATCTTTCTTGGAATTTTTTAAACCTCAATTTCCAAATTGAGCAATTGAGCGAGATACTAACAATTTACTGTTTTATGTCCAGTGTTTGCTCTGAATTTATCACATACAATTGCCTGTTAACGTGGGCGACTCAGTGCTGGAAGCGCTGGCATTATTTTCTCCATTGTCAGCGTCTTGTTCGCAAGGTCCGGTGTGTTGTCGGGAGCGGCGTGATGACATCGGTGCTGATTGCTCACCCCCACACAGGGCGGGGACAGACACCTGCTCCACAGCACCACAGCCAATACTCCTTTGGCCCCCAGCGGTACCTCGGGTGCGCCCGGCGCCTGGCGCTCTCCCTCTCCAAACACACACGCAAAGGCAGTGTACACGGCATCACAGCCCCGGCAGGGGATCGGACGCACACACATTACACACCGGCTCCGGCCGTACACACCCCGTCCATGCCTGGCCCCTGCACGTCGCCCGTGTTGCTCGAGTTTGAGATCACAGTCAGCCGGGGGTCGCGCACCGAATCCTCAGCGGTCGAGACGAACTGTGATGGGCCAACATGCTCGCCCGACTCGCCTGGTGTGTGTTGCTACCCGAAATTAGACTCACGGAGTGCACCCCCGGTACACCCCTAATTCTGAATGCTTCACGCAAGGCTCAAATACTCACGGGAAGTATGGGTTATTTTCATGTTTCTGCCAAACAAATTATCTTTATACTGCGAGCCTTGAATGCTTCATCCAAATATCCCATGCATAGAGAAAGATAGGGGATATCCATGCGGGAAAGCTAGAATGTACACAACGAAGACAAGAAGAGTTACCACGAACACCCACTAAGCACCCACTAAGCGACAAAATATGGTTGAGCAGAGTATTCAGAATTGTGGATGTAGGAGCACGACGTCCCCGACGTATTTTCTCGTCCAGCGTTTTCTCGTCTCTCTTTGTTTTATTTTTTTTCCCGCGTCGTTTTCGTGTCTGTGTGGACAGGGTTTGACGAGACGTCTACTTTGATGCACTTCCTGTCGCTTTGTGGAGGGCGGCGCGGCCGTGAGTGTCATGCAGCACGGAGCACTAATGAATGGTCGCCCACGATAGCGCCCAATATCCCATCAAACGCGCCACGCTGAGCCGCGGGCAATTACGTATTATACGCGCTCTCGTCATTAGTGAGCCGCGCCGCAGGGGACGGGGCTGGGCTGGGATGGGCTGGTCTGGGCCGGGCCGGGCGTCAGCTCAGCGCATTTTGTTACAGCGTTCAGGATATATCCCGTTCCGGAAAAGTCGATATGGCTTGCAGGGGCTAAACTTGTGATTCGCGAAAACGCATACCGACTTATGACACACTTCACTTTTTTCCCCCATTCCCCGCAATGCCCTATTTCTGATGGAATCTCTTTCCAAGTACGGGCGCCGCCTGCGTGCACTGGGGCTGTGCTGCACCCCGCCGCTGCACGGCCCTGACCCCCCCGGTCCCATGATAACATCGGCCGTGCCGCAGCAGGCAGACCACCACCACCACCACCGCCGCCGCCACCGCCTCCGTCCGTCCCGCCAACGACCCATCAACCACAAGCACACTTTTCTCAACGTCCTGAGACACTGCTGACGATGGACAGCTGTGTACAATTTTTTTAACATAAAAACGTAACAATGCTTTCTCTTTTTTTTTTTTTTTCACTGCGAAGGGGTGTTGGCAGGGGCAGCGCAGTGCTGAACGCACGCCTGTCTGCCTGCCGGGGGTACTTGCCAGCACTACTTGTTGGCGGTGGATGGATGGGGGACAAGGTAGGGAGAGCTCTGATAGAGGGAGAGGGAAGGCTGTTGTGCGCGGTTGTGATCCCCGGCAATCAGCAGCAGCAGCGGCAACAGCGGTGGTGGAGGTGGTGGTGGTGGTGGTGGTGGCAGCAGTGGCTGCTCTCAAAGAGGCCTCGCCAGCCCGGTCCCTTCGCGGGCGCCGTTTGCTCTTCTCGGCCTATTCAATTTGATGATGAAGTTGGCCTCACTGAGAGGGCGGAAGGGTGGTCCGAGGCTCTCTCTCTCTCTCTCTCTCTCTCTCTCTCTCTCTCTCTCTCTCTCTCTCTCTCTCTCTCTTTCTCTCTCTCTCGGCTGCGTCTTGAGAGCGCCGTAAGGGTCCTGCGCGGCCGCTGGAGTTGCGCCTCTTGGCCGCGGCGGGCGGCAGGGCGCGGGAGCGCAGCGCGTACCCGCTATACAGCAGCATGATGTCGGCGGACCAAGATAAAGGGGAAATGAAATCAGCAAGAACCAGGAGAGGGCCTGGGGCTGGCGGGGGCTGCTGGGGGCTGCCGGGGCTGCCATAGCGAGAGAATGAGGGACAAAGATAGTGCCGGTATTCGCCTGCTTTGGTGACTCCACGCGTGGGGGGGGGGGGGACGTTTCCCGGGGAGCGAGACTGTAGGCTAATAAAGCCAGCAGAGCTAGCAACAGAAAGTTGCGACGCTACGGCGTTAGAAAAATAAAAATTCGGGAGAGGAGGGAGGTGGCGTACTGTGGAGTTCTCTTCAGAATTTTCTCTGAGAGCTGGGCATTCACGCACGCAGCAACAGTCCGGGAGGTATGATACAATCCTACGCGTACACTTGTGCCCTGAAAGTGAGAGGGGGAGGGGGCAAATCACAAAAGACAGAGAGCATCCGATATGAAGGTAAAAATTCTCCGCTTCTCAATACAGATTCCAGTTTTTTTTTTTTCTCTTTTCCTCTTGCACGGGGGAGGCTGTGCGCTCCTTGTCGCTCTCTGCTGGAAGTGAGACCGGAACCTCTCGGGCTTTGTGTGCGGCGCGTCGGCGTGAGATATGCCGACGATGACAATTGTACAGAGAGAGAGAGAGAGAGAGAGAGAGAGAGAGAGAGAGAGAGAGAGAGAGAGAGAGAGAGAGAGAGACAGACAGACAGACAGACAGACAGAGACAGACAGAGACAGAGAGAGAGAGAGGGGGGGGGGGTGGGAAGATAGGTGGGTGGACGAGACAGCGGAGTGTGAGAAGGAGAGACCATTGTGAAGGTGGCCCAGGCAGCCAGCAGTGGGCAGGCCGGCGGGCAGTCCTGTCCCTGCCGCCGGCCCAGACCGAGCTGGCAGTTAGGCGGGCGACGCGCTCACGACCACCATGGATTTGCTGCCTGTCAAAGTTTGGAGCGGAGGGAGGTGGCTGTGACATTTACGCACCCCCCACGTCGTTGGACCCGTTGGGGAAGGGGGGGGGGGGCTCTGACAGGCACCAGGACTTCTGAAGACTGCCGTGGGGTTGTCCATCTCCGCGCTCACCGGCCTCTCTTTCTGCACTTTCATACCGAGAGTGTTTCTGAAAACCATTTGTACGGAACGTCAATGCCAGCGACAGGTCCGCCCGCCTCTCCCCACGCCAGCACTTCCAGTTCTATATTGAGATGGCTGCGCCCCTGCCAGTTGCAACCCCCTCCCCCTCCCCCTCACCACTACCAACCTGCTCTTTTTTTCTTACAATGGAAACGGCTGGGGCACAGGGAATCTTTAGGTATACGTCCCCTCCTCCTTCCTCCACTAATCTATTTTTAATGAATGTCTGGCGAGAGCCTGGGGGAGAGGGGAAGGAGGGATTCGGAGAGGGAAGGGGAAGGGTACCCTTACCGGGCCGGGATTAGATGAGGAAGCAGGAAAGACCCAGACGAAAATTCCGGCCATGATTCCTGCCGTAAAATGAATTTCCGTCCGTATAATTGCATAATTTCCGACCGGAATCCTATTTCCGGCCGTAAAGCCGCATAATTTCCGGCCGGAATCTAAATTCCTACCGTACTCTGTTGGTTTTACGACCGGTGCCCCTATTTACGGTCGTAGTGAAGCTGCTCCGGCCGGAACGCACGCAGTGGTCCGGCCGGAATGGCTACGTACGACCGTAATGTGAGATTTTACGGCCGAGACATAACGCACGGACGGAACCTGGAAAGTACGACCGGTCTCTTCGATTCCTGTCCGATTTGTCATAGCAGTAAAATCTAAAGTATTGGGAATTCCGAGCTGAAAATTGGTATGCGTTGTCTACATGAGAAATAAGTAGGCCAGTTTCAATGTGAGCTTGATCAGAAAACTATTTTCTGGCATCTCGCGAACGGCTGGTGATATCGACAAACCGACAACAGATTTGGACAGAGCGTGATTTACACGTCCCATGGACGAAATTAAAATGGGTACATCATTCTAACTGCGAGAGGTGTGCGGCTTTGAACATAATATCTTAGGTCCGGACGGAACGTGCTACGCCGTCCGGAGTCACCATTACGACCGTATACCAACATATCCGATCGGACCCCGGATTACGACCGGACTCCTGGGCTACGACCGGACTTTGTCCCAATTTACGGCCGGAGTAGCATTCCGGCCGTTCTGACTGTTACGACCGGAGCGCGTAGTTCCGGTCGTAATCGTAACCGGAATTTTCGGCCGGGGAGTCGTGGAGGAGAAGGGTTGCAGTGGTCTACTGGTGCTGCCTGACCCTGACCCCCTAGCAAACACACAGACACATGCGAGGCCCTGATAGTGTGTGTGTGTGTGTGTGTGTGTGTGTGTGTGTGTGTGTGTGTGTGTGTGAGGAACGGGGGGGGGGGCGAGAGGGAGAGAATGTTTGGCCACAGTGTGTGGTCATTTTCGATTCACCAGCTATTCATTCGGGCACCATGCAGAATCTCTGACAATGGGAAAAGAGGACGTAAAGGATGAGACATGTGAGCGAAAAAAAAAGAAGCGAGCTGATATCCGATGGGCCTTGAATAGCAATTCAGTAGGGAGAGGGACATTCATTTGGCACAGGGTTTGAATTCGCTATGCTTGCCGTTGGAGGGACAGCGTCAGCGTGAACCAACAGCGGCCATGAATGGAAAGTTGATTCCGGAGAGTTCAGCCGTGTTGCTCCTGCAGCAGCGCGAGGTCTGATGAAGAGCGCTGCTTTAAGCCCGTCCCCCCTCCTCCCCCTTTCCACTTTAATTACGACTCGATTTACGTCCCGAAATTTTAAAGTGGGATGAAATTGCAGGACCGACGGGGGCTCTCTCGATGCCTTTTTAAAAAAACAGAGGAGAGAGAGAGAGAGAGAGAGAGAGAGAGAGAGAGAGAGAGAGAGAGAGAGAGAGAGAGAGAGAGAGAGAGAAAGAAAGAGAAGAAAATGATGGAAAAACATGACGGCATTGGATGTGTGTGGCGTTCAAGTATACCTTTGTTCTCTGTGCGGGTACGGAAAAGCCGGGAGAGTCACCTCACCACGTCCGCCGCGCCGCGCCCCGCTGCTCGCAGTCTGTTTTCCCAGAGAGTTGTTTGTTTTGACTCTGCGGCCGAACAGGACCTCTGCTGCTGCTATCGCCGTGCGCCAACGCATCGCCACACGCCGCTCCGCGCCGCTCCGCGCCGGCCGCCGTCGCCGAACCGAGAAACGCCTCCACCAATCCATCCTCATCCCATCCCCATCCTGCTGCCCCCTTCCATGGCCTACGGCACCAACATACCGGAACGAAAAATCAGCAGAGTGCCCTGGTATGCGTGAGTGTGTGTGTGTGTGTGTGTGCGTGTGTGTGTGTGTGTGTGTGAAACGGAATGACAAATCACTCCCCCGTGACGTGTAGGGCTGTGGGGTGCGCGTTGGTGGACGACACGGTCTCATGGGGGTGGGGAGGGGGAGGGGGTATGGTAAGTGTCATCCGCCATTGACGTGCGCTACCACCACCACCACCACCATCACCATCGCCGCATCTACCACAAACCGCAACGCGCGCGGGGGTGTGCGGCTTGGCCCGTGGCATCATGATTGGCGAGCACAGTGTGTGCGCGCGGGTTCGGCGGGTGATGGTGACGGTGATGGTGACGGTGATGGTGCTGCCCCGGGCAGTGCACTACCAAGGGCAGCACCGCCGCTGTCCATCAGGGGGCCGCGCGGCCGCAGCGAGCGCATCGGGTAATAACCAATCGCGATGCGCTGTCCGTGGTCACCGCCTGTGTAACAAGCGGCCGAATGTGAATGTGAATGTGTTCGGCTGCACCCGCAGCACCATTTAGAGCGGCGCCGGCCATACCTTCCGTGTCAGCCATCATTTAGTATGCCAACGATATTGTCGCGACCGCATTCCCAGTTTTGCCGCACTCTGGGCGCCTGCGGGGCAGGCAGCCGCTAGCTCTCCACGCACGCGTGCGGTGCGGGCTGGCCTACCCTGGCGTTCGCAGGCGCTCGGCGCCTGGTTACAACTTCCAGTCTGTCCGGCGGTTAGCTGAATGTCAACATCAGACGGCGGAGTGTGGCGGGGGAGAGTGTGCCAAAACCATGTCCTAATGGCCGATTCCATCAAGGCATCAATATTAAACGCTGTGGTCCGGAGAACCATGGACCCAGACCACAGACCCCGGACCCCGGACCCCGGACCCCGGACCCCGGACCCTCTGACCGCCGCGTGTGTTCCGGGACCTCCCCGCAGCCAGAGTTTTAATAGCCCGGCTCCAGTCGAAGGTCCCGGCCTCGTCCACAGCCTGCTAAGCCCTCCAGCATAACGGCCCTTTGTGTCAACGTCAAAACAATCTGCCGTGTTCCGGCTGTCGTGTTGTCGCGTGTCCAGCGCGTGTCCAGCGCGCGGCAGCGTGTGGCAAGCACGTGTGCCGGCGCGTGCGACATGAGGATGAGGAACATGTGTAACATGCCCAAGACAGGGATTTTTTAAAAACAATTTTTTTTTTTGCTGTTTCCTTTGCGAGCGCTGCGGGAAACACGCAGTAAGTCGGCGTGCCCGTGGCCCCGAGCGGAGCCGAGCGGACCCGAGCGGACCCGAGCGGAGCCGAGCGGACCCGAGCGGAGCTGAGCGGAGCCGAGCGGACCCGAGCGGAGCCGAGCGGAGCCGAGCGGCCGGTGCGCGGGACAAACTGCATCGCACTCCATTACACGTCGGGACGGAACGGGGCGGGGGCGGCGGGGGCAGCGGGGCCCCCGAGTGCAGCGACAACAGTCAGCCCCGCGGCTCCACGTCCCAAGGAGAGCGCCAGTGGCGGGTGCTCGGGGCGGGGCGGGGGCTGCCGGGGGCTGCCGGGGGCCGCCGGGACGAGCTTCCTGGCCGCCACTCCCACTCCAGCTCAGGAGGAGCTGGAGGAGCCGGAGGAGCCGGAGGATGCACAATTCATGAAGTGTCGCACCGCCTTCCACCACTCGGGAATAAACTACTCCTGCCGACGTCGGTGCTCCCGCATGCACATTCGCGGGTACGTGGCGGGCTGTGGTGGGGCTCCCCCCTCCCCACGAGCGGGGCAGATAGCAATCCTAACAACTGTGCCCCGTCACCCTCTCGGTTTCTCTCTCTCTCTCTCTCTCTCTCTCTCTCTCTCTCTCTCTCTCTCTCTCTCTCTCTCTCTCTCTCTCTCTCTCTCTCTCTCTCTCTCTCTCTCTCTCTCTCTCTCTCTCTCTCTCTCTCTCTCTCTCTCTCCCCCCCCCAAGTTGCCTCTCCTTCTTGGTGGCGGCAGTCTTAGTTCGCCGCCGCGCACAGGGAGGAGTACCACATGCGGAGGGGCGGCGACGGCCGACCCACACCAGTGCGGAAACGAGTTGGTGGGGCGATGCTTCTTGGGACAGAGCTGGCTGACAATGGAAGAGAAAATTACGGCTAAGTGGGGCAGCTGGGTTCCCACGTTGAAAACGGTCGCCGACGAAAGTCGCAGTTGCGGTCGCGGCCGAGCTCCGGCGCTGGCGGTCGCCCTGGCGTACGCCGTCGTCTCCGTGTCGTCGCCAGAGTCCGGCGCACGTCGTTCCCAACTGTCAATGACGTGTTACCTCACATCACCGGCCGTGCCCCATGTGCCGTGAGCCCGGCGGAGGCCCCCCCCCCCCCCCCGCACTGCCGAGGTGAATAATTGATCAAAAATCTTCTGGGGGAGAGAGGACTTCTTCCTCTCTGCGGAGATGGAGCACGACCGAGATGAGAAAAATAAGGGAACGGTGCGTCCTGGTGCTGCTCGTGGAGGGACCAGCTGCTCCGGCAGTGGTTGCGGCCGGCCGCCGCGCTGCAAACACGGGGGCCGCGCCGAGGCCTGCGACTGCCTTATTTATGTCTCCTCATTTTCTTGCCGGCCGGCCGAGTGATAGGTTCTCGACGGGGTGGGGCGGGGCGGCGGGCGGCAGGCGGGCAGAACGTTCTCCTCTCAGGCGGCGTGCGGCGTGCGGCGTGCGGCGTGCGGCGTGCGGCGTGCCCCTCCACAGGATCGAGTGGCTGAGTGCCCGCAGGGAGCGGCGCGGCTCGGCGGCGGCGGCCGTCTCGCCAAGTGCCGCTTTCGCTCGCTTTATACGCTCTTTCCCTCCGTCTCGTCGCGGCCCTACGGGACGGTCGCGTTGGCGGCCGTCGAGTTGCGTGAGGCTGTTCGGCACGCGGCGGCGCTGTCCGCGGGGACCGGGGCGGGACGGAACGGCGGGGACGGTAACAGAGTCGCCTGTGGGAGGCAGCTCGCCCGCCGTGCCGCGCCGCGCCGCGCTGCGACACCTGCGGCTCCCCGCCTCCCAGTTGTCTATGGCCGTGTCGGACACACTCATCAGGATGAAGGGCAGGTGAGGCTTAACCGCCAGCCGCGGCCCAACGGGGCCCAACCCGTAAAGTGTCCGAGATGTCCGAGGGCGATGGAGCAGGATTAGACAAACCAACCCCGCAAAACGGACAAGAAATTTTCCAAAAATTTCTGGGCCAGCGGTACTGGGGGTTTTCACACACGTTAAAAAAAATTCAATTTCGCCGCGAAAGTGAACGTGGAAGCTGCGGGCGAAAAAGCGAGAGCCGTGTGAGTGCCTTATTGGCGCGCTGAATATGAAGAAGCGGCGGCGGCGGCACGTGTGTGGCGCACCGCAGGCAGCACGCCCTCAGCTCCCCTCAAACATGTCCGCACGCTGCTGCACAAACACGAGCGGCGCACGTCAAAAACAAAGTTTCACATTCGCCAGGGGAGCGAGGAATAATGTCGGCCATCCACCCGACGTACCGTTACCGTCCTGTCCCGTCCCGTCCGCAGCGACACGAATAATATTGCTTGAGAACACACATGCGGTGCGCGGCGCGGCGCGGCGCACGGGTACGGCCCGCTGGGCGCTGGGCCCTGACATCTCGTCCACCGCCACCGAGGAGAGACGGGACAGGGCGGGACGGGCAGATCCACACAGAGCTGGCTGGTGCGGCGCGCGGCTGCTGAGGGGACCCGGAGGGATCGCTGGCCGGGCCGCCAAGTGCCGGGCCTGGGCGGGCGGGCCGCACGTGTAGGGGCAAACACGGCCTTGTGGTTCCCCTCCGGCACAAGCCCAAGCAGACCGTCACGGCGATGAATATTCATGCAGCGCGTGGCGTTAGTCTCGAGTTTGAGACTACTTCGACGCTCACTGGCGTTCAGAGATTTCCACACCAAACGCGCAAACGCCGCGGCCCGCAGCGGCGTCAGGCGTCAGGCACAGGCAGGGCACCGCGCGCACACACACACACTGACATTAATAAAAAAAAATAAAAAAAACGAACGGGAACAATATCGAGTTTTCCTTGACATTTTTCGCTTTCATTTATTTCTTCTCACTCGGATTGCGCCGGCATGGTGGCGCAGGGGGCCGCTCGGGGCCGCGAACCGAGCCGTTCGTCCCCAGTAGTTTCACAAACTGGGAGCCGGGGAACAAGGGCCGTGGTGCCGCAAGGGCGAACAGGACGGGAACAGATTGGAGTTCGGTCCGGCGGGGTCCGGCGGGGTCCGGCGGGGTCCGGCGGGGGCAGAACAGCCCACCCCCCTCTGCCACTGCGCTCTGCAGCAGATGAAAAGGCCTGCCAGCTCGGGCCGGGGATTAGGGGCGGGACGGGGTCGACTGGGCATCGGCCGTGGGTACCGACTGCCGCCCCGCCCCGCCCCGCACCGGGCTGAGTGAGGCAGCCCGCCTCGCTCCGCTCACGGCCAACCCCTTGTCGCCAACCTGTATAACTAGGACTGCTCTGCTCTGCTGGTGGGCTCCGAAGCAGCAGCTGGTTATTAAAGAAAGTGTAAAGTTTGCCTAAATCGCGAATTATTACAAAGCGGACCGGGAGGAGGAAGAACGGAGGAGGGGTCATAAACACGCCGCCTTGCCCTGCTCACTCTTATTCCTCTTCTTTCCCTCTTCCTCCTCTACAGCGTACAGACCCGCCGTGTCTCCCTCTCGCTCCTGGCCCACATCTCTTTGCGAGCAAGCTTAATGGCGTACCAGATTCAGACGCGATATGACACAAACCGAAACGGCGGAAGTTAATCCCTGCAGTAAAGCGCGGGAATGAGGCGGGAAAAAGTCGGAGACGCGAGACGCTAACTTTCTCCCCCGGGACGCGGCCGGGACGCGGCCAGCAGCAAAGGGCCCCGCTGCGCGCCCCTCGCCACCCCCGGGGGACATTTTGGGCACGGGAAACAAAAATACGGGCGGGGCCGGGCCTTACGGGCAAAGAAACATCTTGCCCCTCGTTTTACAGGTCAAGTACCATCGATTTAAAAATTGTGCAGGCAAACGGGAGGGTTGAGAAGGACAAATTTCGGTCGGAGCCTGCCAGAATAAAGCCAGCGTTATTCGTGTTGCCCGGTCCACCGTATAACCCTGGTTGAAGGGGTTACCGACTCGCCTGGACCGGGGACAGAGTAATAAAGTAATACAGAATGGTCCAAATTTCGAGTATTACGTATTATAGACGTTGTATTACAAGTAATACAACTAGTATTACACAAGGTCACGGACGGAATAATACACCGGTAACCCCTTGCCCTGGTATTTCGATACAAATTTGACCACGTGGTTTGTGCACGGCCCCTGGCGACTTATTGCAGTCATTCATTACCCCTCCGCATTGATGGTTCCCTCGGAGCCCTCCGGCTACGAAACAAAATCACCACGTGCCAACACTCCGCTTAATTTGATAACGAGTCGGCGCGCGCTCACACGTAACCCAATGCTCTCGACTGGTCATGCGCGTCACAAAACCAGGAACAAAACAAATGTATAACAAGACTAATAATCCAAAACAAAACAAAACAAAAAGCTCGCGCCCCTCTTTTCTGCTGTTTTCGTGTTTTCCGGCCGTGCTTTGAACCGGATGCGAGCGTGCTTCTCTCGTCGGGGGAGGGGAAGGGGGGAGGAAGTGGGAAGCTCGCGGCCTAGTGGCCGTTCCGGACGCCCCCCCCCCCCCTCCTCCCCTTCCCGCACACACCCTTCCACACCGTTGTTGGGCCGGATATGTTATTGGAGAGAAAGGCTTGGGGGCCCCACGGAGGGCCCTTGCAGCCAGATCAGGGCCGGTCGATAAGCGGGCTTGTTGTTTCGAGGGAAGCTGCCGGGCACTGCGAGGCCTACGGCGGTGGCCGCCCCCGGCCGCCCCCGGCCGCCCCCGGCCGCCCCCGGCCGCCCCCGGCCGCCCCCGGCCGCCCCCGGCCGCCCCCGGCCGCCCCCGACCGCCCCCGGACCCACCTCGATACGATCGTCGTGTGAACACTGCGGGGACGACGGGATGCTGCGGGGCGGCCGGCCTTCCCGCCTTCCCTCTCCTCTCCGGTTTATACGAGCCGCGGACGCCGATAGCGGTGGCGGCAGCAGTCTAGTGCGGCGGGAGGGGGAGGGGGAGGGGGTTAGAGCAGAGAGGCACACGGGGGGATGAGCGGACCGAAATACCACCCGAACAGATTCGCACTAATATGCAAATGGGTGCAAACGAAAGCCGGACCCGGAGCCTCGGTCGGAGCCTCACGGCGGTCACTGCGGGGCCGAGCCGAGCCGAGCCGAGCCGAGCCGAGCCGAGCCGAGCCGAGCAGAGCAGAGCGCCTTCTGCCCGTTACAGACAGGACGACGCAATGACCGTTACTCGCCTTGGGGTAGCACAGCAGCAGCAGGCGGGGAGACGGGTGGCCTTTCCACGCAGACGGCACGTCTCGGTGGAGAGACATCTCGGGCTCCTTTCCCTCGTTCTTCCAGTTTCATTCGCCGGTCCCGATAGCCGCGGGCCGGTTGCCTACCTCCCAGGCGGCACGAACGCTGCTGCCGCAGGAACATTGTCACGCGCATTACTTGTCTTCTCTTCATGTTAAAAAAAAATAGAGAAAACTTTTTTTTATTTTGTTGCTGTAGCGCCTGCGACGCCGCGGCTAGGCAGTCCCGCGCCTCACCGACGTTGGCATGGCTGCCTATCTGCCGGGGGCTCTGTTCGTGCGGTGGCCTCGGCTAGCGGCGGGTAGCGAAGAGCCGCCCTGGGAATAGGCCCAGGCTGGCCCAGGCTGGGCCAGTGTGCTAAGTAGTTCGGCCAGAGCCGGGGATCTCCAGTTGGGATCCGGAACAGCGGCCATGTTTTGGGCGGAGAGGCATAATCCTGACTATTAATCTTTACTACCTCCTGGGAGGGCATCATGGCGGCCATCCACACGCTCGGACCAAACTCCTAATTCATTCAAAACTTCTGCTCAAGTTCTCTGTTCCCGGCCCGCCTAGGCGTTGCGCGCGGGCCAGCTTTCTCTCGCTCTCTCCTGCTCTGCAGGCGCCGCTGCTGCTGCTGTCCTCGTCGCTCCAGGCGATGGGGAACAGGCCCTGCAGCATTGTCCCCGCGTGTTTGTCACCAGCCTGTCCGACCCACTCCGCGTACAGCACCGTGTTTGCAGGGCCGCTGCCCAGACGTCGGTCCAGTCAGTGCCGCGAAAAGGGGGTGAAAACAAAAGCTACGCCGGCTTCTACTAGAAGAAGGCCGGCGATGCGGTAACGACCCCAAAACCGCGCATTAGTGACACGGCGACCGTCGCTCTGTGCTTTTTCCTGCGCACCGCCGCTTCCACTCGTACCGTCATAACATCATTGTTTGCATTCATTTTTATTTTCGAATGAATGCCCACTTAGGCCCCCGCCCCACCGCTCGCCTCACAGTCCGGTGGACGGGCCGTTTCGTGTTTCGCGGTCGTCATGAATAATAAAAAAAAAGTTCGACAAAATGGGAATCGGAGGAAGTCCCCCCCCCCCTTTTTTTTAATGCCCACTTATTTTTCGCCCAATAAAATCGCGATTTCCCATCGCCGCCGCTCCTCTCCCGCTTTCCCCTCTGCTTTTGCCACGTATTTACGGGCGGGTTAATCTTGGCGCTGTCTCTTTTTATTGTTATGTCGCTGCTCTAAGTTCTCCCCTTGTGGGGGTCTTGTGTCCCTTTCGCACTACTGTGCGCTTTGTTTCCCTCTCTGTCTGTCTGTCTGTCTCTCTCTCTCTCTCTCTCTCACTCTCGCGCCTCCGCCGCCGCCGCGCTCCGCCAAGTCTCTTTCAGAAACCTTTTCTCTTCTTCTTTCCGGCTCCGGGGCAAACGCAACAAGAATTCCCGAGCAGGACGCAGCAGGGCGCAGCAAGGGCGGCGTGTCGCGGGGAGTCGCGGCGTGGGGCGGGGCGGGGCCCCGGGCGGGCAGCGGGCAGCCGTCGAGGCCAGGCGAGACGGGGCGGGGCGGGGCGGGGCGGGGGCGGGGCGAGGCGAGGCTGTGCTAGGCTGGGCTGGGCTCGCGACTAATTTAAAAAAAGGTAGACGGACGTGCGCCGCGTCCCTCCGGCTGCCGCCTCCGGCCACAATCTTCCGGCCCGCTCGAGACGGCCCGCCGCCGCGCCGCCCCGCGGACACAGAGTTATGGCCGCACCGCTGTGCCACGACGGCCGCGACACTGACGGAAGGTGTCGTCGTTGGCCGAGGCTGAGGCGGCGACGTCGACGCCACTATTGGGCGATTCTTTCTCCCGAAACCCGAATGTTGGAAATCTCACACCCACAACTCTGTATGCTTGACTCGAGAATTTTTGCCAAGCAGATCGGAGACGCTTGGTACAAGTATCACAGCAAGTACCACAGCATCTTCGATTTGCTTGGCAAAAATTCAAGGATACAGAATTGAGGGTGCAAAGGCAGATGGAGAACTTCAATTTTATTTTGTCTTTTGTTTAATTTTTTAGGGCTAACTCTCGCCGATGATCGGCGCTGGCTCCGCTGGCTCCGCTGGCTCCGCCCCCACTGGCTTCAGCAGCAGGCTCGGCTCGGCTCGGGGTCCGGGCTCATGAGGCGCGGGCTGTAACTGGGCCACCGCTCACCGCGCCCAGGTCTCCATTTGATTAGAGGCTGCGAGTTATCACTTGGTTAACCCGGCCGTGCCGAGGTGGTTTATGCATCTCTGCGGGGGACGGGACGGCCCGGGGAGGGGGAGGGGGTAACTAATGGCGCAGGGGTGGGTTGGCACACGGATGTCCCTGCACTGCAAACTCGAGCGCAGGGTCTGGTCTAGCTTTGGCGACTATACGCGGCCGCGCCGCGTGACAAAACGTCCCGGCGCGTGACGCGCGTGACGCTCGTGACGCCATTTCTGAGCGCGTGGCCAGCGGCGCCCCGCCAGCCCCTGCACTGCCGTGCTGCCCACCCTTTTTGGGTGAAATCGCAGTCGGGGACCCGATCTCTGCGCCGAAAATAAGTAGTGCAATATTTAAAGAAGTAAGTCAAAACAAGGAAGAATATCTTTTCTTATTGAAAAAAAAAACTAGACTTTTTTCCTTGCTTTATTTTCCAGAGAGTATACCTAACACGGTGCCCATTTTTATTGTGAGTCCCGTTGTGTTCGACAATACTACAGTGGTTGACAGCAAGAAGTTTCCCAGTCCCCGCGGTGCGCACGTACCGTGACGTATCGTCCTGTCTCGTAGTCGTCTTCCCTTCCGGAAGCGGGCCTGAGGGCTGGGGGAGGGAGGGGGGGGGGGGTGACACCCTGACAAGCCGTATCTAACTAGGCCTCTCACCAGGGACCGGCCTTGAGGCAGACAGCCGGACCTACCCCCCTCCTCTCCCTCGCCACCGCACATCGCACCGCACCGTCTTTCGCGCACACGCGACAAGGGCGCATTCTATGTACACCAGCGCCGTGCCGTGCCGTGCCGTGCCGTGCCGTGCCGTGCCGTGCCGTGCCGTGCCGTGCCGTCCCCCGCAGAGCGTCCTCATGAATCACATATGTATGCGGTACATCGTGACAAATGGCTTCACCGCGCCTTTTGTTATTCCCATTGGTTTTCATATCCTTTCGCCGCCGCCGCCGAAACAGCCCCGCGTTTTGGTGGCGCTTCTCTGCTGCCTTGGCGGTGGCAGTGGTGGTGGTGGCGGCGGTGGTGCTGCTGTTGCTTCGTATTGGCCGCATCCATCCTGGTGCCCCGACACGGGCCCGTATCGGCGTGAGAAATGTACGGATGCAGCTGGAGCGGCTGCCGGCTGGGGCTGGGCCACACCAAGGTTCTCTTCCCTTCCTATCCTGGCAGGAAAATTGGTGGCCGCCGGTTCACGATAAAGCCCCCCCCCCCCCCCCCTTAAAAAAAACTGCGTTCGCCTTCTTGATTTGAGTTACGGCTGGTCTGCATGAGATGAGATTTTTTTCATATTTTTTTCGTTTTCATGAAAATAACGAAAAAGTGAGGTGGCTAATGGCAGCCAATGGCGGCAGCAGAAGCCGAGGCCGGCAAGCGGCTTACACTATAGTGCAGTAACGAAGAGAGGGGAAGTTGGTGCGAGCAGCCCATACCGCTGTGCCGGTGCATCATGACCTTAGGGGGTTTTTTTAATAGGGGAAATAAACCTAATTAATTTTTTATTTATTTATTTATCTTTTTTTGAATGGCACGAATGCACCGGCGTGGGGCTCGGGCGTCGCACGGCTCCACAGCTGCTCCCTCGGCCGCGCTGCCGCTGCTGCAGTACAGGCGCCGCCGCTACCCTTAACCTCTTCAAATCACCCGCGCTGCGCAGGGCCGGGCGCCCGCACAAGTTTTCTCGTTTGCACCGCTGAATGTAATTTTACTTTATTTTTTATTTTTATTTCTTTCGTGCGAGGCCGCCTTATGGTGTATTTTCGCATTAAGGCCGTATCTCTGCCACCACTTGACAAATCCCCGCTGTACCACAGTGTGCGGGCCGGGCCGGGCCCAGCCCTTCCTTCCCTTCCATTCACGCAGACGCATTCCCTCCCAGTCCCAGCGTCGCCCTACCTCTCAGGTGTGAGGGACGCCCACGAGTTCCCATAGGCTTCTCCCTTTGGCCCAATTTCCGGCCAATAAATCTCCAACCCGATCCTTCTTCCGCCCCCCTCCCCTTCTCTCTGTCTCACTCGTCCTTGCTCTGTTAGAAGCTTTCGACTGAAGCTACCCCCAACAAGGATGATGATCATTATTTACACAATGACGGACAAATCATGGGGCAGGTAAGAAGCGTATCTTTCTCTCTCACACACACACACACTAAAGCGCCCAGTCCATAGGGCCGAAGCGCACTATCAACAATATATACTCCCCATCACCCTCATGCCATCATGACGTTGTCTTCCGGATAAGTGGATCGTTCGATCTCTACGGGGGCTCTGGGGGGGGGGGGGGGGGGGGGGGGGGGACTATCTCTTGTGACTTCGGAGGAGATGAAAAAGGGGGGGGGAAGAGGAGTGCAGGATGCATCAGGAAGAAGTCAAAGAAAAATTGAACAGGAATAAAGACTGGTGTGGATTCTCTCTCTCTCTCTCTCTCTCTCTCTCTCTCTCTCTCTCTCTCTCTCTCTTTTTCTCTCTCTCTCCTCTCACTCTTTCTTGGAAGAGCAGAGGCCACTGCAAACGTGTGAGCTTCGTCATTAGCATGCAAATGTTTCAGACACACGGTCCTGCAGAGCACGCGGCCTGGCGTTCGTTTTATATTTGAAAGCGCGGCGCGGCTTATTGTGGGGCCAACTCCGACGTGGCTGGAGGTGGGGGTGTGGAGGGGTCGTATGCGAAGTGGGGGCAAACCCATAGCAGTGTGTGCCGCGCCGTTGTATTGTGTGTGTGTGTGTGTGTGAGAGAGAGAGAGAGAGAGAGAGAGAGAGAGAGAGAGAGAGAGAGAGAGAGAGAGAGAGAGAGAGAGAGAGAGAGAGAGAGAGAGAGGGGGGGGGGGAGAAAGGGAGGAAATAGGCGCGGGGAAGAACCCCCTCGGAAAGGGGGAGGGGCTTCGTTATCTTGTGACTGAAGTCGAAGCAACTCCGCACCTGTGCTCTATTCCTTTTTTTTTATTTTTTAAATACGGAAGGTGCATATATTATTGGTCTCACCTCATGCTGCCAATGATACGTAATCCTTTATGGTATCCTCACCGAACACAGAGCACACGCCACCACTTCCTCACAAACGCACTGTGACACCTCACCCCTATCACATGCAGACACAGAAAAATAAAAAGGAAAAGAAAAAAAAATACTGTAATGAGAGTTTGAGTTACTGAAATGAAGAATCGCACGGCACACGCGGCATACACGCGCAAACGCGAGAAATTCGTTCGGAATTTCAAAGGATTTGTCGTTTGCTGTTGTATGTGTTTTGTCTTTTTAATCTACGGAGGGGTTGTCAGGCGGCGGGCGACTCGTCGGTGCGGGCGAGCGCCAACACGCGGCGTCGAGGTCGCGGAGCTCGGCGCTCACGCACGTCGGGGGCGTCGCGGCGCGTCTGCCTCCCTCTCTGCTCTGCTCCGGTCGCCAGGCCCCCCGCCGCGCTACTGGCGCTGTGGCTGTGGCCCTGGCTGCAGCCCGGCCACTGGGGCAGTCCTGCCACTCCGCGGGAGGGGGCCGCGGGGGCCGCGGGGGCCGGAGCATCTGACCGGCGCGGGTGGAGGCGGCGCCACCTAGCGGGGTATCACGGAACGCACAGCGCCGCGCCGCGGGGCCCGCAGGCCCGCAGCCGCAGCGTAGCCGAAGCGCCGGGTAGGCAGGCCTCTAGCCCGCACGGCCGCTCCGCGAGCTGGCCTACCCTGAAATTCGCAGGCGCTCGATGAGTGCAGAATCCTCTCTATTATCCATGGGACAGAATAATCCAGGCGCGGATCCAGGGGGGGGGGGGGGGGCGACGGGGCGATCGCTCCCCCCCCCCTAGGGCGCCCGAAAGATAGGCAATCCGCCTGAAAGTAGGCAGAAAGCGGTACATCGCCCTCCCCCCCTGGAGCCGCCCCTGGAATAATCTGATTTCTGAATTCTGAATTCAAAACACAACTTTTTAAACATTCATAAAGAGCTGTTTTCTATTGAGGAATTAACATTGGAGTATTACTATAACTAGCATTAGCAGCATCACAAGCCTGTGACGTAATGGAGTGATATGATATGTCAGTAGCAACATTAGAATCATTAACCTGCAACAAGCAAGAAGATGCCAGTTAGTAAATGAATCAAGCAATTATTTATCAACACTTACCTCTCTCCTATTTCTAGAAAATGAAATGTCATCAGTAATACCAATGTTGCAGGAAAATAATAATACATTTCTCTACATCTACTAAGCTGATTTTAGAAGGGCAATTTGCATTTCATATTATCCACAGAATAATAGATTCGGCAGTAAAATCAAAAAGTTTATTCTTTTTATTTGGAAGTCACTCACAATAACACAAAGGTTTCAATTCAATGCATATTTAGTTATATATTTACTAGTGCATTTACATTTAGTGTACATTTCATATCTTTAGATTTGAGTTGGATGTTTAAATCAGGCGTTCTTTACCAATCATCCTTCTTTTCTGGTGCCAGTCTTGGAAGTATTGAGGGGATGCTGTTCTCTCCAATGCGATGTCTTGTTGTGACGAAGTTCCAAACTCTGAAAGGTTGAGTATAAGTAAGCAACACCACACATTTGGAAAAGGAAAGGTCTTAGATATAGGCTCAGCTACGAGATCCACAGTAAAATAAAACTCACAATCCGCTTAACA
This sequence comes from Odontothrips loti, assembly GCA_038380765.1. Taxonomy (NCBI): domain Eukaryota; kingdom Metazoa; phylum Arthropoda; class Insecta; order Thysanoptera; family Thripidae; genus Odontothrips; species Odontothrips loti. The sequence goes on along the minus strand of CM076247.1, from coordinate 16,842,308 downwards.
TGCCTCCAAGATGGCCAGCATGATCAAAGAAATGCCATCCTCTGATAACACCTATTAAATCCATCGTAATCAATGTGCCAAAAAGCTGGAAACAAACAGAAACAGTTATGGAAGTGAACTGCAATTTCTTAAACCAATGAGGGAATTATTTAGACAATCTTCCTTGCATCTATTTGTAACGTTAGAAGGGTTACTTACCACACGTGCAGGAATTGTTAGGAATGGTAAAAATATAATATAAAAATTATATTCTGGGTGTGTGTACATTACCATACCCAATAAACCTAAAATAGCACCAGACTGGAACAAAAGGAGTTATTGTCATCTTCCACTCAACTTTTTCTCGACCAGAAAAAAAGTGCAGATGTAAAATTATACTTACTGCTCCAACAGAGCCAGTGAAGTGAGCCCTGCTAAGCTGATAAGCCAAACTACAAAATCCAGATGCAACTGCACAAAACAAGTATGCACCTAAAAACTTGTCTTTACCCATTTCAGGTACCATAGCTAGAAAAAGAAGAGGAAAAAGGCTAATGGACCGATTTGAAATAAGAAAGTCAGCTGTGTTACTCAAAATAATTTGCTGTATGTAACTTACTCTCTGTAACATTATAAAATATAAACATGTTAATTCCCAAGTGCAAAGGATGTATATGGCTGAAGGCTGATAATATTAACTGTGCACAAGATGCTACTGGACTTGCTGAAAATAAACATAAAAAATAAAATGTCATTCCATTAACAGAAAAATAAAATTGTTTGTCTTTGTTGTTATGCTAACCTGGTGCAGCACTAGTAACGAAGAATTTATTCATAAATATCCACAGAGCAGGATATTGTTCACTGAGTAATAAACCAAGTCGAAAGGCAGAGAAAACTGCTATACAGCTACCACAAATAAGGAAATATACTTTCACCCAATCTGGCCTAGAACTCAACCAACTGGTAAGCTAGAAGATATACAATACAAGTGTTATTAATTCTTTTGGGTGTAATGTCTATAACATGAACAGATTACACAGTGGTTGAGGTCCATACCGTTTGTCCATCATATTTGGTCTGAGGAGGAATTAACTTCCCTAAAAACTGATTGCCCACCACACAAGCGAGATTTGGGTCCGTACCCGGCCTTTGCATGAAGTGGTGGGGGAGCCACTCGCGACCCCTCGCCCGAGGCTACGCGAGGCCTCGCTCCTCGCAAGATGAGAAATCGCGCTCCATTATTGTTCTCCCGGCTGCATCGCTCGCATTGCCTTGACCATTTTGTTCGTTCGCCCATGCGGAGGCAAGCAGTCCCTGTTGAGAGTTTCGCGTTGGCGAGACGCTCCAATTCGCCCCCGGTAAGTCGAAAATTCCTGTTAGCTATTCAACTGGCAGCGAACTGTTGCGTAGTTAAGATTCTTTTATCTTATACTCAATATTTTTGTCTTGTTTTTGGAAGAGATGTATCCTGGCCGTCTTCCCCTGACGCCTCTTCCTAGACAAAATGTGGCCGCTCCGAAGAATGTTAAAGTAAGTACCAATGTGTTTAATTTTTAGCTATGTATGTACATATACTGCAAATATTTACACACGCTTGTCATTGTTACCCGTTCTTTACCTACACATACCATACCATCCATATACATGGTAAGAAGGAACGGGTATTTGTGCCCGGTCCTGCTAATTTAGTACCCCCCGTTTAACTTTTTATTGGCAACAGATATATGGATGATAATAGTGTCATTCGTTCCAGTTTCGGGGCAACATCGCCCGCTAATAATGGTTTTTTTCGACTTTGTACGTAATATTTTGAGAAAATTAAGAAAATGTTGGGTTAGTCGTCCTATTTTCGCGGTTTCGATTTCTGAAATACGAACGTCATTCGCGCTGAAAGTTAGTAATTATAGTAATCTTCTATGTGCTTTGTCATTTATTTTGGCTTCAATGTTTACAAATGTTATTAAAAGAAATTGGTTTTCGTGAAAATTTTCTAAGTCCTAGCGCAGAGGGAAGACCGGCTGTGAATTTATACATGTCAATGGTGTACAGGGGACTGATGGGGGCATTCTGCTTCCATATAGCATGTATATGTGCGGGTGACTTCGAAAATGAGGTCATTTTGGCCGAAAGACGCGCCGTTTTCGAGTTTTGGGAGTTGGAAGTTATTCGTGGACGCGGGGACGGAGCTCGAGAGGACAGAAGACAGTACGCATTTTAATTAATGTTCATTATCATCCATACATCTGTTGCCATTAACTCCCACTACAATGGGAAAAAATTGGTGATTTCAGAACAACTACAATTTTATAAAATACAATCATTTTAGACATGGTAAAGAACGGGTCTCTTGCCCTTCATCAAATCATTTTGATAACATTTTCTCCTTGTTTTTGTTTTCTCTTTCCACCTAAGCGTCTTCCCCTAACACCACTTATAGGAAAGGAAAATGTCCTTGAACCTATTCCTGAGAAGTCCGTTTTACCACCTCTTCCTAGACAACAAAATGTGGGACACAACTGTATTCACAGCAGTTCATCTCGAATGGTATGTGAGGGTTGTCAGGTTTGTTATGACTTTTTACTCCCAGTTACAGGGTACAAAAAAGGTTGTATACTGTGTATGTACCATTGCAGTGCCCTCAACCAGTACATCAGAAATCTTTGTCTTTGAAGAAATCCAAGACAGTTGTTTGTGCATCGAAAAAATTAAATCATTTATTAAGTGAAGAGCACCAGCTCAACTCTGAAATACCTTTTATTAATGTGAGTACATCTTAGTTAAAGTGCAATTATGAAATTGATTTAAAGTTCAAATTTTTATCTGCTAACATTTGTCTCATTTTCAGCTGATTCCTGAAGTTCCTCAGACTAAGTGTTCATCTCATTCAGAGGGAGGAGACAGTGATGGTTCCCAGGTCCCAGAGGTTTTTCTTAGTAATGATTCTTCTAATTCCATAGAAGAAAAGAGTCAGGAAGAACTACAGAGCATCTTGGAGGTACGCAAGGGCACAATCTTCATCCTGGAATGCCTTCTGTTTATGAGACTATTCATTTTATATTTAACTTGGGACCTCTGGCCCTTGATTGTTCACAGGGAACCCTGCCACAAAATTATTCATACAAAATTGTGTCTGTTTGTCCCCTCAAAGTTTATCATTCTGAAAATTACGATCAAAGTGAAATGTTTCAAGCTGTTTTGAGAATCAATGTCAGGAATAAGGAAGATGCCCTGAATTGGCTAGACGAGTATCACATGTGCTCCTATTCTGATTGGCGAGTAAGGAAAACATTTCCTGAAGATACACAACGAGTTATATTCAAGGTAATCACATAATTGTCCTTTTATTTTCTCTTTCTCTCTGTATGAAAATTTCTCAAATTTGTTTGCTCTTTTGTTCATGCAGAAGGGTTTTAGGTGTCACAACAATACTTTGGCTCAGTACCGACATGGAACCAAGCCTCACGTGAAACAGACAGAATGCAAAGCTTCCTTAAATGTAACTGTTAAAAACTTTGAGATGAAAAGGTAAAGACTTTGCAAGCACTTTGGCTAGAGTTTTAATTGTTAATTGGCCTCAACAAATTATGTTATTTTATAACAGATATGTGTCAATATTTATTGACCCTATTTTTACAGGACTATGGATCCATACTTGAAATCACATCCTTTAGAAGTTGTTATTGATCATTGCCACAATCATCCTTTGCAAGCTGCAGACAGCCTACGTCATCGACGACCAAATGCTGGAGCATTAGAGAAAGTGAAGAAACTGTTTGAGAGTGGTCATTCACCCTCTTCTGCAATGCATACTTTTCAGTATGATCTGCAGATGGAAAACGGTGATAGATTTTTCGAATTGCTGGCTGATGGAGCGGTTTGTCCTAACCAGCAGTGGTTTTTTTACCAGTTTTATAAGCAATTTGGCCAGACCTATGGTGCACCCGATGGTCCCAAAATGAAGATCAGCTTGCAGCAATTCATACACAAATATAATGAAAGTTGTGGATCTGTATGTGCTGCCTTCAAAGAGATAGACAAAGATATTGTGCTGGTCATATGTTCACCTCTAATGAAAAGGGTGCATGAGCACCTCAAATCAAGTGCAGAAATTGTGTTTCTTGATTCAGGGGGTATGATGGACCGTCAAAATACAAGAATATTTACATTGCTTGCTCCTAGTGTTGCAGGAGCTCTCCCACTTGGCATTGTCATGACCAGTTCTGAAAGTGAAATAGTACTGACTGAGGGTATGGAGTTGTTGATGACTATTGTCCCTCCAAATGCTTTCTATGACAGAGGAAAAGCAGGGCCTCTCATCATGATGACTGATGATTGCCAAGCTGAAAGAAATGTTGTGAAAAGCTTGTTTCCCTCAATCATTCTCCTACTGTGCCTTTTCCATGTTCTCCAAGCTTACTGGCGGTACCTTTGGGACAGCAAACATAAGGTACCCCAGGAACACAGAGAAGAAATCTTTTTCCTCTTTAAGAAGTGCTGCAGAGCTGAAAATGTAAAAGATTTTGAGGTCCAGTTTCAAGAGCAGCTGACCAATCCAATAGTGGCATCTAATGCCATTTTAGTGAAACACCTCCAGAAACTTCATGACAGAGCACCAGAATGGGCTCTGTGCTACCGAAATGAACTAATGACAAGAGGCAATGACACGAACAACTACTCAGAAAGCACAATAAGGCGTTACAAGGATGATGTTTTGAATAGGTTGAAGGCTTACAGCGAAGTGCAGCTCTTTGACTTTTTCACTACCCGATTGGAAGCATATTTTGAGAGGAGGACTGCTGCTGTGTTGAACAATCGAAGAGAAAATTATTCTCAATCAAAGCACTTCATCCACCCTGAGAAACTGCTACCTCTTGAGTGCTCCAAAAGTAGCCATGAAGGTGTGTTTGTAGTGAAGAATAACAAGAGTGGAGGAAAATACTTAGTTGACACAGATATGGAAGTGTGCAGCTGTCCTGTTGGGAAAAATGGGGCTCCATGCAAACATCAACAGGCTGTTGTGAATCAGTTTAAGTTGTCTTCAACACAATTCCTCCCCTTCAATGATGAAGAAGCTAAAATGACCCTTCATAAGATCATGACCAATGTTGAGCCACTTCCAGGATGGTATGCTTCATTGAAGGGAGGACCAGTCTGTAGTGTAGGTTTGTGTACCCATTTAACCACTTCTTTTATCTCTACTCATTTATATGGTATATAGTTAATATAAATATACATCTGTCATAATATTTTTTGTACGCTTTTACAGATCTCCAGTCACAGTGTGTCTCAGAGGAATTGTCCATTGACAACTTTTCGCTACCAGCCATTGAGACTGAGGAAGGTTTGGAAAAGAATGAATCTTCACAGCATGGAGGTACATATGTAGCAAACATTTTTTTAAATCCTTATTATTCTTATCGTTTCACTAAATTTATGATAAACAAGTCTCTGCATTTGTATAGATACTGATGATGATGAAAGGCGCAATGAAGCCATGAAAGCTTGGAATGCTGTAAATAGCTGGATCCTTGAAAGCCTGCAATCCAGGTCTGATGTTTTTGCTCCAGCCGTTCTGAAGTTCACTCAGCATTTTGAACGTGCAAAGAATTTGTCGGAAAATGCACTTCTTTCAGCGCTGCATACTTTCAACAAATATGATTCCACATCAGCAAGAGCAGTGAGGAAAGGGCGGTACATTAAAGTGAACAACATTAGTGTGGGAAGGCGGAAAATGGTTGTAGGTGGTAGGAAGTGTGCTCCTCAAGGCAGGCCTCCCAAAACAGCTTTTACCACTGAGCATGGATATGCTGTCATGAATTCGAAGAAGAGAACAGCTATGCCACACAATCTCTCTCTTAAAATCCAGCAGCAGTCTTCAGTCAAGAGGAGAAAAGTTGCTCAATGAGGACAGTAAATTTTATGAATTAATTAATGTATTGTTGTATGTGTTATGTATTGTCAAATTTATTGTTTGTGTTTCGTGACTGAGCTGTGATCACTTGTGCATTTAATGTCAATGGTTGCATTTTGAAGGGCACTGCTGTTAATACATTGTTAATCTTTGTCTATTGGTTAGTGTCAAGGTCTGTGCTGCTACAAAAACCAAAGGAACCTTTTTTGTGCGAGTTTCTGTTTAATGTCAGTTCATAGTCTGTGTATAAGTAGTCATTATCTATATTCAAAGTTGTCAAGCAGCCAAATTTTAGAATCTCAGGTATCTGTCTGGTCATATCTGTTGCTTTTGTTAGACCCTATTTTTGTGATTTAGTTTTTTTTTTAAATTGTTCAGTTAAATAAAATGTAATTTTATAAATGGCACATATGTATAAATAAATAGCGGGCTGTTCGTATTTTGTATACTTTCTGCCAGGTTATCAACACCAGTAATATAGTATTCTCTTCATGACTGTCTTACTGATCTGTGATGTTAGCTTGTATTTGTTGCTTATTGACATATATATCCTTTGTTTTTGAAATGTCAGGACTATATTACTATGCTACTAAAAAAATTATATTTTTTAATGAGAAAACCACAAAACTGTTAATAAAATCAGTACAATGAGCTCTTCTAGTAAAGGCATTCCTCTTTACCTACAATGATTCGGAATAATTTTCTCTCCGATTGTTCAACACAGCAGCAGTCCTCCTCTGAAACATGAAACTGAAGCCACTACTTGTCACTACTCATCTTCATCTTCTATGTACTTTTTAACAACAGGCTGTGAAGATGAAATCCTTGGTTTCAGAGAAAGGCTTTTTCTGCTGCTTTTATTTATTGGAATATGATTTTCAGATGAGCTAGTCTGAAGCAAACAGTAAGCAAGAAGAATTGGAACAGAGTCTGAGTAGTGAAAGAATTAAGGCAAAAACTGTGCAAGGAACTGACCAAATAAGTCTCATGTAGTCTCTTTTTAAGATTGCTTCTGTTCTCCTTAACTTCCTTCTGTTTCTCGATCTCCTCATTCAGCTTCCTCTGCTTTTCATTAATTAAATTCTCTTTTGACTTAAGCTCCTGCATCTTTTCATTAATTAAATTCTCTTTTGACTTAAGCTCCTGCATCTTTTCATTCAGGTCCTGCATAAGCAAATGAAAACACTAATTAAAACAAAAACATTTTTACCAAAATGAGTCACTTTCCCACATAGGTACTTACTTTTTTTCTTGCACCCTGCTTTTCAAAATTTCTTTTCTAATTTCCTCCAGTTCCATCCTTATTTTTCTGACTTCCTCCTCTTTCAGTTTCATTTGCTCCTTCATAATTTCAAGCTCTTTCTCCTTCGCAGTCAGTTTCTGGAAGCAAAATATGAAGATTAACATATACCGTAACAGGTAATAAAATGTCTACCAAGACAAGGACAAATTTTAACATTAAAATCTCTAATGAATCAGACAACAAAATTATCTTCACACCTCTTTCATTGAGTTGCAACGTGCAAGGGCATCTTGCAGCGCATCCGCCTTAGTCTGCTGATGCTCATGATTGTATTCCTAAATGAATTAACAAACATAACCATAACATAACCCAAATAAGACATTTATTACAAAATTAACTGAGGCACATAGGTTCAACAAACCTGAATTTTTTTGTCAAAAAGGTTATTTATAAATTGCTTCATCTTCACCTCCTCACTTTGCAGCCTTTTGCACACAAAGCACAACCAATCATCTAGTTTTTGTGCTGAAAGTGACGAGAAGAATGCGGCGTAATTGCAGTGCAGCAAGAGGAAAACAAAATTAAAAATAATTACCTTTCGTCGGTGTGATGCCAACGCATTTCCCATGAAACCATACGTCGCAACGATCGCAGGCTACCATGTAGCTGTAGACGGAAAAGTAGGTTTGAGACTTGCATGACAGTAAGGAATTCGAAATCATAGGAGAACATAGTTACCCAAAGGAGTTTCTGCCGCAATAACAATACATTCTAATAATAACAGTAAGCTTCTTAATAACTTAGCTTCTCACTTCTCACAAAACGAAAACAACACCACACAATACGCGCAATTCCACTGGCGGCGAACTTCAGAAAGGGATGTCTCTGCCGCCTCGGGAGTCTATTTCTCATCCTCGCGATCGAAGGGCAGGCGTAGCCTCGCGTAGCCTCGGGCGAGGGGTCGCGAGTGGCTCCCCCACCACTTCACGCAAAGGCCGGGTACGGACCCAAATCTCGCATGTTGAAAATAAATGCTGTGTTGCGGGCAGTGACTTGTCGCCTTCTCTGTTAAGAAATGGATGAAACTAAAGTAATTTATCACATAGACGACGAAGAAACTCCGTATTTAGTGAAACTGCCAATTGCTCCCGACCAAGTTACTCTCTGCGACTTCAAAAATGTACTCAATCGCCCCAATTACAAATTTTTTTTCAAGTCTATGGACGACGATTTTGGGTAAGTTCCTCTCGGTTGTGGGACGCCTCTTATTTATTTCGCTTTCGTATCCTGAACCAGATTCTATGTATTGCCTGTTTCCTTATCTGCTAATTCCTCATATACTCGTTTGTTCGCTTCGTTCCATTTTTCTTCAATTTCAATGCGGCACAACTGTGATGTTGCCTATCGCCCACTTTCCAAAACAAAAGTAAACATACGACTCGCAATCGCTTTGCTTTGTAACTTCTTGCCTGTTCCACTTCCTTCACGTTTAACTTACGATATCAATAATGATATGCCGCACATCTGTTGCTTAAATTCATTGTAGTACCTCTTAATAATTGCCAGTAGTGTTCTGAATCTTGGTCTTTATGTCTGCTGTGAGGCTGATACAAGTTTGTGACATTTCCTCACAGGATTTCCTCAACAAATGTATTTTTACCATTAATTTTCCTACTGTTAGGACTGTCTCTTTATTTAAAGCGCAATTCATTTACGATTTTTTATTTCTTAGCTGATAAATAGGCCAAAAAATGTAAATTACGGCCTGCTTTTTTTAAATCTCCTGTGCATTTCATTTTACAGTGTGGTGAAAGAAGAAATTGTAGATGATGAAGCACATCTACCTTGTTTTAATGGCCGTGTTGTTTCATGGGTACGGTATTTTACTTGGTGAATTTTTCATTGATGTATTCCTGTATACTGCAAGTTCAACTTCACACCATGTGTTTGCTTGTTTCGTTTCAGTTGGTTTCTGCTGAAGGTAGTAATGTTTCTGATGGAACTTCGCAATGCACTGAGAGTGCTGCCCATTCTGATGGTAAAAGTGCAGATCGTCCCAATGATGCCAGGTATTGTATGCTTTTATTTTTAGAAAGGTGAGAATCCATGTCATTTGTTGTTTGACTCACTTGTTTCTCATTTTAGAATGGGAAACCCATCACATTTGAGGTCCAATGTAGAAGACCTTACTTGCACTGAAACTGAGTCCATTATCAGCTCTCGTCCAGGTCACCACAGTATGCATAAAAGTGCTCGTCATGAAAAGTATAATCAATACAATGGTAAATATTCATAGTTGTCAATTTCGCAGTAAAGAAATAGATGGTGGTTTCATTATGTATTACGTACTCTTTCCTCTGTTTAGGTTTACGAATGAATGGCCACTCAAGGCACCGAAGTGGACATGGCTATGAGTCTTCTTCTATGCTCAGTTCTGACCTAGAAACAACGAGTTTTTTGGAATCGGACGATGATGCATCCAGCAGGATCACTTCCACAACAGGACGGCACACTAACATGTCAATGGATAGAGGAACACTTGGTGGGTTCATTTTTTACTTACTTGTATTTATTTCTCTTTTGTTTGATGGCTCTTATCTTAACATTTACTTAGCTGAAAACATGATGTTCAGAGTGTGTTTTGCAATTGTTAATGTGCTTGTCTCCTCTTATCTGTAGCTTCTTCTCATTTAATGTTTTCAATTCTAGATTCATCTAGTGTAGTGTCAAGACTTCAGTCACGGAGAAGACCACAGAGGAGAAGAAGGCATCGTGCCCCTCCTGCCATGTCAAGGACCTCTTCCTTCTCATCGATCACAGACTCCACTATGTCATTGAACATTATTACTGTCACCCTAAATATGGACACAGTAAATTTTTTGGGAATCAGTATTGTGGGACAGAGCAACAAAGGTGGTGATGGTGGTATTTATGTTGGGTCAATTATGAAAGGGTTAGTGTTCTAAATTTTAATTTTTCCTAAATCTTAAATATGGGCTCTAGGATTTTAAAACTTTTATTTTCCCCTTTAAACAGAGGTGCTGTTGCTTTGGATGGTCGCATTGAACCTGGTGATATGATCCTTCAAGTTAATGATATTAATTTTGAAAACATGTCAAACGATGAAGCAGTGAGAGTTTTACGGGAAGTTGTACAAAAACCGGGGTAGGTTTATATAGTGTCTTTGTCGTAGTATAAGTTCAGTACCAAAGTTCTGTCATTGTCATTCACAATTCCTATTTGTTTCTGTCCTTTAGGCCTATTAAGTTAGTGGTAGCGAAATGCTGGGACCCTAATCCAAAGGGTTACTTCACAATTCCTCGCACAGAACCAGTTCGACCAATTGATCCTGGTGCTTGGGTTGCTCATACTGCTGCACTAAGAGGTACTGATACATTCACTAGCGTTTCATATCAGTATTCAAGATAACCCTCCTGTGTACCGGCCATCTGTGGACAATTTTCTCAGGCCCACAGATAGACTGGAAAGACATGCCTCTTTTACCTGTGTGTTATCAAATTAAATTCTTAGTACAAATGTATTACTCTATATACATGTATATTAATATTCTTGCTTTTCATTTCTAAGGGGAGACGTTCCCTTTGAGGCCACCCTCTGTGAGTACTCTTACTTCAACTAGCTCGTCCATCAACTCAACCCTGCCCGATACTGAAAGTGAGATTTGTTTCCTTGAAGTCAATGTTGTTCTTTACTTTGGTAATATACCATTAAAGCAGAGATTGATTTTGTGTGTTGTAATACTGTTTTGTCTTCACAGAACCCTTTGAGGAGCTGCACCTTAGCGTCAATACTGACATGCCAACAATTGTTGCTGCAATGGCAAGACCAGATTCAGGATTAGAAATAAGAGATCGTATGTGGCTTAAAATAACCATACCCAATGCCTTTATCGGTTAGTACCTTGTCTGATGGAATATTTTTTGGTATGGTTATGTCAATCATTACATAGTTTCAATTTTCATCTTGTGTTGATAACGTCTTTTCTCATGTCATTTTGCTCAGGAGCTGATGTAGTGGATTGGCTCAATAGCCATGTAGAGGGTTTTTTGGATCGGAGAGAAGCCCGCAAATATGCTTCTCAAATGCTAAAAGCTGGGTATATCCGACACACTGTAAACAAAATCACCTTTTCAGAACAGTGTTACTACATATTTGGCGATGTTCTTAGTCATGGTAACTTTAAACCACTACCTTTCTTAAATTTAACTTTTGTTAATTAATTAATTATTCAAGTGCAATGATCTGTGTCTCACATGCTTTATTTTTGTATTTTTAGCAATGTCATCCCTGAAGCTTCATGACGATTGTGTCTCACTTGACCGAGACACAGTGGGTCCTCTCCCTCCTCCAAGCACTGTAGCGACTGCTCCTTGGACTGGATCGCACATGCCGTATGCTGGCACTTACCTTCCTCATGGCGCTGGCTATACACCCATGCCATTCAACTACAACAATGAGCCTGGAGCATACAGCTATGGTCGTGAAGAGAGTGCCAGTGTCCACTCCGGCTCAGGTGAGCCCACAACTGTTCAAAGCTTATCTCCATCTGACGCTGAGACTTTACTGGATGCAGAAACGTTACTGGATGCTGAGACTTTGCTGCTAGAATGTAAGTGTCCTTTGTTGCGGCTTTTTTGTTTGAAGGTGTTGTTGATGGGAACCTCTTCATATCTTATCTTTTACAATCTTCAGTACTGGTGATCAGATTCATATATGTTCCATATATCCATATTTGTTATGTTTGTTCTTTATCAAATAATCCTTGCTCCCACTGTTTTCTCTGTTACAAATTTTCATTAATTGTAAGTATATTCTCTATGATTGCACTAAGAAGAATTTCCAAAATCATTGTTCTTACGGCTCAGATATTCCAGTTTCTAATTTGATCTTCAATCAGTGTTTGGTTTTCTTGTCTGAGCCGCCATCACACCTTCTGCTTTGCTTGCTTTTAATTTTAAGCTTTACTGGTGCTTCTTTAAGCTTTGTGTGCTGTAACGTGAAGTTCAAGGATCACAACTTTATTCTGCTCTTCTACTGTACAGTATTTATCACAAATATCACCAAACCTTGATCACTTTTTTTATTCTTTAGTCTTCATATTTTCCTTCTTGCATAATGTTTTTGTTAGTTTGTTGAATTGACAGTGTGAATGTGTGTTTGTTTGCCTGTGCATTTCCTTCTAAGTCTGTGCTAAAAGTTGTTTAACATACTTCTGATCCATTTTTGTCAACATTGGCTGGTGCTACTTTTTATTGATGCCACTGTTGGGGGTGCTTATTTTTACAATAAAACACAGGAATTCATTCGGACAGTGTTTAAATCAGTGTTGATATGCATGAAAAACATGGTGGTTGACATTTCAAGAATGATTCCTGTGGCTGTTTATTGCTACTTGTTTTTTTTTTTTTTTTCTCATGATGGTGTTTATGAACCTTTGATTTCAGGAGGGAGCAGTAACGGTTCTGAGCAGCACTGCTTGAAAGACAAAGATCTCCTGAAGTCGGGTGGCAGTTCAGCCAGTGAAAGTGATTTGGTACGCACACATGGTCATGGAGGTGGACGGCGCTCAGGAGGATCCAGGTCTCGCTCAAGTGGCTCTGAACAGTCAGTTGCCACCACAACCACAACACCCCCACAACACGGAAGCTCTGTCGCAAGTGGTCCAACAGCTACAGGCATCCCTAATGCAGAAGATTTATCTGGCAGTCGGCAATCCTTCCGGATGGCTATGGGCAACCCTTGTGAGTTTTTTGTAGATGTTATGTAGTCTGTTGCTTCTGTGAAGTTTTTCTTTGCCAAATGTTATGTAGAGATTTGAGTTCTTTTTTCTTTTCTGTTTTTGTTATGAACTTTCATCACTCTTGCGTTCAGTCACTGATATATGCAAGAGGTAATACAATTTTTGTATTAATTTGGTTAGCTAGATATAGCTATTTAACTTTCACTGCAGTATATTCATTGTATTCTCATTTCAGTCTGTATTTAATACTTACTAATTGCTTTTTCTCATTTGTTCTTTCTTCATGTGTCAAATGTTTTTCATTTTAGTATTGTTTGTATTTATCAGTTCTCAGTGCACTGCTCTTACCTGACATTGAACAGAATGCAATGTGGTGTACATGTATATGTCTTGATATTAGCCATCAGTTTACACTACAGAATCGTCTTTAATTTCATTGGTAGTTTGCTTCTAGTTGGTATTTTCATACTGTACACTTAGTATTTCAAGCCATCACAATTATTATGTAACATCTGTCTCTTTTTTCAGTTCATTTTGATTTAGTCCTATATTTTTCTAAGTTTGAATGCCTAACTTGCAGTCTCTCTTTCTGTACCTGAATTTGTAGTGCTTAGCAATTTCAATAAAATGTTGTTTTTTATTTTTTGTCCTGCTTGTTAAGTATGCGGTTGTGGTACTGAAAGTTTAGCTCACAGTTTTTTTTTTTTTCCTGCGTAAACTTTTATATACCTTGGCTCTGTTGTGAGTAATTTGAATAACTTGAATCCACAAATTACTCTTGCAGGTTCTACTGTCCTGGCTCAGATATGAGCTGATAAAAGCTTGAGAGGAACCTTAATGCTGCAGCAGTAGAGAAAGGAATGTGTGCAACTTACCTCATTCTAATTATGCAGAATAACTGTCACATGTCAGGATTACTTTTTCTTGTTGTGGGGAGGTTCTTATAATTGGAACACGCACTTAAGGTTGATCTGTTGCCTGTACTTTAGTGTGACATGAGAAATATTTATACTGGTTCATTTAAGTTCTCACACAATTGCATATATTTTGTACAACTACTAACGTGCATGAATACTTTGTATTTCTAACAAAACATTAGAATGTTCATTGTTTTTTATGAAACAGTTTTGGTAAGAGATGTTACTTACAAGACTGAGTGACAGTGAAAGGACAGTGTTCTGCAGTGTTTTACTACAGCTCTGTTAAGTTTGTTCCTTTTTTGCCAATTTGTGTTGCTAGTCTCCATGTTTTAATCTTGTTTGCATATGTGGAAACAGATCCAAATTTTTTTTGGAATTGTTTTATTGCCAGTTTTTATGAACTTGGGAACGGTTTTCCATATGGCTTCTTGTCTTCAGCTGAGGAACTTTGTGCCGCTTTGACCGCTGTACTAAGACTTCTTTAGTAAAATAACCTTTTGACCTGAAAATTTTTTAAAACAATCAAGGTGTAATAAGCTTTGTAAATTTATTACTATCGTGTTTAGGTTTGAAGCTTTGATGATTTTAAAAGTATTCTGAAGTGCTCATAGAGTTCTTCAAATCAGTCTGATGCCTCAGATCTTTCAAAGGCAATATATGTTTCAGTTCTTAGGTTGTTACATTGCTCATGCATGAGTCTATGTATTTGTTTTGTTTTTTCTTTCTATGTTATAATATATGCATATTTATAGATATTTTAAATTATAAATGATATCTGTGCCACTATTTAGTTAATTTCATACATTCTTTCTTATACTTTTATAACTTGTATTTATTTGTATGAAATTTAAATGTGATTAATTTGTATATTGATATCCTGTTACTTTATGTTGTGTGCAAGGACCAGAGATTTATAATCAGTGCACATGACATTTTTTATGTGAAGCAATTATACATGTTGTGTATTGTACTGGTCACCAAATACTGGATTTTTGTTCCATTCTTTATCACCCCCTCCTGCTCTCTATTTATTTCTGCTGCTTATTATGGCGCTTTAAGCGTAGTGACGATGGCTGCTGTAGTCTGTAGCTGCTAGATGCATACAAGGCTGCGCTGGAAAGGCGCGTAAAGATACTTGATGCACATAACTCAAATTGGTGTGGAAAGATATTTCAAGGAGTGACACGTTAATCAAAGTGCACAACCCCAGGCACGCCTGAATACGACACAGCGTTCGCACTTGACACAATTCTGCAACCATCCACCTCATTTGAAAGCTGAGAGGATAGTGACTGTTAAGAAAAGGGAACTCGGTCGCGGTCAGACCCTCGTCAGCCGGGAGGTTAGGCAACCCGTCAAGGCGGTATGTACTTTCGGTGGCCGCCGCAACAGACGCTCGTAAACGAAAGCGACGGCCTACACCGCGTCTTGAGGTTGCTTGAGGTACGTTGGAAGTGGGTGTGAGGTGGTTGCAGAACAATCGGCGGGTAAGGTGTCGACGCACCGCTCTGCATGCTGATTTGAGGGGGGGGGGGGCATCTGGCCCCCTTCGGCCCTTCGACGATGACGTAACAGGGGACGGCCCCAAGCAAGTTAGCTTTGGCCGGTATCTTGGACAGAAACTCGGCACGGCACTCGCCTGGCCTTTCGCCTTTTCTTTTCCCTTCGGAAATAACTGTGTCTGTGGCCGCGCCGAAGTTCGCCAGGGTTTACGTCACGTGCCGGGGTGGTAGCAGTATGGCGCCTTGCTTGCAGTACGGGCGAGATCCCCCGTCCCGGAGCGTCACTGAAGAGATATTGATGCGATATGTGTTGGAGCTGCTGTCATGGGAAAGGAAAGCAGAGCAGAGGACGACCATACAGACGTTGTCAGTGTAGTTGAACCCGCAGCCTTTCTTCTGCGCAGTGCCACTGCCCAGCCGGTGCGCTGGCGGCAGCAGCGGCGGCAGCAGCGGCGGCCCCGAGCAGGACCTCACCAAGGTCCTGCAGCCCACCGCCGTGGCCGCGGCGCCGGGCGGGCCGGGCGGGCCGGGCCCCGGCATCACATTGGAGAAGGAAAAGGGCCCGCTGCTCGCGCCCTACTGCATCGCCGACATCCCCGGTGGCGGCGGCGGCAGCAGCGGCGGCGACCACAGAGGAGGGGACTGTGAGTAGGGCTAGCGGATTGCGCAGACGGAGGTGTTTCATACTGCCGCTCATCCGTTTTGACCATTCGTACAACCCCCGGTGCACCATGTTGTAGCGCAAGACCTGCTGCAGTTCGAGTTCAGCGACCCCTGAGGGAGGGAGGAGATGACCCACGGCACCCACGCAGCACCGCCGCCAGAGGCCGCCAGAGGCCGCCAGAGGCCGACGCCGACGGGCTGATCAGGCTGATGGTGGCAGACGACAGTTAACAATCTCTGTGTTCGCCACTCGCGTTGTTTGAGCTGAGCCGCCTGTTCTAGTACTAGTGGCGTTTCCAGCTGTCATTCACCCAAGGACTTCCTCAAATGAGGGTACAGTGGCGCTCGCATATTCGTGTGTCTTTTTTTTTTTTTGTCCAATTAGATTTCTGTAAGAGTTTTGATATTTTTACTTTCCTTGAACAGTCATTGAACTGTTAGCCGAGATTGTAATGGCAGAATGGGCGATGTGTGACAAGGACAAGCAGCCTTGCGTTTTCTGCTGAGATTCCTGTCACCTCTTACAACATTGTACAGAGACGGGTCAGTAGCGTTTGATTCCCACTTAGATGTGTATTGTCATTTCGTATTCGAGTGATTTCGATTTTTCTGCTCAAGCCCTTCCTTAGAGACTTGCGGTAAGCGAAGCAAAGAACGCACGCATGAAAATTTCAAACTCTGGAGTCGGTATTTGAACCCGTGTCAAGACTTCATGTCCAACGGAACGCAACACCATACTTGGAAGGCCTGGGTTCAAATACCGGCTCTAGAGGGTGTGATTTTCTTGTCACTTTTCTTTGCTGCACTTGCCCTGCTGCTCGTATTGCGTCGTGGTCGAACTTTCGTAAAGTAGATCTATGTTCTTGTCTTTAGATTTGAGGAAGTTAGCCCCCTACTTCGTCATGTGTGTGCGTCCAAATTACTTTGACTGAAACGTTGTGTTGAGAATGGAGTGAGTAATAAAATATACTTTAGAAGACCGGTGCATTATCGTAATTCAACCCTGTCCTCCTTTCCGACCCCCCCCCCCCTTTCTTTTCAATGCTAAAAGCGAAAACCACATGACAATTTGGTCGTGACTCACACTCACACACACTCATCAAACTCTTATCGGGGAGCGGAAATGCCACCCCTGACACGGCCCGCACACCGTAGCGTCACGGGCACAGCGTGACATTGGACATGGCGCTTGTCTTGCACAGCGTGCGGCGAGGCCGTTTTGGCGCCGCGGATGGACGAGTCAGAGCCGGGCGAGTCACCCAGTCTTACACAGCGGGCATCACACACACACACATACACGCCCGTGCCCCGTGTGCCCAGTGCCCCCACTACTACACCCTCAAATCCGGCGAGCGGCTGGGCCGGCTGGACTTGACTGTTCGCGGCGCGTCGCAAGAAAGCAAAAGCAAAGGCAAAAGCCAACCCCCCCGCGCTCGCGCTAATCCACGGCTGCACCGTCACGCCGTCACGGGAGGGGGTCAGCGGGCGTACGTGTGTGAGAGAGAGTCAAGTGTTGACGGCCCGGAGGGAGAGGAGAGGCGGCAGCAGCAGACACTTGCTTCGTAGACGGCCTCACGCTACCACCGTGCCGCGCTGCCGTGCCGCGCTGCTGTCCACCGCCGAGTATCACCGAGACGTCTTCCAACTCGTCGTGCGCGAAGCTCGGCGTCTGCACCGCGTCAGCACCGGGGCTGCATGTCCCCGACGGCCATGGCAACCGGCCCCAGCTCCGACGCCGGCCTCTGAGGATGACGCGCACGGGCCCTGGGGCTGCAGCAGGTGCCGCGACCCGTGCCTGACCTCCACCTCCCGCGCGTCCTCCGGGACGACGCCATGAACGTCGGCACCCTGGCGACAGCCACGACCGTCGAGTCCAGCTAGAGTCTCGCGGCACCGGCTCCACCATGTCTCCGGTAAGCGGCGGCGGTGGCCCACAAATCTCCCATCAGCTAACGGCACACGGCACCTGCTGTGGGGCCGAGGGCCTCGGCCTCGACGTGTGCGATTTGGCTCCCAGATCCAATGATGTTCATCACTATAGGGGCACTCGGCCACCCCACCGGGTGCGCTGAGGCACCTGAGGCTGTGGTGCACCGGCCGGCCCCGCGACCGTCACGTAAGACATGACCGCACACTGTGTGTGTGTGTGTGTGTGTGTGTGGCAAACCCCGTAAAACTCAAACTCCAGCGCAGTCTCTGTTTCTAGTTCGCCTTATTATATATGTAACACATCAAAAACCTCTGTGCTTCGTTCCCATCGCCCCTCCCCCGCAGTTCCCACGCTGGATTTACGTCGTCTTCCTGCTATGGTCACCGCATTCACAGCTGTCGAGGCGCGAAAATATGAAAAGCAGGCGGTGTTTAACCCGTCTTTTAGCTCCGAAAACGCCTCCTGCTTTTGAGCCTTGTTCTTGTTGATGACCTCTGTGGGGTCCGCCAGGAGCCCTGCGCCGGGTCGGGCCGGGCCGCGTGCGTGACACGCCAGTGCAGACGAGACACTCGCTGAATTCGCGATTGACCGGAGCGTGGCGCGGCGTGGCGCGGCGTGGCGGCCGAGTGTCGTCCCATAATGCAAGGCGTCACCCGGACAAACCGCAGCGCGGTACGGCCGGAAAGTACCACGCACAAGAACCGTTGCCAATCAATGAGGTGTCTATCATCGCTCACGCCTTGCATAATATTGGCCGCTTTCTAAAACCGCCGGTCGGCCCGTTGTTGCTTCTTTGGACTCTTCTTCTTTGCGTTTGACATGGTGTCGCGTTCCTGACCCCCGCTGGCGACACACCACGCACAAGCACTGCGCTGACACCGGCGTGGCGTGGCGGGCCGCGGGGTCAGGTATTGCTAGGCGCACATGGCGCCTGCTGGGTAGGCAACCCCGGCTCCAGCACGCACGCGTGTCGTGCGGGCTGGCCTACCTTGGCACCCGCAGGCGCTGTCTGCCGTTTCGCATAGCGGGGAGAGGATTCGGACGCACTTTAGGGGACCGGCCAGAGGATGGGTCTCTCCTTGTGTTTAAGCCCCTTTGCCCTTTTATTATGACCCAACGTCGTATTAGGGCAGACCACCAGTTGTGGACCAGAGTCCAGCAGCATGACGTTCACTGCGAAGAGACAAAATATAAAAAAAAAAAAGAAAAAAGACAGGAAGCGAGGCGGGATGATAGGGCGTGTGAATAAAGGGTCAGAAGGGAGGGGACGGGAGGAGGGGTTAAGCGTGGCTTATAATTGACTGACCCCCATTCGCCGCATTCACTCCGTTCACTGACTGCGGGGCTCAACGATAAAGACGGGGAGGTGATTAATTGCGAGGTTCCTGCTGGAGCCGGAGCCGCTGGAGCCACCGGAGCCGCTACCCGGTTGTCGACTAGGCGCGCGCGGCGCGGGTTGGGCGGTCGCGTTTTTTACACGCCGTTCTGAGAGTGTCGGGACACGGGTGCACACCTGGCGACACACAGCACGCCCAGCGCATGCGACCTGGTGACTCATGCTTCTCATAACCTGACAGCTTCCGGCCCCGCGGTCACGATGAGATTTCTCATACCCCGCCGCCTCCGCCCTGGAAGTGTGCCCTGTTCTTTGGCTTCCGCTGCGGAGATGCTATATATATTCTTGCCCAGCTAGTAGTATTTCAGCCGCCGGTGGCTGCGGGGCGGGGCCGCTGCTGACGGCTTTGTGGTTAGCGGAGCTGACGGCGTTGGGCCGGAGCCGGCACACGTGTCAGCGCTCGGCACGGGCGCGGCCCTTGACGACGTTAACGGCGAAGGTCGGGTCTGGCCACCTTCCCGGATCATCCGGGTGGCCGACGGCTGCCAGGTGCGGACCGCGGGGACCTCTCGCCGTCACCGCCCTCTCTGTTGCAGCCGCTGCTGGCACTACTGGCGCCGCTGCTGCTGTCGGGGGCGGTGGTCGCGGTGGCGTTCGGACGCGCCGGACCCCCGGCCGGGCCACAGCCGCAGCCGCAGGCGGCCAAGCCCAGCAGCTACTGCCGCCACTACGGCGGCTGCTACCCTCACGGCGGCCCGCCCAAGGCACACACGCCCCCGCACGCCCAGGACTACCCCTACCTGCCTGCACCGCCGGGGAAGACGCCGCGCTGCGCCAAGCCGGGCGCCACCTTCTGCGAGACGGTCGACCACTACCCGACGTGAGTAACAGGACCAGCCTCCAGCACAGCGGAGCACGGTGAGCGCTCAGGGCACACAGTGCTCACGCACGCAGTCCGTGTGTTCCAGGCACCTGGTCCAGTACCTCATCGACCGCTGGGCCTTCGACTTCAACACTCTGCTCAAGAGCGAGATCCCGGAGGATTTCAACTTCAGGTGAGTCTACTGGCCCGAGTAATTGGGTCGGGTAGACCCGGATCAAGAGCAGCAGCAGTAGCGTTCGCCCAGGCCGGTGGGGCCAGGAACCGCAGGAACGAGGCTACATCGCGATAAGACGGGTCATGCCGAGCCGAGCGGCCCGTTTTCAATCAAAGTCACCCCCTTCCGGCTCCGGCGGCAGCGCCTTGGCAGCGCGTGGGCACCGCCTTGGCACCGCCTTGGCACGCACCCGCGCCGCGGCCCCCCGGTGACGACGTCATATCAAACGCTACTTTTCTTTCCCCTGCCGCGCCGCTTAACGTGACTAGCGGGTCGAGTTTTTGTAAAATTTACGACAAGCACAAACCCTGTGATTAATTCTGTTTTTTTTTTTTTTTTTTTTTTCCCTCCAACATGTCTCTTCCTATGTTTTCCTAGGTACCCGGTGACCTACACACAGTACGGGCCCCCGACCAATGCCCTGCTATCCGGGGATGGCTACGCCAATGGGAGCGTCACTGCCGCAGGACCCCGGTACGTGGCCGGCGGACCCGCTGCTGTGTACGGCCCGCCCGGGAGCGGACCTGGCTACCCCACTGACGGCTACACGGCGGCCGCCTACCCGGACAGACGGTACCGGATGGACCCGTCTCAGACCGACATCACGTACCCGCCGCCCACGGCCGCCGAGGCTGCAGCTGCGGACGGCGCGCAGAAGCACCAGCCGGTGTCCCTCAACCCCGCGGGCCCAGCAGGCTGGGCTAGGTGAGTGCGAGTCGGGACCAAGCCTCTGGGATGGGATGGGATGGGACGGGACAGGACAGGACGGCTCACGCATTGAGAACGATTAAATTGGATTGCCCCCTTTTTTCCCCACCCTTTTTTTGCCGCCGGCGAAACGATTTGACCCGATCGCCGCATGCATTGGCGGGCGTGACAGCCTTCTTTTTGTGCTGGTTGTATCGCGGCCGTGACAGTGGCCTCGGTGGCCCCCGGCGGGCCCCTGTGGCCAGCCTTGGACACGGCGTCCATAAAGCAGCGATACCCATCCGCGCGGAACTCGTAACACGGCAGCGCGGCAGCCGACAGCCGACAGCCGACAGAGCCGACCCGGCAGTACCGATCGCGTGCACCCTCTCAGCCTCAGGTCGGCGGCGAAATGACACCACAACTTTTTTTCCACGCGGCGCTTCGCTGGCATATTTCACGGTGGCCGCCGCCGACGCGGTGGTACTTTGTAGATCCGCGGCCCGGGAGTGAATTAAAGCCGGAACCCCGCCGCGGACGCATTGGCCACACTCGGGGCGGTAGGCGGGGTGCGCGCGGGGCTCGGCCGCAGAAGCCCTCACCGCCACAGCCGCAGCCCGCAGCCCGCAGCCCGCAGCCCGGTCGACGCCCGGCGTGAAACGAGCGGGAAGCACAAGAGTCCGTTTGCTAACAAGCTCACATACAAGTTGGCGGCGGGTGGGACGGCCGCGCGCCTGAACGCTCTTTGGAACAAACCCCTCTGCTCTCCTCTGCTGCAGGGAGCTCCCGCCAGCTCCCGCCAGCCCTCCCGTCCCGCCCCGCCGCTGCCTGAGCCGACAATGATCGCGATCGCGGGAGTGGAAGTCACTCCGCCAGGGGGAAACTTTTTGCCGTCGCGCACTCCCCGCCTTTCCATCACTGTCCCGTAAAGTTTCGCCGTTTGACATATCAGGACTTAACAAGAGAGAGAAGTAAGAACGCGGCAAAAGTTGCGTTTTATTTTCTGCATTTTCGTCAGGGCGCGTACAACACTTGGCTGGATGACGGACACCTCCGGGTTGTGGTTGACACCGTGTTACCCCGTGTTTCCAGGTTGCGGCGCGAGGCGGCGTCCGGGCGACGCGGGCGCCGGCAGACCGGGTCGTCGGACGCGGGCGTGTCCACGTTGTGCCCAACCACGGCCAGCTTCGTGACGCCCCAGGCGGCCCTCAACACGCAGGGCAACTGGATGTTCGTCGCCAACGTGCCGCGTCAGCAGCCGCAGCAGCAGCCCGCCGACAGCTCTCGCTACACGCAGCTCGTCCGCACCGAGACCTGCATGTGAGTACCCTGCGGCCTGCCCTGGCGCCTGTGAGAGCCAGGGTAGGCCAGCCCGCACGACACGCGTGCTTGTGCTTGCAGCAGTCGTGATTGCCTACCCATCAGGCGCTCCGACTGGGCGAACTAACTAGGTTCTCAAGACACTTTATGTCGTTGCACACACCCTGCCGTGCTACAAACCGGGTCACAAAACGTGCCATTTTTTTGAGTGTGCCCGCTTCGGTGTGTGTGTGTGTGTGTGTGTGTGTGTGAGGGGGGCGCCAAGGCCGGTGCCGTCGCAGCCGGGCGCCGGCCGCGGCGGTCGTGGGAACGAATACCAGACTCGGCAAAAAGCGCGCTGAAGACAAAGGTAGATGCGCGCATGCGTAGACGCGCCGATTTTGCACTTGAAGACTCCCTGTTTTCTGGCCGCAGATCCAGCGAGTGCGACGGCCTGTGCTCGCTGCCGAACGGCTTCACCTCCCGGTGCCGGCAGCAGTACGTGCAGAAGCGGCTGGTGGCGCTGGGCGGCGGCGGAGACCGCCTGTACCAGGACACGTTCTGGTTCCCGCACTGCTGCCTCTGCGAGATCACCGCCCAGGGCCAGGGCGCCGGCTAGGACGGCGCGGCACCCTCGACCCCCACCCCCGGTCCCGAGGACGGCGTCGACAACGTTCACGACGGCGGCCAGGACGACCTCGTCCCCGCGCCCCAGGCCCCCGACCCAGCGGCGGGCCCCGCCGACCAAGGGCGCGCTCCGATTGGCTCGTGGGTGCCGCTGAACGCCTTCCTATTGGTCCTGTTCCCCTTAGTGGTGCTGTGATTACGGACACAACTGATCGCAGCTGCTGCCGCGGCGGCCGCGGCGGCAGCGGCGGCCGCGACGCGTTGTGTAATATAAAAGAGGTACGCTTCCGATGCGGACGGACGATGTGAAAAAGAAAGCGCAGCGCGCCAGCTCGGTGAAGACATTCGCGCCATGGGTGTTGTGTTGTGTTGGCCCTCAGCCACGCGCTCTCAGCCCTGCCGGCCCTGCCCCTGCCGGCCCTGCCCCTGCCGGCCCTGCCCCTGCCGGCCCTGCCCCTGCCGCCACACCGACCCGTGAGCGCGCGTCGAGTGTTTGTCTGGGAGAAATAATGTGGAGAGGCGCTCGGATGAAGAGGTAGCGAAAGTGCACGTCCGTTGTCCGTGGGAACCGCAACCGCGTGCCGCGTGCGCTCGGGCGCGGTGCGGTGCGGTGAATACTCCGCGTGTCAGCGCAGCTGGTCGCGCCGATACCCCGCGCCACTGGGCCGGCACCGGAACCCGCCCGGGGCACGGCCATTTCTTTCCCTGTTTCACTGCTTCTTGCCCCTGTTGCTCTTGGCCTTCGCCAGGTGCGAACTCTGGCACGGCGGCGCGAAGGGAGGCGAGTCGAGTCAAGGCTCGGTCCGCGGTGCAGGCTCCTCTTTGGGAGCAATGACTCGCACGAGTCACAGTGACGCTCGTGTTCTGTGTGGGCTGTGCTGTGCGGGCTGTGCCGTGTAAGAGCAGTGCCGGGATGACATCATGATAACCATCATGACCGCTGTTACCAATAAACCGAAATATGTACACCTACGCCTCTTTTGTCATGCCTTGTTCATTTTTTCGCCAACGCCCCTGAACACCACAAACTCTCGTAATGCTACAGAAAATCATGCACATTTTTCACTTGTTATTTTCTGTTAAAAATCTTTAAAAAAAATTGTCTTGTGTTCTGTTAATTGCTCGTGTTTAGGCAATTCTATAACTAATTCGTGCGGTCCCCCCACCCTCAATTCTGTATACTTGACTCGAGAATTTTTTCCAAGCAAATCGAAGGTGCTTGGTACGGTACTTGGCTCAAGTATCGTCCAAAAATCGTATTTGAGGCAATACTTGTACCAAGCATCTTCGATTTGCTTGGCAAAAATTCTCGGGTCAAGTATACAGAATCGAGGGTGCTGCAAGCCCGCCGAGGTGCGCGTAGTTAGTTGCGGGGACTGCGGGCTGCGCGAACAGCCGAGGCCGAGCCGAGCCGAGCCGTGCCCTTCTGTACGCAATGCCGGTGCGGCGCGGTGCACGGCTAATGCGTTTTTTCCCCCTGGCACGTCTTACTTTTGGGGCCGAGCTGAGGGCTGGCTGGGCCGCGCGCCCGCCTTGCCAGCCACACCGGAGTGGCCGGACTGTCACACACGAAACGGCCCCCACTTTCATGTTTGCTCAAACATTTTTGTACAAATCGCTTCACTGAAATGATATGACGGGTTCTGAATAAATAGGTTTCTGCCGATAATGTTTCCGGTTTGATTGTTAAAAAAAGTTTGCCGGCGTCCTGTTTGTTTATTATTTGAATAAATTACATGTGAGATACTTGAGTAGCTTATTAGTATGGCCCCTTCGATTCCTGTCAGCCCACATCGTCACGTCGCCTGTCCCGTCTTGCTGCGGAGCGGAGGGTTCCCCAGCTTAGCTCTTGTCCATCGCGCCGATGAACTTCTTGACAACGTCGCGGAACTGGGGACAGAGTGCTTGTGATCAGCAGCTGCACACAAAGGGGGTGCCGCTCGGCGAGCTTCCTTTACAAATTCCGGTACTTACGATCTCGGATTTGTCGTAGCCGCACATGAAGAAGTCGTAGCCGAGGACGCAGTCCTTCTTTCCCTGGACTGCAAACAGAGCCGTGACGAGAGTTTGATATTACTTGATAGAGATGCTGCCTGCCGTCTCGGAGCAGATGCCGTCGTGCCCTCGGCATCCGTTCGTGCGGGGCTCGGGGGGGGGGGGCGAGAATGCCAGGAAGGAATCAGCATAAGCTCGCGGCAGTTTGCCCCTCCCCCCTCCCCCCACCCCGCCGCAAGATTCAGACCATTTTTTCCCCCGCTTTCCCCCTCGGCTCCCCAACCGCGGTCCGTGGCCCCCCTCCACCTACAAGGTAAAGCAGATTTGGCTGCCCCTAACTAAAGCACGCCGCCTCAAGGTTTGTTGACTTTGACTCCTTGCCTGGGAAGGAGCGGCGGCGAGCCGAGACCAAAGCCGGGCTGGCGCCCCAAATTGTACAAAGTTGCGCGTCTTTGGTTTGGTGGCTGACGCCGGGGGTCTGGCTGGATCTGTCGACGGGGGACTTGTTACAACCGGCTGGAAGTGTTAGGTCTCCTCCACGCCCCCACAGCCCCCACGCCCCCACAGCCCCTCCCGCTGGACCAGGCCGGCGTTGGACTGTCTGCCGACCAGTCGCCTCACTCCGAACGTTTTAAGAACAGAGAAACCAAATCGGCGCAAGATGACCGAAGTGAAATTAATCACGAGGATGGACGCGGCGATGGCGACCTGTGGCGAGACAGAGATGGTCGCCTCGGGGGCGGCGACGCGGCGGGGGCGGTAGCACTAGGACAAATTATGCATGGGGCAGAGGAAGGCTGATGCTGTGAGGCGAGGCCGAGATGGGGCAATAAGGAAGCCGAGACCGCCCCCTGCCCCACTGCCACTCCTCTGTCCACTTTCATACTTCCTTAAAACGATCCATCATTCACCTTTTGACATTAGAGTACTCCGGAAAAGCCCGAATCGGAAGTAAGAAGACGTAACGAAGAAGAAGAATCCCGGAGAAAATATGAGAAATCGCGTGATTTTTGAAGGTCGGTGGGGTTCCGAACACTTGATTTCTCATACTTCTCCTGCATTCTTCTTCTTCGTTACGACTTCTCACTTCCGTTCTGAGCTTCTCCGGAGTACTCAATTAAGGGAAAAAAAAAACAACAAAACATTTCCGTAAACTTACCGACGGGCTCGCACAGGGGCTTGACGCGTTTCCACTCCTCGGTCCACTCGGGCACCTCGAACTCGTCGACGGCGGCGGTGAACTTGTCCACATCGGGCTCCCCAGCGTCGGTCATCTGAGGAGGAAAGGAGATGATGATGCGGGCAGGGGGGGGGGGAGAGCGAGAGAGAGAGACAGAGAGAGAGAGAGCGAGAGAGAGAGAGACAGAGAGAGACAGAGAGACAGAGACAGAGAGAGACAGAGACAGAGACAGAGAGAGACAGAGAGAGAGAGAGAGAGACGGAGACGTCTCCTGAGAGCGCCCGCGTGGTCGTGCCTGCAGCTCGGCGCGCGTGTCAGTTGGGTGGCCTACCTGCCAGGCTCCGTCCGCCTCCCAGACGCTACGCGGAGAACGCACCAAGTTCACACAGAAAAAACAGAACAACTTCCTGTCGTTATTCGCGGAGCGAGCGAGCGAGCGTTAGCGAGCCGCGAGGCGGAGCGCTATCAGCGACGAAAGATTTCTTTGTCCGTTCGTCACCACGGTTATGACCAGACACAGTCGTCAGTCAAGTCATCATTCTCATAAGTTTGTCCGCTCAAGTGTCCGGTCATACTGTCCGGTCATCGCCTTTCAGTCCGGTCATTATCTTCGTAACTTTGTCCAGTCATTTGTCTGGTCATACTGTCTCTTCATCGTCTATTAAAAGTAATTTTACAAATAAACCTGGGCTGGTGTGCCCCCAATGACCCGTTAGTAAATTCACATTCTCTGCCTAAGCGGCGAATAAGCGGCGAATAAGCGGCGAATATTTATTGATTAATTAAAATCAAGCGAGCGAGCGACGCGAATTTTGAACCCTAAAGGACTAAAACTACCACTACGAAACACGTGACACGAATTCGCCCGCGATTGGCCTTTGGGCAGCCTAGTTTAAGGCGGAGGCGGACATCAGCAGAAGGCTGCGGGGGCCCGTGCGCTGCGCGCTGCGCCCGCCGCTGATTTGGACTCGGGTTCCGCTGATATGGGGGCCGCCTGCCTGGGCGCCGGGGCGCTCACCCCGGTTCACCAGCAAACCAGCTTACGATGGTGTCTGGCTTCTGGTTGGCAGCCGGGAGGGTGATGCCCGGGCCGCAGCCCGCAAAACGGCGGCATCGTGCCGGGTAGGGGGGGGGGGGGGGCGGTTGGGTTTTAAACGGCCGGGGCCGGGTGGCTGTGGTGGCCGCAGCGGCAGCGGCGGGCGTGGAGGAGGAAATTGGACGTTTGAGTAGAATCCATGGGGCCGTGGTCCGTGGATAGAGGGGACCGAGGGATGGGGGAGGGTCCGCCCCCCCCCCCCCCCCCCCCTGCCGTCGCGTTACTCACCACTTTGGTCTTCTTTGCCACGCAGGCGATCACGCACTAGAGACGCAGAACAGAATTAGTTTTTCACCATTCGAATTCTTTTGAAAAATCGATTTAACGCATTCGAACAAGGTTCGCTCGCTACCTTGCACGGCTGGTACTTCTCGGCCGAGTTGTCGTTACCGTCCTTGGTCATTTCTTTGCACGTAACTGGAACAGAAAGGGAGGCGAAGGGTGAGCTGATGGTGGTGGCGCGCTGGTTGACCCGGTCAGCGGCTCATCGTACCCATGTCGACGTTGCCCTCCTTCATGCACTCCAGGGTGGACTTGAGGTAGCGCGGCAGCAGCTCCTTCTTCTTGTCAGCCTGCGAGAAGGAGACGCGAGAAACAGGTCCGATTAGAGGCGGCGTCAAAGTGTCACCCGCTGTAACGGTCCCGGCCGGTGCGGGGGGCCGCTGTGAGGCAGCGGGGGCCCGCTGTGGGGCGGCGGGGGCCCGCTGTGGGGCGGCGGGGGCCCGCTGTGAGGCAGCGGGGGCCCGCTGTGGGGCGGCGGGGGCCCGCTGTGGGGCGGCGGGGGCGCCGGGCAGCCCGCCGAGCGCGACACTGCGTCTTCGCAATGTGACACGTTCATGGAAGTTGTTCCCAAGTCTCGTGAAAAAGAGCGTAATGCCGAAAGAAGGGCGTGAGGGCCGGGCCGTGCTACGGCTGGGCCGGGTGGGGTGGGGTGGGGTGGGGTGGGTTGGGGAGGTCACTGCAGTCTGCCCTGCCCTGCCGCGCCCTGCCCTGCCGCGCCCTGCCCTGCCGCGCCCTGCCCTGCCGCGCCCTGCCCTGCCGCGCCCTGCCCTGCCGCGCCCTGCCCTGCCGCGCCCTGCCCTGCCGCGCCCTGCCCTGCCGCGCCCTGCCCTGCCGCGCCCTGCCCTGCCGCGCCCTGCCCTGCCGCGCCCTGCCCTGCCGCGCCCTGCCCTGCCGCGCCCTGCCCTGCCGCGCCCTGCCCTGCCGCGCCCTGCCCTGCCGCGCCCTGCCCTGCCGCGCCCTGCCCTGCCGCACCCTGTCCCGCCCCGTACTTGGCGCCGTGATATGACCGTCGCCGGCCGCCACTGGCTCTGCCTCTCCGCACCTGCCTCTGGTAAGGATCGGGATACGGCGGCGGCCATGGCGAAGGCACGACGCACACATTCACACTGTGAGGAGTTCTTTTTTACTTTTTCGGTGAGAAAGTCACGAATAAATGCTTCACAAACGTGGGGGTGATCTCGAAAATGCTGCACGAGACTGTCCTGCCCTCTGCGTTGCTTACCCGGACCACGGAGGCGAGGGCGACGACCAGGGCGGCCGCCAGCAGCACGCTGAACCTGTTCATGTTGACGCTGCGTAGCGGACGGCGGGTGCGGTGGGGGGCGCACGGGTGCGCTATCACAGACTGGAGGGAGGCGCGGGGCCGGTGCCGTGCCGAACTACTGGACCGCCAAGCGCGACGGACTTGTGCAGCACAATCGTCCTGCCCCGTCCGCCGCCGCCGCTTAAATACCGCCGCCCGGACGGCTGCCCCGTTTTTTCGACGCGGATCTCCGGAGTTCCCCGGCAGCCGCCGCTGGCGCTCCGGGATTGGACCAGCATGACATGTCGTGTCGCATGTGCCAGCAGAAACTGCCGTGTGCGATCGGCTGCCCCGATAGTCCGGCCGGCCGACTGCAAACACGGGGAGGCCGATGCAAAAGACCCGGCCGTGTTGCTCCCTCTCTGCATGTGCATGTGCCACCTAGGAGCCACGAGTGTGCCCCCCCCCCCCCCCGGCACACAGTCTCTAGGGTCTATGTGCTCCCCGGGGAGCACACGAAGCCCTAGAGAATACCCAGCCAGGAATAGACTGTCGAAATTGTACCAAATCGGTACCGACGGGGCCGAAATTTTGTCGAAGCTCAATTTTTTTCATCGATTGTTTGTCGAATCGACAAAGAAAATCGACTTCCGATACCATTTTGGTTTCGAATCGACGGTGGATTACATGGTTTTTTTTTTTTTTGAATTTGTCGATATCGAATCGACATCGATTCGTGCCCCCCGATGGACTCGTCGAATGTTACTACACACACCCGGTGTTGACGAGATGCCAGCCGGCCGCTGCACCAACGCAGCTTTGTCGCGCTCACCCGTAAATAGATATGATTATAACAGGGTATTTCGGAGAAGGAGCGAAATTTTGACGTTGGCATGTGGCCGACGCCGTATAGCGGAGATACACTATGCTGCGATAACACTCATGATACCCACGTTTTGTTTCCGCTGATACTTCTTGACTTCTTCCTTATTTCTGGTTTGGACCTTCTCCGAAATACCCTATCTACACTACATACGGGGCGGGGCGGGGCCGAATATGTGCAATCCGCGCGCATTAGCCACGCGGTCATCAAAACACCATGAATGGGGAACAAGGACGTGTGGCTTTGACATTGGGCGGCGCGCGATGTCACCGATACCCTGCTGGCCGAGTCGGGCCGAGTGACATTCGCGGTGCGGCGGTGCGGCGGTGTGGGCGGTGAGGCTTCCGCACGGGGCTCGGTGCCACGCGCCCTTTTTTTCCTAACTGAACACGCAGTCGGGCACCGTAACGAATGCGGTCCAGTTAGCTGTCGTGGCATGGCTTGCTTTGCCTGGCTAGACGACGCCGACTCCTCCTGTTCCCGCTACCCCCGCTCTCCCACGCATGTGCGTAGGGCTCTCCGCGCCCAGCCTCCCGCTCCTGCCGGCTCCTGCCCTTCTCTCGCCGCGGTCTCGCCGGCCCTCGCCCAGTTCTCGGCAAGGGAGCGGACAAAAATGACGTAGGTTAGGTTGCCAAGGTTAAGATGAAAAGGTAAGGTTAGGTTGCTAAGGTTAAGATTGAAAAGGTTATTTTTGTAAAATTTGTAGTTCGTTGTAAAATTTGTTGTGTTTTGTAGAATTAGTTGTTTTTGCTGCTGCCTTTTTCTTTAATTTTAAAAGGTTGAAAATTAAAACATTTTTAAAACAGTTGAATATAAACACAAATATTCATGAGAAAGCCGCTGCAACATTGGCTACGCGTTTCAAATTTGGGCCTGCCACGGAGCAGTCATAGTGGCTGAATTTTTTCCTAACTGAACATGCAGTCGGGCACCGTGACGAATGCGGTCCAGTTAACAGCGGTTCGGATACCCGGTCTGGGCTTGGCCGGGCCGGGAGGTGATGTTTGCTGCTGATGTGTTTGCCATATCGCTGTGCTCGCGTGTCCGCCCCGCCGGATGCCGCGGGATGCCCTTCACGGCACTCGCCGAGAAGCTTTTTGATAGTGTTTTCACTCCGCAATAAATCCGCCACCGGTCCGCTGGCGCGATAAGGAGTGCCTTGTCACGGCCGCGGTATTGCCGCCCTACCCGGAGGACCCGGAGGACCCGCCGGACCCGGAGCGCAGAAGCAGTGCGGAGGTCCCGAGTAACTAACTTTGTTCGCCACGTCTGCGAGTTGGCCGAAGAAATGGTGAAATATACGTAGTGAAGTCGCTAAAAGTTGGTCTGCAGCGGGGGCGGCGGGAAGCGGGGGCTCAACGGATCGGGTTTCAGGCCGGAGCTATACTGCCGGGGGTCCGGGGGGGTCCGGGCTGGGCTCCAGCCTCCAGCGGCCGCCGCAGTACTCCAGACGTACCTCCACTGCCAGCCGTTCCATCACGCACCACGACTACACCGGATGAGGGAGAGCGCACAAAGGAGAGACACAAATACTGCGGGGTGAAAAGGAAGGAGGGACAGTAAGGCGCGTGGACCCGGCTCCGGAGAGCGGCAAGAGAGGAAGACTGGGGGGTGAAAGTGGTCGCTAAGGAGTAAGGGGCACTGGGAAGCGAGATCGGCGCGGGAATCAGGGAAGTGGAGAGAGAGAGAGAGAGAGAGAGAGAGAGAGAGAGAGAGAGAGAGAGAGAGAGAGAGAGAGAGAGAGAGAGAGAGAGAGAGAGACAGACAGACAGACAGACAGACAGAGACAGAGGAAGTGGGGCCATGGGTGTGGGGCGGGGCCGGCGGCGGGATCCAGGGAAATGTCCTGGAGTGGTGTCGTTGCGCCGGTCCTGCCCTGGCGTGGCCTCGGCCCCTCGGCCTGTGTCACATCTCCGGGGGACTGTACACTGTCTGTTGGCCCTGGCAGGCCTGGCAGGGCCGCGGGGCCGGGCCGGGCCCTGGGGCCTGGGGGCCTGGGGGTGACTGATCGTTTGACACGGCGGGGGATACACTACTGTGCTGTGTTGTTGCTGGAGGGTGGTTTAGTTCAGATGAGCTCTCATGTTGCCGCACGGCCTGGTGTGTGTGTATGTGTGTGGCCGACCTTGGCAGCGCTGTCCCCGCCCGGGCCGACTGCGCTGCGTGTCTCGGTCTCATCCCTGCCGGGGCCGCGGGGTCGGGCGGCGGCGACGGCGGTGGCAGTGGCAGCGGCAGCGCGGCGGCTGGCTAGAGTTCCCACCAAAGTAGATTCTAGCCCGGCGGCGGCCTCTTCCAGTTCCAGCGCCTCGGCCGGCTCCTCCACGACGCCGACGTCGACGACGCCGACGCACGCGCTGCTCTCGGAGGCGGCTTATCAGCCCCGGAGTCTATTCTTCGCGCGAAAACTTTGTGTGGATGGCGGTGGCGGGTGCGACTCCTGGCCGTGATCTCTCTCCCGGGCGCTCACCAGCAGAGTGCTCGGACGCGGGACACGCACGCCGCACGCCTCCAGTCGACATGGCAACCGACTCTCCGTTGCTGGAATGAAATAAAAGGGAGCGCACACAAAACGCCCGTTTTCAAAATTTTACCCATTTTTACCCCTTTGTGTGGCGCGCGGTAGCCTCTGGAGCGGGGAGCAAAACTGTCACTGGAGTGGGCCCGAGTCTCTGACTCGAGGCCTACGTGGGTTCGATTCCCACGGGCGGGTCCCCAGACAAGGCTGTCGCGTGCACACTTTGGTGAATCAAATCTAGTTTCAATTCAATACGTCAACGTGGTTTGCAGTCAGTCCCTCGTATTTTTCTAGTTCTAGTTCTGGTGCCTTAAAAAAAAAATTGAAAATCCGAAACACGACATTGCAGCCCTGGAGTTTCCAGGGACAGTGTTCTGCGGGGAGTTGCCCCGGCCGGCCCCGGCACGGCCGCTCTATAATGGGGACCCCCCTCTGCTGCTGATTGGCCGCATTGTGATACGAGTGGCCCTCCAGGCCTCCCTGTGCTCAGGGATGGGTCAATGGAAAGAGGAGGAGGGGGGGGGGCTACAAAGAGCCGCACCGCCACACCATCTGAGGCCGGGAGGGGTGCAGACGAGGACAGGTGATGATCCACCCGGCATAGTACCGTGCAGTGCGAGGAGGATGGAACGGAAAGGAATACGACCACCGTCCGGTGGTCCACCAGCAGTCCGTCCGTCCGTTTAAAATGCGCGCGGCACAACATATTGTCATTCTTTACAGCGAGAGACGGCGGTGCGGAGCGGAGGGTAGTTCAGGGTGGGTCAGCGAGGGGGCGAAAAAAGCGCAGAGTAACTAACGGCATAAAATGAGAGTAAATGAACGCACGCGGTGGCCGTGGTAAATTAATCCTCTGCCCAGGACCGTCAAGCCAGAACCACGGCCACGCAGGACGCGAGATAACGCTCACGCGGCAATTATTTCCGAA
Organism: Odontothrips loti; assembly: GCA_038380765.1. Classification (NCBI taxonomy): domain Eukaryota; kingdom Metazoa; phylum Arthropoda; class Insecta; order Thysanoptera; family Thripidae; genus Odontothrips; species Odontothrips loti. Next base: position 16,809,228 of record CM076247.1, on the reverse strand, counting down.
TTATTTTTCTTTTTCACTAAATAAATGAATGAAATTTTTGTGGGGCGTTGCCCATAAACTGATCGGAACCAGACTCAATACATTGTATCCTTATTGAAATGGAGTGGCCCACTTTACTGTGCAGTCGTATAATGCATGGCACAGCCATCATCACGGTCGCCTTTATTGTATTTTTTCGCTGAAGAGACACACGTTACGAACGGCACACGATATGTGTCCGCACCGAGGCCGTGCCAGGCACAGGGGGAACGGGGACAGGCTTGTATCGTGTACTGTTTCATGTAACTACAGCGATATTAAGTGAATCAGTGAGTGACGAAACAAGACAGGCATGGAACGCTTTACCGTTCTAGGACAGGCTCGTTCTTTGGGGCTGTTCAGATGCCACGTGGACACTTGAAGGGGAAGGGAAGTTCACGAAATGTCCACAACTGTCCAGGTGAATTCAAATGATGAAAAGTTTTGATTTTTTTTAAAGTGATGAGCTCGTTACACTCATGCACTATTAGTCGAATATGTTTTTTCGCGGTTTTCCTCTTTTCTCTATTCATTGGTAGAAAGCGTTTCATTTCAATAATTTTTTTTGAATTCAAAAGTATATTGAATCCTCAAGATTCAGACCCTGCGAATAATAAATACAACAACAACAAAAAACGGCAAAAATGGGTGGGTCCTACCTCGTCCCAGACTTCCGTCCGGAACCGTTCCTGCTTAACTTCGGTGTTCGGATGGGAACCGGTGTACCAGGAGTTGACCGCCGCTAAGACACAGGCACGACGCAGCCACCTTGGTAGGCAGGCTTCCGCAACGGCCAACATCGCCCCTTCCGCTGACTAGATTTCAGGAGTCAGCCCCCTTCGACCAGCCAGTTGGTCTGTGGCCGTGAGGCCACTCCCTCGCGGATTGAGAGGGAGGTAGGATGCCCAGATCGTACACGGCCGAAGCCGATTGTACTCTACTCTTCTACGCCATGTATCCAAGTAGGTGTTGCCCGAATACTCCAGATTCCGAGGCCTTACGCTTGAAAAATGTAGAAGGCCGAACCCTAGGCCTCTACATTTAACTTCTGCCGAGTCTTGGCAAGCACCATTCCCCTGCTCGGGCGTCGAACCACTGAGTCAACGAGTGTATTCAACCTCCGGGGAATGGCCGCGGCCCAACGTCCGCGGTCACTCAGACAACACACTTTGAACACGTTCTTTTGGTATATTTTACCCACCATCCTCGGTCGGCAGACTTCAGAAAAAGTTTCACTCCGGCAAAGAGTTGAACCTCGGACCTTGCGGTCGTCGACCGGTCCACTAGTCCACTACGCTACGGAGTTCTGATGGAAGGCTGCAGCGCGCTATTGATACTTTAGCCACTGTTGTCCCGCAGATAGCAGCACCGTTGGCTCCGAGAGATGGCGCTAGTGGTCAACGGCGTTTTCTGGCTCGCGCTGCTGCTATACATACAGCAAGTTAGTGTAGTCTCCGGGCGAGTCCCCTCCGCACGCATGCAGTGGTGTTGATCTGACGGTATCAAGGTCCGAGGTTCAACTCTTTGCCGGAGTGAAACTTTTTCTGAAGTCTGCCGACCGAGGATGGTGGGTAAAATATACCAAAAGAACGTGTTCAAAGTGTGTTGTCTGAGTGACCGCGGACGTTGGGCCGCGGCCATTCCCCGGAGGTTGAATACACTCGTTGACTCAGTGGTTCGACGCCCGAGCAGGGGAATGGTGCTTGCCAAGACTCGGCAGAAGTTAAATGTAGAGGCCTAGGGTTCGGCCTTCTACATTTTTCAAGCGTAAGGCCTCGGAATCTGGAGTATTCGGGCAACACCTACTTGGATACATGGCGTAGAAGAGTAGAGTACAATCGGCTTCGGCCGTGTACGATCTGGGCATCCTACCTCCCTCTCAATCCGCGAGGGAGTGGCCTCACGGCCACAGACCAACTGGCTGGTCGAAGGGGGCTGACTCCTGAAATCTAGTCAGCGGAAGGGGCGATGTTGGCCGTTGCGGAAGCCTGCCTACCAAGGTGGCTGCGTCGTGCCTGTGTCTTAGCGGCGGTCAACTCCTGGTACACCGGTTCCCATCCGAACACCGAAGTTAAGCAGGAACGGTTCCGGACGGAAGTCTGGGACGAGGTAGGACCCACCCATTTTTGCCGTTTTTTGTTGTTGTTGTATTTATTATTCGCAGGGTCTGAATCTTGAGGATTCAATATACTTTTGAATTCAAAAAAAATTATTGAAATGAAACGCTTTCTACCAATGAATAGAGAAAAGAGGAAAACCGCGAAAAAACATATTCGACTAATAGTGCATGAGTGTAACGAGCTCATCACATGTGATGTACCCCTCGCCGGACGGGCGTATAAGCGGCAAAGTAGAGTGCAGGCCGGTCCGGTGGGGGCCAGCGGGGGCCAGCGGGGGCCAGCGGGGGCCAGCGGGGGCCAGCGGGGGCCAGCGGGGGCCAGCGGGGGCCAGCGGGGGCCAGCGGGGGCCAGCGGGGGCCAGCGGGGGCCAGCGGGGGCCAGCGGGGGCCAGCGGGGGCACTTCAGGGCCAGAAAGGTGTATCGGCGGCTGCAAAGGGCGCGGGTAGGAGCGGGCTAATGGCGGGCTGAATATAACATGAAGAGGCCACGCAAGGCTCCAGCTCCAGCTCCAGCTCCAGCTCCAGCTCCGGGCTCGGCCCTCAGGCACGCCGAGGGACCCAAGGGCCCGGCTTAAGGCCACCGCCCCGCCGTCTGCTATCCCGCCGTAGTCAGCCCCACCCCGCCCCGCCCCGCATGTGCCCACCTGGCCTGGCCGCCCCCACACGACGCCTCCAGCCGGACACAGTGGATGTCGGGCTGTGACGCTGCCACGCGCCGCCACGCGCCGCCACGCGCCGCCACGTGCCCCCACGCACCGCCACGCGCCCCCATCCGCCGACATCCGCCCGCACCGCACAGCACGACGATCACTTCCTGCCGATCTGACTGCCGCCGTCAACGCCCCGCCGACGCGGGTTCGAATACCAGCGGACGCGGAAGGCGCTCGCCGCCCGCCTCTGTCGGCACCAATGTGACCAAAGCCCCCAAAGTCCCATAAGACGCGTTCTGTACGGCATCATACTGCGCATTGATTCCTCGAGTGTGTAAATCACCTCCAGAATGTGTGTGGCGGCTGCATGGGGTATAGGTGAGCTGTGCCGGCCTTCCATCTCGGCCGCGCCCGCTGCGCTGCGCCAGGTGAGGGACTCGGACCTCCGGACTCCCTTTTACGGCGCCCCCGCCGGAATCTATCATCATTTCGACTCCCGCACTACTCAGGGGTCGTTCTCTCGTCGCCCTGCCTCCGACCGCCTCCGGGCGCCTCCGGGCTCCGGGTGCCGCTGGCGTCGTGATTTACACCACCGAGAGGCGACCGGGCACTCCGACTGTCCACGCTACCCACCTGGTCTCTCTCTCTCTCTCTCTCTCTCTCTCTCTCTCTCTCTCTCTCTCTCTCTCTCTCTCTCTCTCTCTCTCACACACACACACACACAAACTCTCTCATTCCTCCGCCTTCCGAAGTTAGGTCGCAGCATAGCAGTGCGGGGGCCAGCAGTAGTGAAACATTTATCAGGGAAACGCACCTCCGCATTTCATCGCTCCTGGCGAGAGACTACGCCCCTCCCCCACCTCCCTCCCCGATGCCTATCTCTGGCGCTGAGTCGTGCGGAGCAGTGCGGGGACCACGCTGGCTTTAGACCCCCCGCCGTTCCACGCGAATGCGATGTTATGGTTGCTAAATGCAAACTACTGCCGTGCTATCGCGACAGGAGCCAGCGGAGCCAGCGGAGCCAGCGGAGCCGGCTGAATGGGTCGGCGCGCTGGGAGGTGTTGAGCGGGGTGCTGCCTGGGCGGCGGCTGCCGAGCTGTGAATGAATACAGCTCGCGAAAGCAGCTACCAGAAAACTACTCCGTCAGTGCCAAAGTCGGCCGTCAGCGCGTCCAGCGCGCGGCGTCGGCGGTGTCGGAAATGCAGCGAGGAACTGTGCTGGAAAGGGAGTGGGGGGTTACTGTGTGGGGAAGTGGGGGGAGCGGAGCAGGTGAGGCGGGGCGGGGCGGGGCGGGGCGGGGCGGGGCGGGGCGGGGCGGGCCCGGCTGGAGAGCCGTGCCGGCGGAAGAGGGGCTCGACGTGGAGCTGCCACACTGATTGTGGCCCGCGGGAGCCGCGCGAGCCGAGCGTCCGGGAAAACGGGCGGAAAAGAGGTGTAGAGGGGAGGGGAGGGTGAGGGGAGGGGAGGGCCCCGATGTCACGCCTTGTTGTTACCCCCTTCCGTTCGGGGGAATGTCAACTACCGCCGCGGTGGCCACCGCCTGCGTCCCTCACTGCCGGCAGCCCTTGGCGCGGCCCCCGCAGCCCCCGCAGCCCCCGGGGCCCCCGGTGCCCCCGCAGCCCCCGGTACTATCCGCAGCTTCGCAAGAGAGTGGCCAACAGTCATCAGGCCGCCGTCGGACTCTGGCTGCCGCCTGCCGCCTGCCGCCACGGAGGAGAGCAGGTTGCTGATGGCGATTCAATGGCAGTTGGAGCGGCTTTAGGGGACGTCAGCGGCCCCAGCGGCCCCAGTGGTCCCAGCGGCCCCAGCGGCCCCAGCGGCCCCAGTGGTCCCAGCGGCCCCACGGCAGCGGCAGTCCCCCCCCCCCCCCCTCAGTGTCATCCCCTCCATCTGGTCGTGTTACGAGCCAAAATAAATATACTTTTTGCCTCGGATCCCGAGTACTTGTTTCCCCTGCGCTGCGCGTGTGATATTTTTGTTGCAGACAAACTGACGTGACGAATTAACTGCTCGTCCCGCGGCGTGAACGCTACTGGAGGCGCGAGCTGCACAGGCCTACCGCGGCCTACCGCACCGCTGCTGGTATAGCCGACAGATTAAGTGCCGTCGCTGCCGTCCTGACTCCTTTGTCCACCCATTAGTGAGCGGAGCCCGGCGGAGCCCGGCGGAGCCCGGCGGAGCCCAGAAGCCCCGGAAGCTGATATGGATCTTAATGTGTGCACGGCCCGCGGCCTTTACTCCACCGGCTTCGGTACTTTGGGGTCTGTTTACGACTCAGCCTCCTGCACCCCGGAGCCAGGGCCGGGGCTGCGGTGGGGGCCGCCAGGGCCGCCCTCTCCACACCCGTGCTCACACGTCAGGAGCCCTTGCTCCACTCCTGTTTCTCGATTGCAATTCCTCATAAAATTTAGTAAGAAATTTGTCAAATGATCGGGCGACTCGCAGATGCGCCTGAATTCAATTGACACGAAATTAAGAGTTCTCTGGGCTCGAATGAGGTGTGCCAGCGTGCGCCGTAGCGTCTGTGTGCTGCCAGACTCGTTGGCACGGAGTCTGAGCTGACATGCGCCCCACCCCGCCCCTCCTCACCCGCGGTCCCGCCCAGCCGCGGCCTTACTCCACCACGACGCTCCGCTCCGCTCGGGCCGTAACGCAGGTAATGGCGAATCGTGCGGTGCGGGGAGTGGCTACTGAGACTCGCCCTGGACGAGACGAGGATGAGACGACGTCTGGCTGCGCCCCGCACACCGCACCGGTTTATGGACCAGATCAGGAAAGAGCTCCTTCTCTCTCTCTCTCTCTCTCTCTCTCTCTCTCTCTCTCTCTCTCTCTCTCTCTCTCTCTCTCTCTCTCTCTCTCTCTCTCTCATTCTCCTACTCTCCTCACCCCTAACTACCAGATGAGCATGATGGTGTCATGAATTTACTATTTTTACTTTCAATTTCATCGAATGTCCATTGGGTCAGTCCTGGCCAAAAAGATGAAAATTTAAGAAAATGAGAATTTTTATTTTTTTTTGAAAAAAATTATGAAAATTAGCCATGCCTGTTTTAAGCTAGACTTATTTTTTTTTTTTTCGTTCCGAATAAGAGTCATGGGGACGTCATGAACCCTCCCCGGAATGAGAATGTTTCATTCCCCCGGAGTTGCTGCTGGCTGTACTAATGAATGCTGACCTTACTCTGCGGTATACATAGAACGGCGCAAGTACCCGCTGTTTTACGACTGCAGCGCCGTCCCGAGCCAGGCGACCCCGAAGTTAATTATTTCGTTTCGTTTTCCCCCGTCCGTTCAACCCGCCCGGCGATGCCGTCGAAAGACCCATCCCGTCCAACACTGTAAATGAAAGAGTAATGATCATAATCATTCAGTGGAAAACCATCACTTTCTTAGGATCACTTACGACACGACACGACTAGTGTTGATCATCATATTAAACGAATGTTCAACCATCATCATAGTTTAAGTAATGATGATCATCAATGTTTCGTTCACATAGTGACACCACCTTACCTGGTGCGGCGGGACAGTCCGAAAGACAGCTCAGCCTCTGCCGGTCTCTGTATCTGGTTCGGCGGTGCCAGCGGCCAGCCCTAGCTCTGTCACTGCACCGACACTCGCTCCGCTCTCCGCTGTCCTGATGACCGGTTTCCTGTTTAACATGCAAGACCAGAAGGGGGGGACTGCGTATGTGTATGATGGCATACAACGCCTATACCGACTCTCTCTCTCTCTCTCTCTCTCTCCCTCTGTCTCTCTCCTCTCTACTCCAGTGTGAGGCCAGAGGCGGATCTAGGATCGGCTCTGGAGGGAGGGGGGGGGGCAATGTCCCGCTTTTCGCCTACTCACAGGCGGAAAAGTTCTGCACATCCATGAGACCAAGCAGCCTTCACTCACACACCCACACCCTTGACCCCTGCCTGCGACAGGATCATCTGAGGTAAACTTAAAGAATACTCCTCCAAATAAAACAAATTTACCGGCCGCCGCCGGCCGTGGCCCCGCGGGATCCCGAGGCAGAGAAACCGCAACCCAATCTGGGCACGGCCCCGCACAGCCCCGCCGTGTCCCGGCCGGACGGCACGTGTGCACGCGCGTGCGTTGCCCTAATGAAGTCACACGCGCCGCCACGCGCCCTCTCCAGTCCCCTCACCGGGCAAGCGCTCGTATAGACGGCGCGCGAAAAAACGTATAACAATACAAAAAGCAGGCCGGAGTATTTACACGCGCGGTGCGCCTCCGGCCTCCGGCCTGCGCACGTCCCCACCCACTTCTTTTTTCTAATTACTCTCCGCGCTTTCCTGTGCACGCGCGTTGTCTCGCCGTTTTTAAAATGCCACGCGTCCGTTGCCGCCTCGTTGTTTATTCCCTCTTTGGCCGTAGAAGATGGAATGTGCGGAACAGCGGGTGGTAGAGAGAGAGAGAGAGAGAGAGAGAGAGAGAGAGAGAGAGAGAGAGAGAGAGAGAGAGAGAGAGAGAGAGAGAGAGAGAGAGAGAGAGAGAGACGGAGCGAGGAGAATAAGAAGAGCAGGGCTGAGCCGCCGCCGCCGCACTCTGAGGTGCGTTTGGAATGGCGTCAACACAACGGCGCACAGCCCGGCCCGGCTGCACAGCTCTCCCGGGGGGTGGGATGGGGAGGGCGCTGCCGCCGCCAGCACGCAGCACCGCGAGTGGAGAGTCGGCCGCCTGTGTCGCAACAACCCCAATTTGAATGGCGGTTAATGACGGACAGAATGGAAATTACAATGGTAATGACGGTCATGATAATAAGGGGATGACAACGCAAAAAATTCCAGCGCTACAAGCACTGAGTCGCCCTCGTTAACCGAACGATATGTTTTGATAATAGTCAATCACAGCTTGAAAATTTAAGTGAAGACAAAATTGAAATGAAAACGGACAGGTCTAACTTTTGAACCAGCGACCCTCTACACGGTGAAGCGGTCCATTCGACCGCGCGACCAAACCGACATTGTTACGAGACTTTTCGTGGCCGACCATCACAAGCCACTGCCGCCGTACGAAGCGCCAACCAAAGCGCAGAACGATGCGGAAATACAGCCGAGTTGGCGACAACAGGCCTCCTCACTGAACTAGGGACCACTCTAAAATCAACCGGATTTGATGTGATCACATGGGCAACTCTGGGCCAGAGGAGATTGGTTAAGTCTGCTTCTGTAAAATAAACGGGAATTCTTTTTATAGGCATATTGGCACAATTGTTTTAGGTTCTCCGCCCGCTACGTGCAATGCCAATGTGTCATTTTAAAACATGAAGCAGCCACATTGAGATGTTGCGCAAAGTCTTAATATGCAGTTAGTTACCACGAGTTCAGTTACATCCTATGATAAGAAAGGTGTAAAGTATAATGTGGGCACAAAATTAATGAATGTTTTTGAACTGAATGTAAATTTCTAAAGTTGGCAGAACGGTGGCATGGCTCCGCCCTTTTTGGTGGCGCCAACTAGCGATAGTGAAATGAAACTGAATGCAGAATGCGGCAACGACACTTGCTGAGGGGAGCAAAATAAAAAGCGGAATAGTCGATGCAGAGAGCTCCTCGCTCCGCTCGGGCTCAAAAAGGAAGAGAGGGGGGGGGGGGGGCAGGGAGGCTGTTTTCGGAGAAACAAAAAGCCGCCGGCTTGATGGATATAATAAAAGGCATTAGCCGCGAAACCGCTAATGGGCGCGGTAGATGGAGTGAGAGAGAGAGAGAGAGAGAGAGAGAGAGAGAGAGAGAGAGAGAGAGAGAGAGAGAGAGAGAGAGAGAGAGAGAGAGAGAGAGAGAGAGAGAGAGAGAGAGAGAGAGAGAGAGAGAGAGAGAGAGAGAGAGAGAGAGAGAGAGAGAGAGAGAGAGAGAGAAAGGAAATAAGAATGCTTAGGGTTGAGAGTAAATGAGAGGGTGAGAGAAAAAGAGAGAGAAAACACTCGAATCGACGCGGGGAGGATTGGAAGATCGGCGGCGTGGAGCATCTGGGGGAAAGGATTAAAACTCCGGCAAAAGTTGTGCACTTGTTCATCTGTGCTCCGAGTCCACGGATCATTCAGAGCCGTCCGAGGGGAGGGCGCCTTATACCGTCCGGGGGACCGCAGACCAGGCCAGGTGAGGGACGTTGGCCCAAGCCCCCGACCTCAGCCCCGGCCCCGGCCCCGGCCCCCGACCTCAGCCCCGGCCTCAGCCCCGGCCCCCGGCCTCAGCCCCGGCCTCAGCCCCGGCCCCCGGCCTCAGCCCCGGCCTCAGCCCCGGCCCCCGGCCTCAGCCCCGGCCTCAGCCCCGGCCCCCGGCCTCAGCCCCGGCCTCAGCCCCGGCCCCCGGCCTCAGCCCCGTCCCCGGCCCCGGCCCCCGGCCTCAGCCCCGTCCCCGGCCCCGGCCCCCGGCCTCAGCCCCGGCCCCGGCCCCGCAAACTAATCTCATCCCGTAATCGGCCTGCCACCTTCCCTCTACACCACGAGCAGTGCGCGTTCAGGACGTCCGGCTCTCGGCGGCCCCCCGGCAGTCCCGTCTTTACCGCGACGCCTACCCCTTCTTCATGGTCTTTTCACTGATCCCCGGGGCGACGAGGCCGCCTCCCCCCTCCGCCGCGGGGGCCCCCGAGGACGCTACACCCTCCCGGCCCCTCGAGGAGGCCCTCTCGCCATCAAATCCGGCGGCAGTTAGCGAGGCGTGTGCGGCAGCCCCCGGCCGACACCCCGGCCGCCACCGCGACCGCCGCGCCGGGCGTCTCTAGTGTCTTTATGAGCCTGTGAGCAGCATGTGTTCTGCCTTACCTTGGTATAACACGCAACCTTAATGGCTCCAATTTCCGGGCCTGCGTTTGTGTGTGTGTGTGTGTGTGTGTGTGTGTGTGTGTGTGTGTGTGAGAGAGAGAGAGAGAGAGAGAGAGAGAGAGAGAGAGAGAGAGAGAGAGAGAGAGAGAGAGAGAGAGAGAGAGAGAGAGAGAGAGAGAGAGGGGGGGGTAGGTAGGGAGGGAGAGAGAGAGAGTTGGCGAGCCCTGGCTGCGCGCGCACTTCCCATCTCGACAACTACCGCCTCCCCCACCGCAGCAGCGGGTAGTGCGGATGTTCTCCAAACCCTGGCAGCCTCCTGCGCCGCCTCCGGCCGCCTCCCTGGCCACGCCATGTCGATACGAGCGCAAAAGTTATCGATCGAGGCAGAGGCAGCTGTGATGCGGCGTCGTGTCATCTCCCTTGAAGGCTATCTCTCTTCTTCTCTCCCTCGCTCCGCCCCGCTCCGCCCCGCCCCCGCGCACATGTGGAGGAGGGTGGTGCTGCTGCAATGCCTGTGTCACTGCACCTGTCCAATGCAGACGCCGCCCCCTCCACCCCCCTCCGCCCCCTCCGCCCCCGGCCCACCCCCGGCCGGGCTGGAGCTCCTTGTTCCCAAACTCGTTACGGCCCCGCTGCGACGCGCGGCGCGGGGGCAGTTTGAGGGAGGGTGATGGAGCGACGGCCGTCCGGTTCGGCCACGGGCGCGGGGGGCTGCGGGGGCTGCGGGGGCTGCGGGGGGGGCTCGGCTGCTCCGCATGTAAATCACTGCAATTGCACATGCGGCGTAATACAAACTTGGCCGCTGCCGGCCCGCAGCCGTGGAGGTGGGCCGGCCCGCCACGCACAGCGGTTCGGCGGGCTTGCCTACCCTCGTCTTGGAAGGCGCCCCCGTCTGCGTACGCAGTCTAGACTCTCTCCTCACCTCTTGCCTTGCCTCGCGTACTGCTTCAAAAAAAAACACAAAAAGAATGAAATCGTCTCCTGGCAGCAGTTTCTGTTTGTATTTCCGGGCAGTGATGGATCCCGGCAGAGGCGGGCGACGACAGGGACGCCGGGATCGGGAAAGGGCGGACGGCGGGGGAGTGGCCAACTTAGCCAGACGATCGGTCCCCGGCCGGGGCCCCGCCGCCCCCGCCGCCCCCGCCGCCCCCGCCGCGACCCGTCCACTCCATTCTCTTCTCCCTGCAGCTGCCGCTCTGCCTCCGCCCCGCCTCTGCCCTGTGACCCCGAGGGCGCTGTTAGGAAACCAAATAAAAGTTGCACCGAAATCAACCGCCCGGGGGCCGGGCCGGGGATAGAGGCTGGATATCAGGGACCGCGCGCCGATTGGAGTATCATACCGCGGGGGAGGGGGGGGGGGCGCTCTAGTTTGCAACTTTTCCCCGTCTGGGCCGCAGAACCAGGAACGAGAGAGGCGGCGAGAGAAAAGAAGAGAGGGGGGCGGAGAGGGGGGGGGGGCAGAGTATGCCGGAAGGATCGTTTAACAGGGATTGTGGGGGCCGCGGCGGCCAGGACGGGCGGAGAGCGCGCTGGCATAAACAGCTTATTTTCACCTCGCGATGCGCGATGGGATTACCGGGCTGCTTACAGCGGGTCGCCGGCTCGAAAAACGGAAACGACCCCGTAACGCCGTAACCAGCCGGCTATGAAGCAGAAATGCGCGCGTCGTGTCTCCCCGTGAGACTGAGAGATTTGCGGCTCGAGGCCCTCTGAAAATAAATATAGAAAAAAGAAAGAAGGCAAAAAAGAAGTGTCTGGCGCGATTCACAAGCTGGTGCACCGGCTCGGCTCCATACATAAACATTTTCCTGTTGAGGTTCAGTGCGGCTCCACATTTCCGGGACCTTGATCTGCCACATGTGTGCACGGTACAGATTGCACTGCCCCCCCCCCCCCCCTCTCTCCTCCCCTCCCCCCTCACACTACTCGTGTCCCCGAGGGAGAAGGGCGGAGCGGGGCGGAGGGCGGCCTCCATGACTTTGGATAACGCCGGTCGGATCTCAAAGTGACGGCAAGAAAATAGCAGATCAGGCGTCCTTTGACGCGCATCTGGTGACGCGGGGGGAGGCCGCATCACCCCGGAGGCCCCGGAGGCCTCGGAGGCCTCGGGGGAGGGGTGGCGGCTGCCGTGATGGCAGAAGCCCAATAGACAATATCCTTCAGTTTTTCTGTCTCTCTTCTCTTTTCTCTCGGGTTTGCCTTTCACGTCTCTGGTGTCCCGCAGGAGACGTGCCGCTCCCGTCCTCCTCATTTCCTTGGTTGTGCCTCTCTCGTCAATAGGGCCGCAGCCGAGCTAACGACACCAAAGAATGGTTTTCCTTTTGTTTTCTGGACAGAGGATACCCGTGTGTTGTGGTGTGTGTGTGTGTGTGTGTGTGTGTGTGTGTGGGTGGGTGGGTGTGTGTGCGGGGGGGGGGGGGGGGGGTCGAACGACAACGTAGAGGCACTGACGAGACGCCACACCGGCTTTACGGAGGGGATCCCCGGCGCACCCCGAGAGGAAGAAGATGGGAAGAGTGAGGAATAAACAATCGGGGGGAAGGGAAAAGAGAAACACAAGGCGGGAGAGAGGGGGGAGGAAAAAAAATAGCGGGCAAAGCCAGGAGGAAGAGAAGCATGGGGGATTGCTGTCCGGGTTTGGCCATGGCCAGTCCAAGCGAGAGCAGCCAGGCCCCCGGCCCCGGGCCAGTCCGGGCCCCCCGGCCGGTCCACCACCTTCAGGCTGGGCTGGGCTGGGCTGGGCTGGGCTGCTGCAGCACACAGTAAGACGACAGCACCATCACTGTTTCATTTAAGCCCTCGATCGTTATGTCGGAGACCGACAGAAACTGCGTGGCTCTCGTCGCACGGTTAGGGGAGGGGCATGTCGCGCGGGGCCGTGGCCGCCACGGCCGCGGTCACAGCCTGGCCAGCTGGCCAGCAGCGCTCAGAGGCCCCCGTCTCCGACTCCGGGCGTCGTCTGTGGCGCACTTCTTGGACGGGATGGATATCGCGCACGCGGCCATGAATAAATGCATCTGACTGGGTTGGCGGCGCCGGGGCCAGCCGGGCGGGCGGCAGACTGGCGTCACCTCCCATCTCCCGCACCTCCACGATATGAACACATTCCGCGCAGGCAGAGGCGGGCAAACACTGTGCGAGACCCGGCAGATGCCGCTGCTGCTGCTGCTGCTGCTGCTGCTGCTGCTGCTGCTGCTGCTGCTGCTGCTGCTGCTGCTGCTGCTGCTGCTGCTGTTCTGCTGCTGCTCTGCTGCTGCTGCTGCTGCTGCTGCTGCTGCTGCTGCTGCTGCTGCTGCTGCTGCCGCCGGTTGCCGCGCGCAGTGCTCAGTGCTCGCCCCATTTGCGAGTTGAGAATTCCGAGCGAAAGCGATAGACGTGCCCGCGGGGTACATCATGCACATGGTAAAGTCATTGCACACCTAACAGAACAGTCTCATGTGCAGTCACTTCCAGTCCCCCAGTGGGACTTCCCAGTCCTTTTGCACACGTCATTCAATAAATAAATTCAAATTCAATAAAAATAAAATCCCTTCCCAATCATTCCAGTCACCATAGACACCAAAATGATTCCGAAAGAAAAAAATTCGGACAGGAAAAAAAATCAATCTCTTTTCGTAATTTCGTTCACTCTCTCTCTCTCTATGCATTCGTTCTCCAGTAACAGCCAGTCATTTAGTTTTCCAGTCTCTGTACAAAAGTTTCAGTATTGGTGTTCCCCTCACCTATGCCTCAGGTTAGTCAGCAAGGCGACAAATATAGTCACAATTCTCTCAAAACAGCGTTCGAAAACCTCTCGTGTGCCCGGGTTTTCAGCCCCCTCATTCAGATGTCAGAATTTTGACCAGAGCAGCGCAGGCGCACGCCGTATGCCATTTTCGGTCCCTCCCTCCCGCTCCCTCCCCTCTGGCAGACAAAGGCCTCGTCTGCATCCGCACTGCACCGCGCTGCCTCTTGCAGTCACCTCCCCCCCCCCCCCCCCCCCTCAGCCCCCCGCCGCCGCCGGCTGCCATGAATCACGACGTCAGGTTCAATAAAGTCGCTCCCAAGTTACTTGAGCACATCTCCCCACGAGCTGCTTGCCTTTCATTTTTCTCTCTTTCTCCTCTCCATTATATTTCCCTTTCGCGCTCCCTCCTCGCCCACGTATATATATATACATATATATATACACACACACACCCTCCGTTTTCTTCAAGAATTTCTCTCCCTCACGGTAAGAAAATATTTCTTTAAGGGCGCACGCGCGCACGGAATTGCCAAGGAGGAGGCGCGGCGCGGGGAGTCGTTGCGTCACGACTTCCTGTCCTCCCCCCTCCCCTCAATCTCCACCCCTTCGATGACTGTCTGTCCTGTCTCTTAAAGGACGGCGCCGCCATTTTTTATTCCATTCTCTGAGAGCCCTCATCATCGTCATTTTTATTGTTTCGCGCTGCGCGGAGGTGGGCGCGCAAGCGGCGGCATTATGCAGAGGAGAGTGCGGGCCGGGTGAGGGATGGGACGGGATGGCCACCGGCGGCGGCGGCAGCGGCGGCAGCGGCGGCAGCGGCGGCAGCGGCGGCAGCGGCGGCAGCGGCGGCAGCGGCGGCAGCGGCGGCAGCGGCGGCAGCGGCGGCAGCGGCGGCAGCGGCGGCAGCGGCGGCAGCGGCGGCAGCGGCGGCAGCGGCGGCAGCGGCGGCAGCGGCGGCAGCGGCGGCAGCGGCGGCAGCGGCGGCAGCGGCGGCAGCGCGGGGCGAGACGGTGACGGTCCCGGGGGCGAGGCCGCGGCCGTGCGGCTGGCGGACACCGTGGTCCTGGTCCTGGTGCTGCCGTAGCCCCAGCGGGCCCGGTGGGGATAAAAAGGGACGGGCACCGGATGGCAGGCATCAGCAGGCCGCCGCCAGGGCCCCGCCAGCACACCGCCAGGACGGGGCGGGGCGGGGGCGGCCGGGGGCGGCCGGGGGCGGCACAGAACAGAACATGCCGCCGCACCGCCGACACACGCCCTCCCATTGCCACGCCTGGTCATCGGGTCTAGGTCGTCGCGCGGCTTAAAGGGGTTAGAGAGAGAGAGAGAGAGAGAGAGAGAGAGAGAGAGAGAGAGAGAGAGAGAGAGAGAGAGAGAGAGAGAGAGAGAGAGAGAGGAGAGGGGGGGGGGGGGGGGGGGACGGTGCAGGATGGCGGGTGTGCATGTGAGTGCGACTGAGAGCGGACGGTAAGTATACATAGGTCCGCGCTGACAATCCGTCATCTATCCCCTTCGGCCGCGGTCGGCGCGGGTGGGGAGTGCGCCAGTGCCGCCACTGCGCCGCGGACATGGGGGCGCGATGGCCGTCGGTCATGTCATCGGGCTCATGGAATTCATGAACCAGCTGCCGCCGCTGTCCGGTCCCCTGTGCAGCCCCCGCTGTCCCCGCGCTACTCCCCCGGGACTGGCGCATGGATCCAGCTATCGAATTCCGCGGATTCAGGGGGATGGGGCGAGGCCGGTGGGGATACCGAACAGTACCTGCCCTTAAAAAGGCTGTCTTTTTTTTTTCATTTTGCCCCACATGGAATGCCCTTATCACAGGTGAAATTCTGTCCCGCATTGCAATGTCCTATTGGCTTTCTCCCGGTGTCGCAGATCGGCCACGCCAGCCAGCCCTGTCTACACTTTTAAAATTAACGACCACAATCTCTGTCCGTTCTGGTGCTCTGCTGTACCGGCGCGTCGTGCTGTGGTCGGGGCTGGTCTCCTTCATGAAGCATTCAGGCACGATGTCTCCGTCTGGGTGCGGACCGCAGTGGAACCAGACCTACCCCACGAGCCGTAGGGGATGGGAGGGCTGGCCCCGGCCAGGCCGCCAGGCCCTACCCGAGGCAAGGGCCGCGCCACCGCCATTCCAGCGGGGGAGCGGAGCGAGCGGAGCCAGCGGAGCCAGCGGAGCCAGCGGAGCGCAGGCCGCGGAGCCGAGCCGGGCTGGGACCCCGTCGGTCCCCACCGCCCACCGCACTGCCGCCAGCGGCCGCCCGCCGCCCGCCGCCCGCCGCCCGCCAGTCGCCGTGCTGGTGCTGCCGCGGACGGGGACGGACCGGGACGCCGCGCCGCGCGCTGCGAGGGGCTGACGGCCGCACCCTGACCGCGACTCGACTCTCGATCGTCTTGACGTCGTGCCGCCGCGCCGCCGGTGTCCGCCCTTGGGGGTGCGCGTCCAAGTGGCCGACCAAAAATAGAACGCGCGGTTTCAGTGAGACAGTTGTTGCTTCCTTTTCTGGTGTCTGTTTGTTGGATACGCTCCCTCTCCTCTCACATCAGCGGGGTGATCGCCGCACCGTCCACCCCTAACCTTCCGGAACGTGGTGTGAGTGATAAGGCAATAAGTGGCAATTAATTTGTCGTTATCGTCATAATGAATGTGTTGCCAGCGGTAGCGATTAAGTACGTCTGAGTAAGCAATCGGAAATAAAGCCATGGCAATACTTGGATAACCGCTGTACAAAACTAAATGAATGTTAACAATAATTTTCTTGATTTCCGAAAAGAAAAAAATTTCTGCATTCGCCAAAAAAACAATGGTTATAGAAGATCAAAAGGAGGCAAATTTTGAAATTGTCGGCTTCTTTCTAAACTTTCTGGCATTTTTCTGGCATTTCCCTCCCTCCTCGACTGCCTCGATCTGCCGTTTCCGCTCTGCACGCAGTCGAGCTTTTGCTGCTTGCGGTGAAGGTTTTGACAAAAAGGAAATGGTCCTCTGGGGGTCCACACCGTGTGCGTGGCGTGCGTGTGCGTGCGTGTCCGCGGAAGGTCAGAGAGGCGGAGACGGATTCATGGGGGAAGAGGGTCAGTGGGCACGGCAGGCCGGCAGTTACCTAGGGATGTGGTCCGAGGGCGCCGCAGGGCGCCGCAGGACAGCGCAGGGCGCCGCTGAGACAGTGAGGCAATGCGCTATCGCCGCGGGACATTTGGTTGCCCCGTCACGTCCGGAAGGGCTCGGCCGGCGGCTCGGCGCAGGGCTGACGGGACGGGAGAACGCGAAAGGGCCGACGACAGGGAGTATAAAAACGGCCTACTCTGTCCCCGTCGTAGGAGCGGTGGCAGCGGCGGCAGCAGCAGCCGCGCAGGGCGCCGTGCGAAAATAGTTTTCCTTGCGGACAGCGGAGGCGGCCTTGTCATCCCCACCCGAACGTGCACCTTTCTTATTCATTTAAAAAAAAAAATCGTTTTTAAATTCTGGTATTTTTTTTTGCTTCTGAACGGCTATGCCGGCAGTCACACACACACACACACGCACACACACGCACACTTGTTGGCGGCCGCGCGCCGTGTCACATCTCTCCGTCATTCCGCGGGACTGCTACTCTGCATCGTTCCGGCCGCTGACTCCACCCCCTAAACTGTCATCCGCACGCATGTTTTGGTTTCCAGCAGTGCGTGACGCTGGGCTGGGCTGGGCTGGCTGGCTGGCTCGCTAACTGGGAGGGGTGCAGGCTGCTGGAAAATCGTCTCCCACTGCTGTGCCGCCCTTCCGGGTATCTCCGTATGCGGGCTGAAAAATAAAGGAAAGCCGGGGGCGAGCTTCCGGCTGGCATAGGCGGGGCCCGGCGGGGCCTGACAAACATTGGAGCACATCATATCCACCCCCTCGCTGTGCGCCGCCCATGGCGCCGCCCGCCCCCGGCAGTCAACACTTCCTGTTATATGCAAGGACGTTTGTTATCTTTTTTCTCTCGCAGGGAAAGCACACTCCCAAAATCAAACTTTATGAGAAAAATCACAGTGTTAAGTCAATTTTCTATCAATGTTGAAAAATCACAAAAAAAAGGTTGCTCTTTGCAAAAATTTTAGAACCTTACTTGAAATAATTTAATGTTGCTACAATTCTTTCCCGCTCCGCGCGCCGCTCACTCCCTGACAAGAAGTGCGCCCTGTTGTTGTTGTACGTAGCCTCTCGGTGATGACTTAAGCAAACGCGGCCAAATTAAGCACACAAGTTCTTTGTTATTTCGATTGCGTCGCGAGCGCTGCTCTTTCGGGCGCCGCGAACTGATTACCAAGTTTGACTTTTCAGTCGGATGAGTTCAATCCCTTCGGCAAAGAGAAACGAGACGGGCGCAGTTGTCAGCGCCCGTAGGCTTGTTGAGTGAAAGTTTGCCTCCCCCCTCTCCTCCGCTACACACCCTCTCCTGCTGCCCCCCCCCCTTTTCTATTGTCAGTTCGTGTCATATTTAATTCCTCTTGTCTCTGTTACACTGGCTGGCATCCGTAGAACCCCTCCAACAGGTTGGAAGCGCCGCTTCACCGCTCTGTCTCTTCGCTGATTTTCCCTGACTTCTACACAGTCAGGATAAAGTTCCGCGCTGAAAGTTGGAAAAATTATCTAAAAACTCAGTTGTAGTTTTTCTCCGAAAAAAAACCCACACACACACAAAAATTTGGACGAAATTTCACGTCAGTGCGTTAACTGTCTTTTCCCGTTGTCTTTTCCCGCAGGCGGCGCGCCATGCAGTGGCTGACATGGGCGTCATGAGCGTGTCGACCGCCGAGTGAGCGCCGCCATGGGTGGGCCTTGGCCCTTGGGAGGGCCCGCGGCATGCTGCCTGCTCCTGCTGGCCGCCCTCGGAGGGCTGTGGCCCAGTGGACCATGGACAGGTGAGTGGGCCCCCGTGGCCGCATCGGTAAGACGCCTGGCTGGCAGTTCATAGGTCCGGAGTTCAACGCTCGCTCGCGTTTCTCGCGTTGTCCTGTGTGCATTTTTTTTTGAATTAATGATTTTTTTTTAAAGAGGTAGTGTGACGGTCATTTTCCGGGATCATGTGGCTTGCTGCGTACAACGCTCGGGCACTTTACGTAATCACTGCGTGGCGGCGGCACAGGCACGGCGAAAATATATCGTGCGTCCGAGCAGCCGGAGGGCCCCACCCCGCAGCCCCGCCCAGACCAGAAGGACATTACTTACCCGGCGCCTGAGTGAGAGATACAAAGCAAAAAGGCAGCCGTGAATAATTACCGACAGGGACAAAGGGGAAGGCGGCACCAGCGGCGCGAAGCGCGCGTGTCAGTGTTATTGAAAACCAAGTGGACGTAGCGAGTGACTACCGACATTCCGGCCGGTCGAGTACGGCGGAGTACGGCGGAGCTGAGGCCCGCAGGCCCGCAGGGCTGCGCCGGGCGCCGGGCACGCGCTCCCCAGCCCGCAGCCCGCTTCGTTCGCAACTCGATTTAATCGTCGCCGGCCAGGACAATAGCGGGGCCCGGGGCTGGCCGGGCTGCAGGGGAGAGCGGCACGGCACGGGCTGTCGCGGTGCGGGACAGTCGTTTTCCGTGTCAAAGGAAACACCTTGCCAAGTGGCAACTCGACTGGCATTCCCTCCCACTCAATGGGCCGGCGGGGGGCTTTGGGACACTGCCGCTCGCGCCGAGTGCCCTCGCCGCCGAAAAGAGGACGAAAGTAGCGGCGGCGCGGGGCAGCGGGGGGCAGCGGGGGGCAGCGGGGGCAGCGGGGGCAGCGGGGGCAGCGGGGCATCCACCTTCCTGAGGGCTTAATGACAAAGTACGCGGGAAACTTCCACCGCCCTCCCCCGCCCCCAGAGCACTCGGCTGCCACAAACCACCCCTTGTTCTGTCCAGCGAGAGAGTATAGACCCGGAAACGTCCGGTCTTAAAAAAAAAAAAAGAGTGTGAGAGAGAGATAGATAGAAACAAGAGAGACAAAGACAGACAGAGACAGAGACAGAGAGAGACAGAGAGACAGAGAGAAAGAGGGGGGGGGGGGATAGAGAGGCACAGAGGGTAAAAGAAATAAGATGTCACAAAAAAAGGAAACCGAATAGAACTTTCGCGGAAACCGGCGCGCAATTATTCATTGCATCATTGTTTATTTCCTCCCAAAGGTTCTGTGTAGGGAAGAGTTGGTTGTTCCGCGGGGGGTGTGAATCGGAGGGGTTGAGGTGTGGTGTGGAGTGGTGTGTGCTCGGGTTGCGTTCTGCTGTTGCGCGGACCGTTTTAATCTGCGGGCGATGTTGGGGCCTGGTCGGGAGTGCCGGCGCCGGTCCCCACGGGCCGCAGGGCCGCAGGGCCGGAGACCTGTCCTGCGGGACACAAACACAAACCCGAGCCTAGCGCTGCCTTACACTTCTCTCTCGGCGTCCGGGGTGTCTGCGTCGGCGTCGCCTCCCCGGGGAGCGCGGCAACAGCCTCTTGAGCGCCACGGTCCCAGCCCGGCGCACTTCTCCGCCTGCTGCTGCTGCCGCTGTTGTTGCTTGCTCCTCCGCCTCTTTTCGCCCATCTCGCGCGTAATTTTTTGTTTTTTCAACGAGGGATTCGAAAATCTGGCCTTCTTCGGGCGGCAAGAAATTGAAGCCGTGGAGCAGGCAGGGCGTCGCCGGTAGCCTTGTACTAGGTAAGCGATAGGAGACGGTGGCCTTGAGCGGCAAGATGAGAGGTAAAGGGAGGGGCGGGGGAGGGGCGGGGGAGGGGCGCTCTGAATTCCGCGTCTAATCTTCCTCCCGAAGGTGCCATCGCGTGCCCCGCGGCCCCGCGGCCCCCCGTGAGAACAGGCGCGGGGTGCCCCGGTGCCCCCCCCCCCTCCGCCCCCTCCAAGTCATTCAGAGCCCTCTCCACGTAATCGCGAGGCCAGCAAGGGGCGCTGCCATTTCTTTCCCCCTACCCAAAAAGAAAAACACAAAAAAAACGAGGCGATTGGGTTTGCGAGGCGGGGGCCGACGCTGTGCATGATAATCCGCAATCATGGCGGGAGGCAGCGGCGCAGCACAGTGGAGCACAGCGCCTGCGACGACCCCTTTCCGGGGCAGGTGCACGGGGGGGGGGGGGGGGCACCCAGACGGTGTGCAGTGCTGCTCGGAACGCTGCCACACCGCGCTGCGCTCCGCCGGAGAAAAGAAAGCTATTACCGCTGACGGTGCCGGCGTCTCCCCTGCCGGTAGCGGTTATCGACTCCTGAATAAGCAGACACCTCACGGCACCACGCACCGCTACTTGGCTGGGGGCTGGGCTCTGTCTCTCACCGTCATGTCCGCTGCTCGTATCGAGGCCCCTGTCAAGGTGCTTTGCTTCGCCGTATACTTGTTATTAATTCCTGCGAATGCCGCCCCTGAGGCCCCGGCTGAGGCCCCGGCTGAGGCCCCGGCTGAGGCCCCGGCTGAGGACGCCGACATCCGTCCCCCGGGGGCCCTGTTGGGTGCCGCCAGGGAGGCGCAGGGCGGCAGTGGCAGACTTCCTTGTCAGCGGGTCGGGTAGACTTCCTCGTCGGGAGGGAAGTTTGCGCGTCGCGGCCCGGCCCGGGTCCGAGGGCAGCCGGCAGCCACAGCCAGGTCCCAGCCGCCTTCTGCTTGGTGAGGCCGCCCGGTACGATGCAGACGCCGACATGTACGCGTCGGGCACCACGCGCGAAAGAAGTGGCCGTCGTCCGCTTCACTTCATGTGGATTGTAAAAATTTTAAGATTCGCAAATAAAAAGGACTACACCCGCGAGGGTGGAAATCAAAATTGTTGCAGCCTCCATTCCATTGCTGTCATTGCGAGAACTAAAAAGAAGAAAGAAATTGCTCCGGTATGTCGGAACGGCGCGGGCACAAAATATATTATGACGCCCCTTTTCTTGGCGACTAAATTGTGTCGGCGAACAGCAGGACGCGGCTCTGCTCCGCGCTCGGGGATGACCGGTAAAAGTTGCCGAGGGTGTCATCGGGGGTCGTACCCTCCCTCAGCGGCGCGGGCGGCAAAACGTGAAACTTTGGAAACGGTGTCTCCAGAGTAGCGGCGCCGTCACTCCGTCCGCCTCGCTGTTGTCCGCACGCAGAGCAGGGCGGGGCAGGGCGGGGCAGGGCGGGGCAGGGCGGGGCAGGGCGGGGCGGGCAGCACCCTGACGGGAGGGGACGGGACGGGCCACGCTGCTCAAAGTTTGCGTCGTAGTCATCCACGGGGGGGCTGCTTAGTCGTGACGGAACGCCGCGCGACCACGGGTGCCTGCAGGAGGCGGGGCGGAGGGTCGCCAATATGGGCGCGCTGCTGCTATCCCTCTCATTTCCAGAGCGCGGCGCCAAAAGCCCTGGCATGCGGGGCACGTCATAAGCCCGCGCACCTCCGACTGCCCCGCCGCGCCCCGCGCACTCGTCGTCGCCTGTCTCCCTCGCTCCTCCGCGCCGCCCCCGCACCGCCGCACGCGCCCCGTCTCCCTCCCACCCCGGCCAAGTTGAGG